>VUYV01000104.1:614855-771397 GCA_008711295.1 Anarhynchus alexandrinus
GGAGGGGAAGGGGGGGTGGGGAGGAGGGGGCACGACTTATTTTTGAAAGTGGTTTTCCCTTGCAGTATCCGCCTTTTCTGTCTTTGTGCCAGGCTAGAGGTGAAGGTTTTAAGGAGTTCCCAGAGGGAACTTTTAGGAAATGGCTTTTTCTATTTGCAGAAATTCTTAGTGTTTATAAAACCTCTGTATGCAATCTTGTTGTCATGTCTCTGTCAATATATTCCCACTGTGTTAAGAGATTGTTATTCTTTCTCTTTCTCTCTCTCCCTCCCCCTTCCCCCAGGGTTTCCTATTTTAGCCCCTGTGTATCTATTTGCACTCTTGTGCTCTTTCCTCATCCTTACTGCCTCCCACTCCATACAGCTACCAAAATAATTGTGGGTTTTTTTTTAAAGAACTGTTCTTAGATTAATATGTCAATTGATTAATAAGTCATCAGAGATTTAATACTGGCAGCAAATACACTGGTATTGTAAGAAGTAGACTTTCTTGTTGGAATTTTAGACTATGGATACCTTACACTGGTAATTAAACCTCCCCAGTCCCTGAAGTAGAAGCCTGAGATAAAAATTGTGCATGTTCCTACAGTGTGTTCAGTTTCTCAACATTTTGAGATGCAGCAGGAAAGCAAAACTTCTTTGCTTTGAAGGAATCGGTACACATTATAAAAGATACTATCTCTTATTAGATCTGGAGGAATGGTGATATTTTTGTATAGGTGTGGGTTGTCAGATCTTGGAACTACAGTCATGGGATTAAAGACGTATTTTAGTTTTCAGTTTGATTCTGGTGGGGCATTAATAGCAGCTTTCACTTCCCTCTGAAATCAGGACTTCTAAGGCCAACACCTGAGACTTCTGGTAATAGAGGAACCTGAAAGTCCGTAGAGTCCTGTGACAGCAGTGCGGCTGAGTGACCGTCAGGCGTAGCCTGACCTCAGCCATCCTGCCTGAGAGCAAATCAGCAGCTGAACAGATTGCCAAGGTAGCTGAAGGTAGCTCTTGTGGGAAGAACAAAAAGTACCGATTTACATTTGTAGCAGGGGGAAAAAAAAAAAGATGTCTTAAGCCATTGCGTTGTGCAATGGAAACAGAGAACCGACTTCCAGTTTCTATTCAGTAACACTTTGATGTAAGGTATGCTTCCTTTTTCCCATAACTCACCTACTAGAACTGTAACTGAAAAATTCCTTTTTTATTTACAGCCACAGTAAAACCAGGCCCAATGCATCTTTTTTTCTTCCATTTTAGAGATCACAAAATGAGGTCTGCTTAGGCTGCAATTGCCGCTGCAGAAGCAGCAGGCTGCAACGTTTCTGACTCTTGAACAAAGCTGACTATTGTATCCTGTGCGTGGACCCAAAAAACCTATGGGCTTTTAAACTTTTATCTCCCTCCGCCCCCCACCCCTTGTTTTTATTGTCGGTTTTGTTTTTTTCTTTTCTTTTTAACATGTGTCTTAATGTCTCTATTGCCCATAAGCGTTTATACCCCACTATGTATAGGATCAGGGAGAGGATTCTGGGAAAGTCACTAAGTGATCTCTTGGTTTACAGCACTAATTTAATGAGCTTTCCTGCACAAAAAGGTCTAGAATATTTTATTTCCTCCAGCTTCTGTTTCTGGGACTCAGTAACTTCAGCATGTAGGATACCCAACATTTCTTTGAAGACCTGCAACTCCTCTTTCTGTGCAGCTGAAAACAGCATTGGGCAGTGGTACCTTGGAGGAACCTCGTAGGTTCGTTCTCCTGTTGCCCACTTCAGTGGGATGCCCCTCCTGCCCTGCCCTTGTGATAAGTTTGCTCTTGACCCTCTCTCTTTCAAGCACAGCATCTGGTTTACAGCTCTCCTGTGGCCCAGTCCACGTGCAAACTGCATCAAAACCAAACAGAACTTCTTGTAGCCAGAACAAGGAAGAGGAGAGACCTGAATGTCCTCTCTTGGGCTGTTGCTGTGCTGGCATGGGCCCTGCAGAAGGGTACTTTAAGTCATTCTTGTGCAGAATAAAAGGAAGATCTGACCTCGTGTTTTCTCAGGAAGAGCATAGCAAGAATTACAAAGCAAAAAGGGTGGAAATATTTTGCATTAATTGGCAAAGGAAGGAAGAAATCTAGCTCGTCCCCTTTAATGTTTCTAGTCAAACTTATCTGAAAAGAGGAATTAGTACGTTTATTTAAAAAAAAAATTAGTCAAGACCTTCTGAACAGAAGTTATCATACAATTGGCTCATTTCCAATTGCAAGACCCTTAATTATGTGAGTTATTGGACTGCACTATGGACTGGGGTACTGTATTGCACTGCAGCTGTAGCATCTGGTGTTTTTGCTGCAAATTGGATAGTAAGGCTCACTCAGGATTGTGATGGTCTTGGACAGACTCCATAAATTTACTCAAACCATAACTTCACTTTTTTTTCCTTTGTGTCACATCACAGGAGCAAAGCTTAGTTATTCTTCAACAGTTTCCAGTTTTCCAAATTGTTTATTTCTGATGTTTTATATGTTTAACTGTTTCCTAGGAGGAAAACACTTCCAGTAGTGGAACAGCTTCCCTAACCAGTGGAGAGATTCCACGGAGCAGGTCAGAGGGGACTTTGATTGATGTGGATGACCGAGCACCTTCAGCCAGCTACAGTATGTCTCTCTGCTATCTTCTATACGAAGGCTCTCCACCTAAAGTCTGTATTTCTGCAAAACTCTTAATAGCGTCAAGAGCTATAGCTACTCTGTAAACCTGTGTACGCCAGTTTTTTACTTGGTGATTGGTTTTTGTTTGGTTTGTTTATTTTTTTATTGCATGTGGTTTGCACTACTCAGGCCATCATAGATGTCCTTGGAGTCAGAACACAAGGGGTTGTCACAAGGTCCCCTAGGAGAAATTTGCTGGCATTTAAGAGAATTCCTCTGTCCCCTGCCATAGCAAACGTGGGTCAGGCAGGTTGAGAGGAGGAGCTGGAATCATTAACCTAACATAAATAAATGCTCTTTAGATTATGTTCATTGTAGGGTTGAGATGGGGAAGAGAAGAGGGAGTTCTTAGCCAAACTACATTAATTTAGGGTTTTAAGAACCAGGAAGGCAAGGTAATTTTGGAGTTAGCCCAGTTTAAAAACTGGAGTCTCAGCAAAATTAATTTAACATCATTGCTCTTTTAACCCAAAAGCTAAGAAAACATTCCCCTCCACAAGGTAGGCACTGTCTTAACTTTTTGTCCAGTAGTCGATGTGAGTAATGGTGGGCCTGGCACTTGCTCTGTGAGTTGGGGAGCAGGAATTATTTCCTCGCTAACCTACTCCACCCCAGTAATGTGGTCTGTTACCTTGGCATGAGAAAGTATCCAACCTAACGACTCAGTTTCTGCCAGAGTTTTCTGCTCAGACTTTTCATGTAGAAACATGCCCTTTAGGACGGGGAAACAAACACTAATGTTTATTTTGGGATTAATTAATGTATTTTCTAATAGATAATCATGACCTGACTGCAATAGCATCACAGTGCCAGGAAAGCTTTTGGCCTGTGGGCAGAAACAAAAGGACTTTTCAGTTGGTGCTTGAGCAGCCCAGCCCCACCTGGTGGCCCTGGCCAAGACTGAGTGCCAGAGGGGCAGGAGGCTGCCCCTGGGCTCGCTATCCCTGGCAGCTCACCTGGAAGGCTCTTGTCAAGAGAGCATTACAGCCTTCCAGATGGGCACCCGGGAAGCAGATAAATTCCACTTTGGTTCTTCGAAATTGGGACTTTTCTGGAACTGTGGAAAAACTTCATGGTTTTGGCTTTTTGTCACAATTCATGACAAAGGAAACAAAAAGAAAAGTACTAAAATTTTGGTTTTTTTTTTTTCTTTTTGTGGCTGAATGCACTGTCATTCTTGCAACAATTAGTAACCTTGGAAATGGAAAGTACTATGGAAATTGTAATAATGGAGGATATAGATATGCTGAAAGAATAGAAATGCTGAATTTTCCCTCTAAAATTAGAATTCTTTACAAGGATGTACAAAGAAGGGATGGTATAACCTCTGCATATAGAAAAATAACAGCAAACTGAAGTAATAGAAACCCTTAGCACAAAAATGAGCCAGCAATGTGCCCTTGTGGCCAAGAGGGCCAATGGTATCCTGGGGTGCATTAAAAAGAGTGTGGCCAGCAAGGTCGAGGGAGGTTATCCTCCCCCTCTATTCTACCCTGGTGAGGCCACATCTGGAGTACTGTGTCCCGTTCTGGGCTCCCCAGTTCAAAAAAGACAAGGAACTACTGGAGAGAGTCCAGCAAAGGGCTACGAAGATGATCTGGGGACTGGAACACCTCTCTTATGAGGAAAGGCTGAGAGACCTGGGTCTGTTTAGCCTGGAGAAGAGAACACTGAGAGGGGATCTCATCGATGCTTATAAATATCTAAAGGGCAGGTGTCAAGAGGATGGCACCAGACTCTTTTCAGTGGTGCCCGGCAACAGGCACAAAGTGGAACACAGGAAGTTCCATCTCAACATGAGGAAAAACATCTTTACTTTGAGGGTGGCAGAGCACTGGAACAGGCTGCCCAGAGAAGTTGTGGTGTCCCCTTCTCTGGAGATATTCAAAACCCACCTGGATGCATTCCTGTCCAACCTGCTCTAGGTGAACCTGCTTTGGCAGGGGGGTTGGACTAGATGATCTCCAAAGGTCCCATCCAAACCCTACCATCCCATGATTCTGTGAAAAAGAATCAGTTAGTCTATTCAATGGAGGAAGTGTGAGCCTTAATCAACTTATAAACTAGCTTCTGTGAACAGTTATTAATATTAAATATAAGGATGTTTTGTCTTTAGAACAAATAGACATTACTGTTAGTAATGAGTATTTTTATTAGGAAACACATTTAAATACCAAATTTACATCCTTATTTGTCTGTTTCAGTGCAATCTCAGAAAAATTGGTAGCCACAAAACCATTTCTCTCCAAATTTCAAATTGTAAAAGACCTCATAAATTATACCAATGATTTTTTTTTAAAGGAAAGCTAGTCTAACAAATTCCACACACACTGAGATAAATTGTAAGAGTGCTGTTATCAATTAAATGCCTGTGCACTAGCATAAAAAGGAATCCTGAATAATGCATTTATCTGTACTCTCTACAGTGCTTGACAAATGAAACAGTAGTTGTTTAATCTTTGCAGAGAGTTAGCCACAAAGGAAAGAAATCCGTTGCATTTTGTAAGAGGCAAAAGATTACTGAAATGTAAGGGTTTAAACCTCATAGGACCTTAGCATACTTGATGCCAATTAATAGTTGTAGGAGTTGATAATGATCAACACCTCGCAGAAGATGCTTTACATCCTTCAGTACTAATTTGTTAGCACTCGTTCTAATAACAAAGATTCATAATGCTATGTAGAAATCAATATTGATACTCTTTAAAAAGTTGAAGGAGAAATATATAAATGATCTATATGTATTTTAGGAGGATAAATTTAGTCATCCGTTAGTTTAGCAGACTGTCAGTTGGAAATGAATGGAATGTCTCAAGTCTTTAGGAAATGCTTCTGTTTTTTTCTTTCAAACAGATGTCAATGAAAGTAAATTGGATTTGGATATTGACTGGTCTGATGTATTCAAACATGCCCACGCTGTTTCCAAGACTAATCCTTTCTGGAATGAACTGTCAGCCTCCAATCCTTTTGTACATGACATAGCTGCTTCAAATAGAAATGAAAATAATAAATACCTCTCGATCTTAAAAGAAAACCCCTATTTGTTCTCTAAAGTTTGTAGCAACAGGGATTCTTTGGCTTCCTCAGGTGATGAGCTAGATATTGATTGTCTTCTAAGAAAGACTTCATCAAGACGATCTGGACGATCCAAGAGTGTCTCTGACTTCCTGGATATTGTTGATAACCGAAAATTTAATCCTCGCAAGACCCCACCTCAAAAAACTATAGCTTCAGACATGACGTGGCTTCAAAATGACCGTGAAGCCTACAAGATAGCTTGGTTGAGTCACCGACAACTCACACGGTCTTGCCTAGATTTAGAAGCCATGAGCCATAGTCCTGGATGGGCACAAACTCAAGCTACAGACATTCATGTGGTTTGTAAACTGAATCATGAAGGGGGTTCAGTACAGCTACCTGACTCAGATATCAACGTTCATGTCCCTGTGGGTCATGTATTACCTGGGGAATTCCAAGAAGTTGGTTTAAAGGCTATCCTTAACCCTCCATCATCGTTTAACAATGAACTGTCTAGCACAGTAAGTCCGCTGATAGAACTTACACTGAGCAACCTCAACACAAGGGAAGCCATTTTCCTAGAGGTGAAAGTTGCGGCTAAAGTGAAGAATGATCCACTCAGCCAAGTTATGAGTGATATTGTGTGTTTTTTTAGTCTCAGTAAAGAAGGGCCTTTTAAGAAGCTAGAGAATTGCTACACTTATCAAGATACCATACAAGTGAAGCTAACGGACCTAAGTCATGTGATGTATGCAGTGATTGCTGTACAAGCAAACAAAATCCAGCCTCCAGCAACTAATGTCTGGGACTATGTTCATAGAACGGTCTCAGTTGGAATTTATGGTCCCAAATATATTCATCCATCTTTTACAGCAGTTTTTACAGTCTTTGGTCATAACTACATTCCAGGAAAACTCACAATTTGTGATATAAAAAAGGCGGGAAAAAGTATGCCTCCCGTTGTGTTTCAGCTGTGGGGAAAACATACATTTCTGCTTGAAAAGCCCCAAGACCTAAACATTTCTTTGGTATCCTGCGATCCAGACTTTGAAGTGAAGGTGGAAGACCAAAGCAAAAATATTAAAGAGGAGGAGCTGAAAGCTGGTGAAATGGTCCGCCAACAATTCCTGTTTTCCATGCTTGGATGTAGGGAGATGCATTTCTTTGTTTTCCTCGTTCAGATTAAAGTCTTAAAAAGTAGCCAAGTAATGCAGTTCCATGTTACGACTCCTGATCCAGCTCCAAAATTAAGTGGAATTATCAGTCGGCCAAAGCGGTTACAAAAGCGCAAAGAAATCAAGTCTGCACCTTTGTTTTTAATACCAACAGTTAAATATCCAAAGTTTCAAGATAAAACTTTGAGCGTTAATACTTACGGAGTGGCTTTGAAAACTGTGTTACGTCAAAATAAGATTGACTATTTGCTAGAATATTTTAAAGGGGACACAATAGCTCTTCTTGGTGAAGATAAAGTAAAAGCCATTGGACAAACTAAAATAAAAGAGTGGTACGTAGGAGTTCTCAGAAAAAAGATTGGTCTTGTACATTGCAAAAACATTAAAGTGATTTCCAAAGAACAAGCTATGGACACTGCTGACAGTGAGCTAACAACCAGGAATCTTGTTGAACAAATTGCATTGCCGTTCAAAAAACTGACTTACATCTATTCAGTAGTTCTGTCTACAGTATCGGAGAGCGTTTATGACTGGAGAGCTTTGGCGGAGGTACTAGGATATTCACACATGTCTTTGGATGACTTTAACGAGGCACATGCCGATAAAGAATCGGAGAGAGTCGCGCATGTTGTGAAGAGGATGAAGGAAGATTGCCATGCTAACAAAAAAAAAAGACTATTTCTTTATGAGCTCATTGTTGTAAGTATTGCATGAACTAACTTGGTTATTGGGAATGCATTGCCAAGAAACTACTCAATAGTAATGTGTGGAAAAACAAAAAATGGTCCTGCACCCTTGTGGGAATCTCTACAAACCTGAGCGTGTTACTAAAAGGTGTAGACACCTGTAGATGGAAAATACATCCAGACTCTCATGAAGAATAATACTTTGATGAATTAATTCTGAACAGTGTTCTGTAAATGTTCCAGGTGCCTTCCTTATTTAGTAGGTTGACTGAGCTGACTTTTTGTTTTTAAATGGCCATGTCTGAAATAGCTTTGTATTTCGTCATGCAAGTCATCATGGCAAATTGCTTCCCTGAGCAATTCCCATTGTGAAGTACTTAGTAACCTTATTGTGTGGAAGCTCCATTATTTATATATCTTATGTACCCTAAGGTGCGTGTCTAAGTTCGCTTCATATTTTTGAAGCAAGGAAATCCTGACCCACATGTTGAAGGCAAGATTTTCTATACACACCTGACCACTTCATAGTCAGTGCTGTAGCAACTGTAAATTTCGGTACATATTTTCATGGACCTCATTTGTAGCCACTGGACAACTTCTATGTGATTCAATGCTGTTACACGTGAATCAAAAGTGGTTTTAGTCTAAATGCTTCCAGGTAACAGGTTGCGTTGTTAACCATCTTAATTTACTTACAAATTTGTGCGCAAATTAATTTGGAGTTAATGATTACTCAATATTGTCCTTGGCTCTGACTGAAAAGTCTACCAGCCTGTTTAGGGACAGAAGAGAATTAAATTTCTCATGTGAAAATAAAGTATTATAAAAATGGCTGTTTAAAAATTCACATTGTAGCCTTTCATCTAAAGCCTTTTGACTATCCTGAATCACAAACCTTAACAGGGTTTACTTCTCATAACTAGAATATATACCCTTTGAAGTGCTGACAGCAATTTCAGGAGGATTCTGAAAATTTTGGTGGTAGTAGTGGCCACTTACAACTCTTAAGACTGCATTAAACTGCGTGGAATAAAACTGAGCAAGTATGAATTTAGGCTGCCATGTCTCTGTACGAAAAGGGGAGGGGTGAGCTAAAGCTGAAAATGATCCAAACTTTTAATTGAATACAGTGAAACAGAGTTTGTTACAGAACAGGCAAAAGGTGGGGCATAATTAGATGAACAAGATGTCCCATTTTATGAAGATGTATATGATTTTGAGCTATGAAATGCCAATGCAGGTGCTTGTCTTTGTAAAGCTACGCTTAAAGCTAGATATCACCCATGTCACTTTTGGGTAGCATTTACTGGTTGTTTCTTCTAATTAATCTCCTATTTTTATGTTTAATAAGGTTCTTGATTATCAGAGCAAAGGTAAACTGAACAACTTTGTCTCCACTTTGCCAACATCTAGAGGGATCTGGTACTATACACTATAGTCTGCTTCTCAGTACTGTGCCTACCAAAAGTTCTAGTTTGTAATGAGGATTTTTATGGAAAAACGTTTTACAATTAAATCACACAAATGTCTGATTTCTGCAGAAATGCTTGATATTTTATGAAAAATCAGTATCTAAAAACCAAGGAAAACTTCTGGATTTTGTTCTTGATCAAGTCAAAGTCAACATTTTCAGTGGAACATTATGCTGTTAATTTGAGGAGAAGAAAAAACAACACCTATTTTTCTCATTAGCTCTTATCCAAACAAACGAAGAAAGGAGAATGCAATGTCTGTGTTTCAGGGTTTCACTCCTGGAACCATTTTAATTTGTTTGTTGTTAAAAGCTCATTTGGCATGGGGGAGGGAAGAGTTTTATGCTTGCATTTCTGCTTAATGCTCAGCAAATTATCAGTTCTGTGGGAGGACTAAATCAAAAGGTGCTGGCCAACGTAATCAATGATTTTCCGGAAAAGCAGTAGACGAAGGACCACACCTTAGTATAATAGTGCTCTAACTTCATTTTTAAGTTTCATGTCATATTTTTAAGAAGCTAAATTTGATGTCCCAAATATTTTTGTTGGAGAAGCATATTTTTCCTTTAGGATCTGTAAGCTTGGCAGGATCCATGTGACACTGGAATGCTGAAGCAGCTGAATGCCAGCTTAATTTTTTCTTAAGCTTGTGGGCAGGTTTCCTGTGAAACCATTGGCAACACCTTTTGTAGGAAAAGTTACATATTTGCAAGAACACAAAATACACAAAAAACCTTCCTGTCTGCTTAGAAATGCAGAATAGTGCTATAAAAACAAACGATTATGTTCTGTTTGTAATTACTGGTGAAGGAACACTAATGAAAATGTTTGTCGCAGGCGCTTTTGAAAATAGATTGCCAGGGATTAGTGGCACGTCTTACCCAGGACACCATCATTTTGACTTCAGCTGTCAAGCTTGGCAAATACTGGCGGGAGCTTGCGGAGAAGTTAGCCCGACTTACAAAGCAGCAAATCGAGGCTTATGAAGTACCCCACCAAGGGAAAAATGGCACGGTAGCTCTGGAGGTAAGGCTCTGGTGTGATGGTGTGTGCACACTTGCACCTTTGCAAAAACACAGCCAGGGGCCTTTCTTCTTCCGTGCTTTGTGCGCTTCTTCCTTTTTGCAGTCTGGCGTCTGGCCTCTCTATTTAATTTGTAAGCCCTTCAATGCGAGGAATTCTTACCAACTTTCGTTTGCAATTATCTAGATATTCCTTTGAGGACAGTCGTTCAGTGTTACTGTGCCAAATTAATTTGCTGTGCAGGTCCTGGTCTCTGTCTTGAGCTTCAGCTCTTTACTCCCACCCCAAGGGCCGCTTTCAGTCCCTTTTTATTGTCCTGTCCACTCGTTAATCTTGCTTACTCCTCTGATGTCATTTCAGACACAGTGAGGAATCATAGAATGGTTTAGGTTGGAAGGAACCCTAAAGATCATCGAGTTCCAACCCCGCCGTCATAGGCAGGGACACTTTCCTCTAGACCAGGTTGCTCAAAGCCCCATCCAACCTGGCCTTGAACACCTCCAGGGATGGGGCCTCAACAGCTTCCCTGGGCCACCTGTTCCAGTGTCTCACCACCCTCACAGGAAAGATTTCTTTTTCCTAATATCTAGTCTAAATCTACCCTCTTCCAGTTTGAAGCCGTTACCCCTTGTCCTATCACTACATGCCCTGGTAAAAAGTCCCTCCGCAGCTTTCTTGTAGGACCCCTTCAGATACTGGAAAGCCACTATAAGGTCCCCCCGGAGTCTTCTCTTCTCCAGACTGAAGAAGCCCAACTCTCTCAGCCTGTCTTCGTAGGAGAGGTGCTCCAGCCCTCTGATCATCTTTGTGGCCTTCCTCTGGACCCGCTCCAACAGGTCCATGTCCTTCTTGTGCTGAGGACTCCAGAACTGGATGCAGTACTCCGGGTGGGGTCTCATAAGAATAGAGTAGAGGGGAAGAATCACCTCCCTTGACCTGCTGGCCACACTTCTTTCGATGCAGTCTGGCATACAGTTGGCCTTCTAGGCTGCAAGCGTGCGTTGCCAGCTCATGTTGAGCCTCTCACAACCAGTACTCCCAAGTCCTTCCCTTCAGGCTGCTCTCAATCCATTTTCTACACAGCCTGTATTTGTGCTTGGGATTGCCATGACCCAGGTGTAGTACCTTGCACTTAGCCTTGTTGAACTTCATGAGGTTTGCACAGGCCCACTTCTCAAGCCTGTCCAGGTCCCTCTGGACAGCATCCCTTCCATCCAGCATGTCCACTGTGCCACATAGCTTGGTGTCATTGGCAAACTTGCTGAGAGTACACTCAATTCCGTTGCCCATGTTGCTGGCAAAGATGTTAAACAGCACTGGTCTCAGTACTGACCCCTGAGGAATGCCACTCGTTGCTGGTTTCCACTTGGACACCAAAACGTTGACTGCAACTCTTTGAGTACAACTGTCCAGCCGGTTCCTTATCCACTGAGTGCTCCATCCATCAAATCCATGTCTCTCCAATTTAGAGACCAGGATCTCATTGCATAAGTCCAGGTAGATGATGTCAGTTGCTCTCCCCTTATCCACCAATACTGTAACCCCATCATAGAAGACCACCAAATTTCTCAGGCATGACTTGCCCTTGGTAGAGTCATGTTGGCTGTAACTGATCACCTCATTTTCCATGTGTCTTAGCTGATTTTCCAGGAGGATCTGCTCCATGATCTTGCTGGGCACAGAGGTGAGACTGACCAGCCTGTAGTTCCTTGGGTCTTCCTTTTCTCCCTTTATGAAAATGGGGGTTACGTTTCCCCTTTTCCAGTCAGTGGGAACTTCACCAGACTGCCATGGCTTCTCAAATATGATGGAAAGTGGATTAGAAACTTCATCCACCAGTTCCCTCAGGACCTGCGGATGGGTTTCATCAGGCCCCATGGACTTGTGCACCTTCAGGTTCCTTAGATGGTCTTGTACTTGATCTTCACCTACAGTGGGCAGTTCTTCATTCTCACAGTCCCTGCTTTTGACTTCTGCAACTTGGGTGGTGCGGTAGATCCCTTGCTGGTGAAGACCGAGACAAAAAAGTCGTTGAGTGCCTCAGCCTTCCCCGTTTCCCGGGTGACCAGGTCTCCTGTTTCCTTCCGGAGGACTATTCAGTCCTTGCAAGAGCCACTTCAAATCACCCTTAGCACGGCTTTTGCTTTTTCCACTGAAAGGAAGCTTACCTTCACCATTAACATTTTTCTCTTCTGTGCCTGTGCAATATTTGTCGCCATTTAGCTTAAGTAGCATGACAAGAGTTTGGAAGCTCTGACACCGATTCCACTTCTTCCCTGCTATACGAACATGGCAAATCCATGTTTTAATTTCATAGTTTGTCAGGTAGGTCATGCTATTTATCCTCCTTTTTAAAGCACTCTGCTTCTACAGAAGTATGAGTTCTAAATAAAAGTCAAGTTGTCCTCTCAGATGTATTTTACTGTGTACACATATAAGAAGCAATTTAGCTGCCTAATTATATCTCTAGTGCCATTTGAGGTGCTCAGAGGTACCCATGGCATCCGTGCAATGTCAGATATGTCACAAGACTTAGGGTGGGCCCTCGTCTGCGCCTCTGAGCTGAGGGCCAGCCTGTGCTCCTGGCACACCTTTGCCCTGGCAGCCAAATCGCTTCCTGCATTTCTCTACTCTAACATCGAAGCATGCAGTAGAGCCACTGTTTCCCACAGAGTTATGTGCCAATAACTTCTAGGTCCCAGACTGGGTTTTACCCTGAACATCCTCTTTTGTAACTGTTGCTGAATGATGCTCAAGCTGACCTTTCTGCCATGAGCGCCTTGACTCTCCTTCTGCCTGTACCATCATCCCCTGATTATTGTAGGTAATGCATATGACCCAGCCTGAATTCCTTTTCTCTCACCTCTCAGTACCAAATGAATCATTATTTGCCATTCACAGGTTCACAACTACTCAAGATAACTTTTCTTCCTTTTTTCTTTCCCTGTAGCTGATTCTTCCTGTTCCTGATAGCTATCAAGAGATTTCTCCTCTAATCATGAACCACCATCTCTTATTCCCTTTGAATGCTCCTCCCTCCCTCCTCAATCAATATTTGACCAAAATTCCACACATTTACTTACAAGGTTCTGCACTTTTCTGCAAAATTACCTCTATCATTGTTGTTTGTAAACACTTCCTCCTTCTCTGATCTTGCTTTCCTATTTGAGCTATTTCGTGTATTTTTTTTTGTTGTTGCTGTTCTGGGTATGTTACTTGTGTCTGGATGCACCTTCCTCCTTAAATTTTTTTCTCATAAAACTCTCAGCTCTACCGATCCCTAGTCTACTGCTTTCTTTCAGTGAAAAAAATCACCCTGTTATTGGCTCTTTTTGCACTAGCTTATTCTAAAATACTAAAATCAAACAGAATGTGAATGTTTGTAATTTCCATCATATTTTCCTTTTTTTAAAATTTTTTTGTGCGGTGCCTTGTCTAAGTTCCTAGACTTTGTTTTACTTCCTAAGCTTTCTGTGTTTGTCTGACAAAACCCCAGCTTTCTACAGAAGGAATGATAGACCTGAACAATGTGCAACTCTACTGGTCTCCGTGGTATTTGGAAATGTTTTCTCCTTTGCTAACAGACAGCAGAAGTAAAACAATCTTAAAAGTTTTTTTCCAGCACCATACCTATTTATTTATACATATATAAAACACATATTTACTTTGTTTTAAATGGGTGCCTATTTCCATGAAGCCCATATTCTGCCTCATACACCGTATTCTTTTATTTTCAAGAGTTTTTTTACATTCTTTTTATGATAAACCACCTACAAGATTCTCTGCCTTTCAGTGACAGTGTCTGCTGCCAGAAGACAGTACAGTCAAATTCATCATAAAAAAAGCCAATAATAGAGTATGTTCTATCTTTTAAGAGAACAGTCAACAAGCGATCAAAGATCAGAATTTTGCTTTATTTTTATGTCATTTCTCAAGACTCCAGATGGGCCCATGAGAAATTTATTGGTTTCCTGTGAGCTTTGTACCAGTGCTTGTCCACACACGTGTGAGTTCAAAGCACATCAGTTTTCTAGTACTGGTATCTCATGTGAACACTGAGCATCCTCACTGTCCTGTGAATCTAACCTCAGTACTTTCTACTGAATTTAAGTGCTTTCTTCTGACTTCTGAACTTCTCAGTGCTCCGGTGAATTTGAATCTTTAAATAGAGAAAGCAATACTCTGTTTATAAAGTTTTGTGTATGCATGTTTGTATGTATGCAAAACGAACATAGCTAACGCAGTGTAAATTCATACCTGTGTGGAGATGCCCCCAGTGTTGTTACAAGGTTAGCGTTAGTCTGACTAATTTCAGAATGATTGCTGATCCTCACGTTTACTTAGCAGGCATAACAGAACCCTGATTAAAACCATCTTATCCTAGCCTGAAGTTTTCTAATGGAAAAGCTTTGTCATTGATAGTAGTTGTTGGTGTGAAAATAGGAAGCCAAACAAAGACGGGGGAGTAATAGATTTTGACTAGTTATTGAGGATTATCTGAAAACATTAACCAATTCGTTACCCATTAAGGACTGTTCTACCACCAAGAGCATTGATTGGCTGAAAAATGTTTCTACTTAGTATTTTTCTTAGTGGGAGAAATCTTCTCCCAGATGATCACAGAGGCAACTTGAGGTACATACAATTGGTACCTAGATTTTTTGAAGTGCTTTTCATCAGTAAATTCCAAATCACTTTACAGATGATGCAGGTATCATTATTACCTACTCAGCAGAAGCAGTGGGAGCAGAGGGAAAACTCATGTATGCTGCTGAGATGAGACTGGCCCAGCATGCTGCAGTGATTTAATATTTTGCCTGAAAATCTGCTTTGATATAATTCAGGAATGTCAAATGTAATTCAGTTCACCCATTGCATTAGAGTATGGGGACGTGGAGAAGGACCTGCCTTAGAAGCCTGGTTTGCAGTGTTAGTTCAATGTGGTGAGGGTGTAGATTATTGCTGAGTTAATCATGCATCATTGATGATCAGTTTATAAAGCTTTTGATCCTCACCCGAACCCCCCCTTTTATTTTTTCCCCTTTTATTTTGTCCAATGGAAAAAATCAATTGTGACAGAGTAGAGGAAAGCAGGGTTTGTATTTTAGGCATATTTCAGCCAATTCTCTGATTGCAGTGTCACACTGACCTTCAGCATAAGTCAAAGCACAGTATCTTTTCATGCTCACTGTCTCTTCACACTCTAGTGAAGACAGAAGGCTGTACCCCAATTCTTCAAATACCCTGGTCTAACAGGAATATAAGGAAAGGAAGCATGAGACAAAGAAAAGGCACAGCTAGCAGCAGAGTATCAGGAAATCTCAGCTTCTCTTGTTGGCTACTTTGGTTATCAAGCTGAAAATAGGAATAAAATAGCGGTGAGCTGCTTTAGCTCATTAAAGTATGTTGTAATATCTAGTATTTACAGTATTTACATTAAAAACTTCTTTTTCAACATAGCCTGTCTAATAAAAGGAAAGAATTCATCGCTCTCCTTTCTCCCACCTACCCCCAAACTACTTTTCTTTCCTCCTTGTGTAACCTGATGGTTATGATTTAAGATAGACTTGCTTAAAGCGAGAAGCAGGCACCATTCATTTTGGGTAAATAATGATACCCTCCTGTTCTGTAGATCTAAAGTGAGAAACTTCACTGAAAACATAGGCATTTTTTAATGTCTTTAACTGAAGGCAGAAGCTGGACTAATCAGACCGTGAGACACGCTACTGGGGTTATGGGTTTGATGGGTTTTTCCATTTGCAGATGGGGGAGAAAGGCAGCAGAAGTTGAGGGAGATGTTTACAGAAATTATGATAGAATCAATCTTGGGGTAAGTTGAGAGTTCTTAGGCCAAATGTGGAAAAAAGCTCAGAACTACGAGCAAAGAAATTCTCCTGCTACTTAGTTCCTCAAGGGATCAAGTAGATAAAGCTTAAATCAAGGAAGTAGAGCTTTATGTTGTATATTATTTGTAAATGAATGGGATTATATTGAGGAAATAACCAATTTCCTCCTGAATTATCCTTCAGAACCATGAAAAGAGAAAAAGATGTTAAAAAAATCTGGATTTCCTGATCACTTCTGTGTATGTATATAAAAATGAGCACACATCAGTCCATGTGCTTTTATCACTATGCTTAAGTGTGTTTCTGTTAAAACAGCAAATACCAGAACCTTTTAGGAAAGTGGTGGGTTTCTTTGCGTATCATCCCTGCAATTGCTAACTCAGTTGCTGTTTGCAAAACCTTTAGTGCCAAAGAGGAGTGGGAAACTAGAAAGCGGAGAACCCAAGTTAAATTTGGGAAAGCAGCATCTGGGAAAACAATGTTTCTGTTTGTAAATTGAGCAAACTTACTCTGGACATCAGCACTTTGAAAGATATAAGTCCAGCTTGGTATCTGAATCACGCTCTCATAGCTTAATTAACGTCACTAGATCGATGACAAATTACACCTGCTAAGGATCTGCTCCATATTTGTTTGACATAAAATAAGCATACTGTAGTTTGAAATAAGCAGCACTGGTAACCTGTCTTTTCATTTTCTTTGTTTCTTGCAGGAGACTCTTTAAATTGCATGTCCTGATTTTAAAACATTAACTACAAAAACTTTTTACTCTCTTGCTTTTGAAGTGTTTGGGGTCTCTTTCTTTTCTTTTTTTTTAAACGGAGATTTTATAGATAGATTGTCGTCTTGTTGCTGTTACCAGAAGACATTTTTTAAAGATAAGAAACACGTTAAAAAGTTGCAGGCTAAGGAGGGGGACATCGGGATGTTGATTAATGAGACAAAGGGAGGGATTAACCATCAAAAGCACAGTCAAACTCCAAATAGGGAAACTGCTGTTGGGTGTATGCATAGTAAAAATGGCCAAGGGGGAAAAGTGTTTTCCTTCCACCCCTGTTCTTTGAATTATACTTTCAGACAGGGATATAGTTCGGCTTGGTGATAATCATCTGAATGAAGAATTTATCGTTCCATTACTTACCCTTCTAAGAATTTGAGAGAACTTAAGTACATAAGGTTACTGCAGTTTTTATATCAATATGCCTTTTATGATATATCATTTCAGTGTGGCTAGGGATCAAACACTTCTTTTCTTTTTTTTTTTTCCCCCTAAGACTTTTCTACTATTGGAAAAATTTAGATTTTTTGCTCAATAATTCAATTTCTGCAACTAAACTTTTTTTTTTTTTTCTCCTTTATTTTCAGATGATGTGGAAACCTGCATATGACTTTCTCTATACGTGGAGTGCCCATTATGGAGACAGTTACAGGGATGTCTTACAAGACCTGCAATCAGCGTTGGATAAAATGAAAAACCCAGTAACAAAACATTGGCGAGAGCTAACTGGAACGTTGATTCTTGTGAACTGCATGGAGGTGTTAAGGGCATGTGCTTTCTCCAAAATGGAGGAAGAGGAATAGACTACCAAGATATGTTTTTGGGAGAATCTCTTGGGAAACTGTACTGCTGGTGTTTGTGTTTCAGTGATGCTTGCAGAACAGGACAGAATGCAGTTTGTTTTACCTGAGTTGACATTCAGTCTAGCCCCGTGGTTCTCAGCTACAGATCGTCAGAGCTTGCGAAGGGCTACTGAGTAGATAAGAAAAGAGTTGGGGATTAAACTAGTGAGGTCAACAAAAATGACTTGAATTCTATAGTGTAGTTTCTAAAAGGAGCTATTTCTGATTGCACTGACTTCCAGGCGGAGATCAGTTTTCAAAACAGAGCTATGCATGGATGAGTTCGGCCTGTGGGGCCTAGGTTTTCAGTGGGGTATTAAAATTAAATATTTAATACATTATTTTAATTGGTGCCCCAAACCCTCAACTCTAAGTCAATGGGTGCAGGGTAGCCTAGAAAAAACCTTTAGGATGCTTTTGTCCTCAACTGGGATAAAATTTATCTCATCATCTCACTAAACAGGAATTCAACAGTTATTTGCACCTGGAAAAATAGGTGTGTGCTGCTCAGTCCTTTCAAAACAGCTTCTGGTGTCTTTTTTGGAGACTGGAAGAGAGACAGACAATGGTCAAAGGTTTTTTTGTTTGTTTGTTTGTTTGTTTGTTTTTTACATTCCAGCAAATTTGCCTAGATTCTGCTGAGCAGAAAGTCAGGAATTCTTCTTGGTGTACACTGTCCATCCTTCTGAACATTTGCTTATTCCTACTCTGTTGTTAATAATTAGGTAAATAGGGAAGAGTGGCTTTGTAGGTACACGGGCTGTGGACAGTTCATACCTGCTACTGTTAATCATTTTCTTCTGCCTTACTGTATGAAGAATATGGGTGATGGCTATTATTTTCTCAAAAAAAGTTAACAGTGGGGTGCTTCTTAGATTCATTTATTTATGGAGCAATGAATTATCGTTAGTCATATGCTCTAAAAAGAACGCTGCTTAGCTGCTATCAATAAAAATCTTTCAATTACTGAGTAGCTTATTATAAATACAGAAAATACAGGCTGAATAACAGCTACAGGCTAACCAACTTTATTTAATTTTTTAACATAAGATGTTAAATATAGTTAAGTGGTAGATCTAAAAGGTTAAAGCCATTTTGAGCACCTTTGATCAACATTCATTCAGAAACATTGGCAAACACTCATGACAACCAGTTGAAAAGAAAACCGGTGTTCTGCCATCACTTGCAGTTGACAAGACAAAGGCAAATTATTTCAGGAGTACCACAAAGGAGTAACATTTCAGTCCACAACCTGTGCTTCACTGTTTTCTTAGTTGATCTCTACCAAGAAGGGAGGTTTTGCCATTCTAAAACAAAATGGTACGTTTAAACATTTTTCTTCCCCTCCCCTTTCCTCTAACCTGCTTTCTTTTCTACTTTCATTGACTTTCCCGAGGCACGCATAGCTCAGGAAGGAGGCTGAGGAAAGACTACTTGCTTCAGGAATAGGAAAGCTCACTCGCCAAAAGACCCTTTAGCATCAGGGCATGACTGAAATAGCACGTGTGCAAGTTATCTGGCTTCAGTGGATTTGCTCCTGACTTGCAACAGAATGAGGAATTCAGCCCACAGAACAGTAATTGTTTTTGCTGATCAAGGAAAGGTGGAGAAAAAGGAGTCAGATTATCAGAGCTCCCTGTTGTTTCAGGTGCTAGCACCTACTTTATATCTTGCCCTGTGTAGTTTTAAAAAGAGCTGCAGAGAAAATATAAAATAACATTCTTTTGTTATCTATATTTCAGTGCAGACACCAGCTGTTCCCTCCTGCTTGCAGGTCGTGGAGCCCCCAAAAGGGCAGAAAGTATCTGTTGCCTTTCTCTTTCATGCTGGTTACTTTTAAAATAGGATTCTTTAAAGGTAAAATGAAAAATTCAAATATTAAAATTATAAATATTAAAACCAGACATTAATAAATGCCTAAAAAAATCATACTTTCAAGGTACCACTGCATATTCCCAGGGAAATTTTTTTCTAGGTTACCCAGACTGCTGCTGCTTTCACCTTAGCCCCTGCTCATGGCAGACACTGTGAAACCTGAACAGGATTTTGCAGTGGTGCAACAGGTCACACACCATCTCCCTGCTTAAAACTGCAGGGAAATACTCTCTTTGCTCCCTAAGAGCTGAAATACCAGAGGAGATCACAGAGCAAATCTTTCAGCTTCACCATGTTCTTTCACCAACTGATCTTCGTGTGTCCCAGCAGGCCATGCTCCCTTACTTAAAGCCCAGTTAAGCCACTTTATTTTTTCCTTTTCTTTTTTTCTTTTTTTCTCTCCTCTTTTGTTAACCTGGCTGTAACAGCTAAGCCACTTAGCTTACTCCTGCTTCAGAAGACAGGCCTCTGCTTTCATCCTTTCTTTGCGCATCTTAATTTCTTCCCTTTAGTAAACATGTGCTTACTGCATGCCCTATTGAAAAAGAAAGTAATTTCCTGGTTCAGTATTTTCCTGTTATTACTACTAGTCAAAAGAGGGGGCAAAGCTACCAAAAGCACCCATTCCTAGTTGTGTGATTCTACCAAATGTGAAGGACAAGCTGCCCAAAGCCTTCAAGGCTGAAGGACAATCCATCCTGAGAAGGCGGTCAGTGATCAGGAACATGGGAAGAGAAGTGCTCAGGGAGCAGAGGCTGCTGCCTGTTCTTCTCATGGCCAGGCCCTTTCACTGCTGTGAAACAACAGCAAAGTTCGTTCTGTCTTGAATGAGAGTTGAATTTGGCCCAGCGGATTTAGCAAATATTGACTTAGTGAGTCAGTGTTCGCCTTAGCTTGCAGAATTATGCAACTGGTCCTCCAAGTATATTTCTTTAAAAGGGAATTTATATCTGTCTGTAGTTGTGCTGCACTCCAGGGTCTTTGACTGTGGGCTTTGGTTGCTAATTGCGCTCCCCGTTTTTGCTTTAAGCTTCTGCTCATATGAATGAAATGTGCGCTCGTGCAATATTCTGTTTACTTTAGCAGCCCACACTGGATATATTAAAAAAAAAAAGGTATTAAAACCCCATATTTTATTCTCTAGCATTCAAAACCACAAAATGCCAGCTGAGAGTGGAAGCAGCTGCACTCAGCAGCAGCACACAGCTAGGAGCACATGGCTTCGGTAAACATGCTCTGTTCTTGACCTTTTGTCCTTTCCTCCCACCCTGTCAGGAGAGAACAGCTTTCCCATGAGCCCGCACACATACCTTCTTGGGTTTCTGCGAAGCGGGGCGAGACTAACAATTCCTCGGGAGGAGACGAGGAAAAATACCAGCCCCTGGTCCTTGCCTTAAATGACCCTCTGTTTCCAGTTTCCCAATTTCTTTGTGTAGCCTGGGGAAAAGAGCTGTGTCAGCCCGTTCCATTTGCCTTTGTATGTGTAGGCAGAAAAAAAACCCACAACACCCTTTCACCATCCTTCTAAGCTCCGAATAGGTACGTTTCTTAAGCAAAAGAGCAAATGAAAAACTTGCGAGCGCACCGATTGCTTTATGGTTCCACCTACCCACGATAGCTGGAAAAATGGTTCCCTCAGGCCTGGCTGCATCTGAATGGGGTAGACAACTTCCACGGTGGGCAACAGCAAGGAAAATCTAGCTGTCAGAAATGCTGTTTTTTTCAGTGAAGTTGGAGGCCGTTCCTGTTGTTACAGTGCAGAGGCATCTCAGCTCCATGCCATTTAATGGCACAGTGAGGTGACATATTTCTGAATTAAGAACGGTTAAGGCAGGAAGGAAAAGGCAAATTATTCCCCCACATAAGTTCCAGTCCTCCAGTTTGGTTTGGGGAAGGATTCTGTTCCTTAGGTTTCCCTAGCCTTTTTTGGAAAGCAGAGGTTTAGGGAAGGAAAAGGAAGTTTCTTTTAAAATATAAGTAAAGGGCTACTCCCTGTGAAGGTCAGCAGGTTGGACGCCAAGAGCAAGCTGCAGGTTGAGGGGGTGTTCTTCGTGGAGTTGTCTAGGAAAGAAAAGAGGAGGAGGCATCAGCCATCCTTCTTCCTACTGAGGCCAGAAAAATGGGGAGAGGTGGGCAAATATCTCTTTTAATTTTTTTTTTTTTTTTTGTGAAAATGACTGATTTTCACAAATTCTTCCTGTAAACCTAAGGTCTGTGAAAAGCAAACACTAAGCAGCTCCAAAGAAGCAACTCTATTTTGTTGTGTTCAGTTGACTCTAAAGACTTATTCCTAAAGTACTTCTGGACTCAGTGAGTGATCAAGCCAACAATGATATGCTAAATAATAAAGGCTATTGTTCAGAACTGCCGATGTTAATACCATGTTCCCAGCTAAACCCAGTGATCTTGTTTTTTCATCAGCCAATAGCTTTTTCAGCTATGGTCAGCTGAACCAAATAGGAATGTAAAGCTTTGGTGGTTTGTTCTGTTTGTGTTGAAGCTATGAAAATTACCCATGAAAAGACAATACAATGGAGAGTAAGGGGGTTGGATTTTTTTTCCCGCCCTAGGAAGAGCATGTAGCAATTGGCATCAGTGTGAGACACGAGCCAGCCTATTAAATTCTCTGGAGAACTCCTAAAACAATTGTAGATATGTAAAGAATACGTTAGTCCAATGTGAGCGATAACCATTTTTCTTGATAGTTCTGCTGTCGATAAATGTCCAGAGACAGTATGGGATACAGTTCTTCAAATAACCTGTGATTATTCTTAGTACAGAAAGTGCCATTTTATATTTGTTGCCAATGTGTATATGTATATTATCTATTTTTTTTTAACTTACAGTATATATTTTTAAACAAAATAAACAAAGGAAAATTATATTGTCCACTGGAATCTTGCATGGATTTTATTTTGCTTTTGTAAGACAAAGAAGAGGAGAGGAAAATGGGTGAAAGATAATGGTTCTGTTAATACTAGGGAATTAAGCAATGCCTTTTTGCACATTTTTCTTCATTTAAAAATTCCGTGTGCTAAAAAGTTGAACGTATGCTCCTTTTGCTGTGTTGTGCTGGTTTTGGCTAGGATAGAATTAATTTTCTTCACAGTAGCTAGTATGGGGCTGTGTTTTGGATTTGTGCTGGAAACAGCGTTGATAACTCAGGGATGTTCTGATAATTGCTGAGCAGTGCTTACACAGAATCAAGGCCTTTTCTGCTCCTCACACCGCCCCACCAGCGAGCAGACTGGGGGTGCACAAGCAGCTGGGAGGGGACACAGCTGGGACAGCTGACCCCAACTGATCAAAGGGATATCCCATACCATATGTCATTGTGTTCAGCCATAAAAGTTAGGGGAAGAAGGAGGAAGTGGGGGGTTGTTCGGAGTTGTGATGTTTGTCTTCCTGAGTAACCGTTATGCGTGATGGAGCCCTGCTTTCCTGGAGATGGCCGAACACCTGCCTGCCCATGGGAAGCAGTGAATGAATTCCTTGTTTTGCTTTGCTTGCGTGTGTGGCTTTTGCTTTGCCTATTAAACCATCTTTATCTCAGCCCACGAGTTTTCTCACTTTTACCCTTCCGATTCTCTCCCCCATCCCACCGGGGAGGGGAAGGGGGTGTGTGAGCAAGTGGCTGTGTGGTGCTTAGTTGCCAGATGGGGTTAAACCACAACACGTGTTCATAAGCAAAAGTAATTTGCTTATATTTCTTCCTGAAACAGAATGCATTTGCTATTGAAAAGAGGGCTGTCTGTGGAGCTTGCTGGGGAAGCCAGGCCTCCTCATATGAATATGCTCTCGAATTTTCTCTTTTTTTTTTTTTTGTTGCAGCACCATGAAAACGAGCTTGAAAAGGCAAATCTTTGTTTGAAAAGGTCAGTCAAAACTTACACAAGTTTCTGAACCTTGAGTAGAAAGAAATAATACTGCTGATTGGTTTTAATTGAACATTTATTTCAGTTTTCTCAAATCAAATTGTTACTTACAATCCTTTCAGTACAAATTGGCCAAGAATGCAGCCTATATCTTCAATCCTAAATTTATGATCAGGATTTTAATTTAAAACTAGGTAGCAGGAATTACTATACCAACTGTAAGGCCCATTTACATATCCATTCAAAATCTCAAGTTTTAAAATGTAAATGAACTGGCCTGCCAGGAATAGGAATGGCAGCACAATAGTCCCAAGAGAGCAGACAAAGACGAAGTGCGTTCAGCTCCACTCCACAACTTCAGAGCTTTAAACATTACGCTTGTGGTAAATTCAGAGCAAGATCTAAATACAGCCTTGACAAATACAATAACCTGAGAACAAAGGGAATCAGGGGTGACAGGGAGGAAGTGAATAAGCAGTGACTGCTCAGTATGTCTCATAACAGTGAAGTTATCAGGCGATGGGTTTAAAAATAAGTGAAAGTACCTTTACACACGGTGACGAACTGCGGAATGTGTTGTTACGGGGTATTGACAAAGACAAAAGCATAAACGGGTGCAAAAGGCAATTAGTCAAATTTATGGAAAAACGTGCCTTGTGGATGTGGTGGGTTGTGTACAGCCACCAGCTTTGTATACCACAGAGCTGGATCCTGAAAATGCAGCAGGGAGAAGGAGACTGCGGGGCTGGAGCAGGCGGGCACCTGCTCTCACCCTGACTCTCCAGCGCTCTTATAAACACGAGACTGGCACAGTCCTCACATATCCCAGTAGGCTCCTTTCTAGCACCCTGTCTCCCGTCTGCCCCCAGCCCTGGTGATAACTCATCAATTTACTGAGCAGCAACCCTGGCCCCTCTCCTGGTCCGTGGTCTCAAGTGCCAAGAGCAGCTGGTTGGACTGAGCCATGATCCTCTGACTGGCTGCCTCTGGCAATGGGGTTGCTGACTGGGGAGCATGATCCTAAACTGCCGGTAACCTGGCCAGACTTCCTCAGGGCTGGCCCTGCCCCATGACCTTTCTTCTCTCTCAGGATCCAGCGTAGCCCTACTTCATGCAACAGAGGGAAAAACACGGAGGTGGCAAAGGATGGGAGGGAAAGGAGTGCCAGATTTTAAATGAAATCTCGCATGAGAAAGCTCATTTCTAAATTCTACTCACAAGTAGGAAATGTTATTATTAGAGTCTGAAACCATTTCATATAATGCTACCTTCTATTCTTCATACAAAAGCCTCTATTGCTATTAATAAAGGAGTTTAAAAAAAAACAGCTAATGGATGGTTTAATAATGCTGCTTATAAAACTAATTGTGTGTAACTGAAAAGCTCTCCCTGGGGTCCCATTTGCAGTAGGGTTAAATAGGATTATCAAATCTAGGGAAAAAAAATATCCCAAAGCCTGAAGCCTCAGCAAGAAGACGTCACAAAGCAAGAGGGAGTTGGGACATTTTGCTGCATAAATTACAGACCTTAGTCATTAGTGCCAGGGGATTATCTCATAGAAACGGAAATCTGAATTGGCTCCATATGCCTGCAAGCGTCGTTAAAAGTTTTATGTCAGAAGCCCCGTTTTCATACATACAAACAAGTCTCTTTACCTGGAGGCCCCCAGCCAGCAAGATGACTTCAGTGGCAGTCCATATACACTGCACATCAGGGTATCAAACTACTGTAGAAAAACTAAATGGACCGTTTCCTATTATTTATTTGCCTATAAAAGGCCAATATTGCTCCATAAAGCAGAAGTGATGGTGCTGCTGACATGAGGAGAGCGAGAACGAGCTGCACAGGCTTGTGTGAAAGCTGTCTTGGTCACATTTCCCACCGCAGGTGCTGGTTAGAAGAGTTCACATTAGCGCCTCGCTTACATAGACGCCTTTGCCACCCATGCTGCCAGCCCGCCTTTCCAGGCTTGCCCATCTCTTTAAAAACTCTTGCCACTCTCCCCAGAGGTGTCCTCTCCTTGACGTGGCTGGCAGCCATTCAGCATGGACTCCCACCCCACCTCACATCTCAACCGCCCACCCTCACCCACATCCCCAGGTCCTGGTCTTCCCTGAGACCCCCCAGTTCCTCTGACCCCAACCTTTTGTACCTTCTCCTTCCCCCAAAGCTCGTCCTAAGCTGGATCCCCACCTCAAAGAGCCTCAGCTCCCCAAGCTTTCTATCAGCTGCACAGGACATCTGTGAGCTTCTCTTCAGCTCTGCCCCGTGACCACCACCTCACAGCCCTGTGGGTCCTTGCTGGGTTTTTACAGACCCTACCAATGGCCCTGGTGAGTCCCCTGGACAGTTGTGTGGTGTTCTCCCACTAGTGCCACAGTGGCTGACCTCAGCCCTTCGTTTGGCTCTTTGGTCAGGAATAGATTCCAGGATCCAGCCCCTGATGAAGCTGAAAACAACCTGGACACAGGCTGCCCTCGCCAAAAAAATCTTCCCACGCATAACTTTGAAGGCAGGAGAGAAGAACGTATCCACACAAAAACTCAAAAGAAAACACAGAAACGTGATAGTCCTGTCTGTTAATAGACAGAAGCCAAAGATGAAAGATGATTTTTTGACCCTAGACAAAAGACACTTTCTCACAGGTTCCTGGTTTCTTGCTATTTTATACATTTTTTTAATGAATTAAGCCAAGAAATTTCACAGCAGCACAGAAGTTGAGGCCATTTGCTGGCTTTTAACAGTGCCTTTAACCTCACATGGCTTTTGTCCTTTTGAAAGACTTTTTACAAGTAGGATTATGCTTTGGAGATTGGGTTGCATTAAGGTAAGCACTGCCGGCAAAGAAACGCAGTATGTTAGAGTCTAGGAACACTGTTGATGGAGCTTATGTGGGACTATTGCACTCCTACTGAAATTCGCATCACGTTACTTCACCAGAGAAGGAAAATATACCAAAATCCAGGACGTGGATGATACAGTAATTAAAACCACTACAAGATATTAACAGCCGATCAACACATTTCAAGCCCTCTTCACAGTTTATTTTTGTCTACTCTAAAGTATGTCTGGAGAGGAAGGGAAGGTAAAAGAGGAGAGAGGAGGAAGAAGAGTGTTTATTATTACTTGGATGATTATTATTTTTATTTATTTGAACTACATCAATGGCTTGTTTGACACTGAAGTTCTATTGTGCAGTGATCACCAGTAATGGAAAATGAGAAAAAGCAGAAGCAGCAAAGTGAAGCTAGAAAAACTGCTTTTCAAGGTCACCCAAAGGGTGTCACTCCAGGGTTTCTCCAAAGTCTAGTTCAGGCCTTATCCATTGGGCAGTTACCTGGCTTATCATGAAGCAGTATATTAAGAAATACCGGTCTTTTGGCTGCAGCAAGGTCCACAGGTTCTTCACAGGAAGCATTTGCAGGCTGTATACAGTGAGCAATTTTTCTGTCATGTAACCAGACACATACCCATCACCTAAACAAAAACATGGCAGAGGGCGTCTTCTGCCATGTGTTATCTACGCATCTCACTGCACATGGAGAAAGCACGCGCCACCTGACCGGTGGTGCAATCATGTGAGGGATCAGTGATACCCTCACACTATGTGCAGATGTGGGAATGGATCTTCAGGAGAGAGGAGTTAGCCTGGATTGCAACTGTAGGCCATGAAGTGTGCTGAGCTATAAGATTAGCTGTGTAAGAGATGTTTTTATTCACTTACCAGCGGACCTCTGAGACAGGATGTTTTTGTAGAAATCCTGACTGCTGTCGGTCTTTTATTTTAGCCTTGGCAATGTACATATGGCCAATAAAAACAAAAGCTGGGAAATAACTTTAGCAGACAGAGACATTGATAGAGGAGTCCCTCGGTCTCTCTGTGTAATACCCAACTGCAAATAAGACCCAAGACTGTGTAACACCCAATCCACAAGTCTGTCTTGAGAAAAGACAACACTTAAATAAGCCAAGAGTCTTTTCTTGATAATGTCAGGTGCATCTCCAGAATGGGCAGCAATGAGAATTTTGACCAGTTCTTATTAATTGAAATATTAATTCATATTTCACTATATAATTGGGTCATTCCCAAAGTGAACAGCTTTCTTGTAACTGTATAATTTCGGATGAGCTCTCTCTAGCAGACTGGTTCTTTCGAAATGGATATCACCGAGTATAGGATAATAGCATCCCAGGCTAGTTAATCTAAATGAGAAATCTTGAACCTGGGCCCACCTATAAGCCTCCAAATAAGGTACTGGCTTTGCATATATTTTTTTCCCTCAAGTCCAATTATTTTTGTCCTCAGGGATACCCATTAACTTAGAATAGTGCTGCTAGCTCTCTCTTTTTCTCATTAAGGCAGAAGGGACTCATTAAAACATGTGTATAAGCCAAGGATACTCTGACCCATCATTATGTGCAACAATAATACTTTTCACTGTACCTATTAAAATATGTTAGTTTTATAGCCACGTTAGTCTGTATTCTGCTGGTTTTATGTTACTGGGTCTTACACTTAGGACTGCAGTCTTGCTAACGTGGACAAAATACCCACCCCAAACCCTCACTATTTCCCTATACTTCCCAATACTAAATGGCTTATACCACAAAACATCAATTATTTTTGTCTTTTTAAGAACAAGAACTTAAAAATCCAAATTCCCCCTCCTTTTCTGTGCGCCAGAAGGNAAAGAACTTAAAAATCCAAATTTCCTCTCCTCCCATTCCCCCTCCTTTTCTGTGCGCCAGAAGGATGCAGCATTTGGTATACAGTACACAGGAACGTTTTTGTGGGAGGTACTTATTGAAACACTGGCAGCACATGACCAAGATTATAATGAGCACAAAAGTGCTTACACAAACGCTAAGAGGAAGCCAGCATAGTACAGAGTAACAGGCAGAGAAGTAATTGCTGAGGTTAGTTATAGAGTTCCTGTATGATGTTATTAGTTATGGCCCACCAAAATTTTGCAAAACAACTTGACTTAAAAGGAAATAAACACTAATGTCAGCTATTGTCTCAAGTCACAGACTAATAAAAAACAGAATGACTTTTCATCATTCTGGAGTTATTTATTTTTTTCTGTGTTTCATTTAGTTGAAGATGCCTCAAAGTTTCCATGCATGAATGCAATAATAAAAAAATATGGATTCCTTTTTCTAGCCTTGTTTGGTTCATATACAATTCTGGAAAATATTCCACTGTGGCTCATACTTCCTTCAAGAAAATCAAACTGAGTGCAGTACAGTAATCAAAGTCTAGTTTGCATAATCTTGTCCGTGCTCCTATTTGTAATTAGCTTAATTAATGAAGGAGAGGATCATAGGGAAGTTTAAAAGGTATAAGTACCTATGAAGTATCTACAGGCATTAAAGTGATTGCATCCAAAATCTCAGTCTTCAAAATTCTCTTCTTTTTTTTCTATTCCAATTGTTGGGGGGTTTTGGTTTTGTTTTTTTAAGACTGGTTTACTGTTTCACCCTTCACTGTCACATTAACATCAAGACTCATTAAGGTTACTTTAAAAGCAACACGTAATACTATAACCCTGTCTTTGTCTTTCATTACTCTTCTATTACATCTGCACCTCCTTCTGCCTCTTTGCACATCTTGGATATTGATGTAAACAGTGAAAAAGCCATACTGTGGAGATTTGTAGCCTGATGCTGATAGGACACAGCTGAAGGTCAGGAGATAATTTAGACCAATATATTTAAAGGGATTTATTACCGTGCTATTTGTAGTAACTGATCCAGAAACAGGCAGCATCAGTACTGTTACACTAGGCATTTCATAAAGTCAGAGCAAAAAGCAGCTGTCAAGATCTCCTTTAAGCAACTACAGAATTCAACTGTAAAGGATAGAGAGATGCTTTTTGTTTATGCAGAAAGGTCACAGACATCCACTAATTTATGACTGTCATAGTCCCTTTGATCATGACTGTTATTTTAATACCATTAATCATCTGATTCTGCAACAACAGTTTGAGTATTATAGACCTAGTTCTCCCTCAGACAAGGCCTGTACACACATGAATATTCATGATCCGCTGCACAGGACAAGTCAAGGCAATTGACATGAAGTAAGGAACAGAACTCATGCGTTCTAGTCCCAGCCATTGTCCCAGCCATTTCTTACATTGGCTCCTCCTGTGATGTTGAATACATGATGGTCAATATTTTCCTAAGCTGAGGGTTCAGACTGACCCAATTACCTTGTTTTGAGCACTATTAGTTTGTCTGCTCCCACTACTCACTTGTCAGAGCTCACATAAATGTCGGCATAAATTATGGGGCATAACAAATGCAAGCTCTTTCCAGAACTGTGTACTTCACTAAGTGCTGTGAACTACTTCTGGAGAAGACCTGGAGCCCAAACATGCATCTCTCTATCTTGCCATGAGTTGAATTGTTTCCATGGTTACCACCTTCTATTGGAAGAAACTTCTTCTTTCAGACAACTGTGGTACCAGACCTTTAGCTGGGCCACACAGCCAGAATAGTACTCCCACTTTACAGACCCTCTGGAGCGACCCAGGGTGCTCCAACACAGAGGTTTTTCACACTGTTATATAAGGAATGCCCTCCTGCTATTTACTTACCATGAAGTTCCACTTCATTCAAGGCAAGTCAAGGTAAAATTCAAGTGAAAGCACGCATTCATGTAACTCCAAAGTGGTCAACACAGTTGCACTTATTTATACAAGACAGCTGCAAATTTGAAAAGAACCCCAGTGGGCTTAACAGACTTAATAAATCAGAAATGTCTCTTTCTATAACCCTTATAAAACTGGTCTGCTGTCATATCTTACCAAGGTGATGTATGCCCCATCTTCCTACTGCTAGAGAGTTAATGATTAGACAGATCTCATCAGAAAGCACTCCCTTGTCAGTGGGGCACGTTGACTTTTATAGCCAGGCTTCTCTTCAATGCCTTTTAAAGGATTTGGATACATTTAACTTTACTCTTTAAAACTGTCATGGTTTCAGCTGGGATAGAGCTGACTTTCTCACTAGCAGCTGGTATAGTGCTGTGTTTTGGATTTGGGATGAGAATGGTGTTGATAGCACACAGGTGTTTTTGGTTGTTGCTGAGCACTCAAGGCCTTTTCTGCTCCTCACACCACCCTGCCAGTGAGCAGACTGGGGGTGCACAAAATGTTGGGAGGAGACACAGCTGGGACAGCTGACCCCAACTGACCAAAGGGATATTCCATACTATGTGATGTCATGCTCAGTATATAAAACGGGCAAGAAGAAGGAAGGGGGGGGAGATATTCAGAGTGGTGGTGTTTGTCTTGCCAAGTAAGCATTACGTGTGATGGAGCCCTGCTGTCTTGGAGCTGGCTGAACACCTGCCTGCCCATGGGAAGCAGTGAATGAATTCCTTGTTTTGCTTTGCTTGTGTGTGCGGCTTTTGCTTTACCTATTAAACTGTCTTTATCTCAACCTACGAGTTTTTTCTCACTTTTACTCTTCCAATTCTTTCCCCCATCGCAACTGGGGGAGTGAGTGAGCGGCTGCATGGTCCTAGTTCCTGGCTGTGGTTAAACCATGACAAAAACTCAAGGAGGACACTTGCAGGTGGCCAGCTAAATGAGTCAGCTAAATGAGCTCCTTAAAGGGTCAGTAGTCACAGGTGTATGGCCCTTCTCTCTCCTTTGCAATTCTCTGACAAGTATCTGAAATTTACTAAGCTGAAAGAAAACCAATCCCTTGTTTTCCTAAATTAGTTTTCTACTGATTCGCTGAGTTGAACTGGCTGCCTTCAGTGTCAGAGCACAGCTCGGCTGTCTTGCGAAATCCCGCCTTGAATCCATTTCTTGTCCAGGAGATGTCTGTGGTCATTCTGAATTAAAATAAGCATGGTGTCATTTTCTTGGAGAAAAATGACAAGGGAAAAGAGAAAAAGAAAAGGGGGTTGGGTGATCAACAATCTTTCTTGTAAGGATGGCACAACACATGCTAGTACAAGTATTGTGGCATGTAACCATGAGCATGCAACTGGAGAACTTTGGCTTGGCTGTCCATAGCTGAGCACCCCGCCACTGTTGCAGGGTTTGAAGCAACAGCTGCACAGCCAAAACAGGGGAAGCAATGCTACACCAGGCATCTCAGCATCACAGGACACGAAGTGAGCACGCTGAGTTGGGAACGTTAAGGAAGGAGCTACAGTCCTCCTAGGGCAGCACCATAAATCTCAGGCTGGTTCATTCAATACCAGAGGCTACCTTCAAAATATAAAAGTTTGCTTATCAGTCTCATATAACTAGTAACTATAGGTCAGATGTACAGCATTTGTGTATATCAGCCCAGCATCACTGATTTCAACATACACTAAATGAGGCTTGGATCCAAAGTTTTTAAAATGGTAATAAATATATGCAAATGATATAACATAAAAAACCCCGCTTTTAAAAGAATTTCAAAGGTCTTGTTGCAAGTGCAGCACTAGGCAGTGGTACAGGCTTGGGGAAGAGTGGCTGGAAAGCTGCCTGGGAAAAAAGCACCTGGGGGTATTGGAATACAGCTGGCTGAACATGAGCCAGCAGTGTGCCCAGGTGGCCAAGAAGGCCAACAGCATCCTGGCCTGTATCAGGAATAGTGTGGTGAGCAGGACTAGGGAAGTGATCGTTCCCCTGTACTCAGCACTGGTGAGGCCCCACCTCGAATACTGTGTTCAGTTTTGGGCCCCTCACTACAAGAAAGACATTGAGATTCTGGAACATGTCCAGAGAAGGGCAATGAAGCTGGTGAGGGGTCTGGAGCACAAGTCCTGTGAGGAGCAGCTGAGGGAACTGGGGTCGTTTAGTCTGGAGAAAAGGAGGCTGAGGGGAGACCTTACCTCCCTCTACAGCTACCTGAAAGGAGGTCATAGTGAGGTGGGGGTTTGCCTCTTCTCCCAATTAACAAGTGATAAGGCAAGAGAAAATGGTCTCAAGGTATACCAGGGAAGGTTTAGGATGGATATTAGGAAAAATCTCTTCACAGAAAGGGTCATCAAGCATTGGAACAGGCTGCCCAGGGAAGAGGTGGAATCACCATTCCTGGAGATATTTAAAAGATGGGTAGACATGGTGCTTAGGGACATGGTTTAGTGGTGGATTTGGCAGTGTTAGGTTAATGCTTATACTTGATGATCTTAAAGGTCCCTTCAAACCTGGACAATTCTATGATTCTGTGATTCTAAGCGTGCTTCAATTTTACATCAGTGACAAAAAAGGAGCTAGCTACCCTCTTTGCTATCCAAACCAGAAACAGTCTCTGCAGCACTCTGGAAGCTGTGGTGATTGCTGCTGGAATTTTAGTGCAAAAGCCAGCAGGTATTTGGAGACGTATTATAAATGGCTTGCTGGTTTTGCTAAGCTCCTTTTTTATGGTTAGCTTCTGGGACACATACATCTATGACACAGCTGAGGTAACTAACTGCAAAGTGTCCATTTGATGTCAGCAGTAGAATGCCAAGAGCAGGGTAAACTGCATAAGATTTAAAAGCAATGTCCCTGAGGGCCAAGCACACTAATTATTTTTCAGTAACACTCTGTTTGCTCGACTGTGAGCTCTTTTCTTTCCAAAATATTCACTGATCATAAACTTAAAGCGCTGGGATCTTCTCCACTCCTTCTACTTTTATATTGTAAAATAAGCTGAAAATGTGTTTTAAAAGGTAATGAAAAAATATTGGTGCTTACTCAACTGCCTGAAGTGTACACAGTATGGTTCTCATGAAGGATAAAACAAAGTCCAATGTGGAAGTGTGAGCAGACAATATTGGCACCACTTGTTGTGCTCTTGAAACCTGGGCCTCAGAGTGAGCCTTTTGCACACAGCTGGATTATACCTTGGATGCTCACCATCTTTAGATGTTTAATTCACTCTTTGTGATGGTATTTGCCAGGCACTGAATAAAAGGAAGAAATGCTTCTCTCTCACTTCAAACAGGAGCCTTTGCAGAGAGGAAAACCCCTAAGAAATACAGAACAGTTTTCAGAGATGTCCAGTTTGGCATCATTTTAACATCCTAGTTTAGGAAGGGCTCTCACCTACCCCTTTATGGACTCTGAATCATAATTTGGTTTTACACCATAAAAGACCATAACAATTAACAGTTGTTCATTCTCAAGTCAACTGAGGGATTCCTAACTGTGCATGCACCATATGGCCCTGGTAAGTCTTTCCAGCCTAATTAAAATGGAAAGTAAGAGAGAACATATTGTTTGTATATTCTTTATTCTAAATAGGGATGTAAAGTTGTTTAGACACAGAGCAGAAATTTTCTAAGCACTGGAGGCTATGTTATTTTGTGTTGTAACTAAGCCAAATGACCTCACTAGAGTTTTCACTGTTCATATCTGCAATGAATTTGACTCTCTCGGGCAAGTATCTTTTTCCTTCTTTTAACGAAAACTGCAAGTAACCTAAGTCAAATGAAAGAGCCAGATTCCACCTCTTAGGGTGCTGACTTACCATTTACTAGTGCTAATGGAGCAACATAGATAGAAAATGCTACAAGTTCATAATATAAGCATTTTATGCTCAGAGACTACTGTGCAAATTTTAAGACACCTAAAACTACACTTGCATCACCTGTGGTGGTTAAACCTTCCAGCTACCTCCTCTTAAGTTCTCAGTAGCAGCTCAGCCCAACCTCAGCCCTTTAGCTTTGCCATGTTAAGTGTGCATCATTCCTCTGCTTCTAAAAAGAATTCTGATTTGCTCTATAAGCACAGTAGGGCAGGAAATGTCCCTTGTAGTATGAAGATCTTCACACCCACCTTCAAAACACACGATGAGAAATGCATGATTAAGAAGATGAATCATGGCAAGAGAATTCTGAAACAATTCAGAATTCCAGTAAAAACTACTCAGTTCAGGGTGACGTTGACTTTTTCAAAAAGAACCATGGGCCATACATTTTCTTATGGACAAGTTTGTTTTACTTTTCTTTTTTTCTTTCATGCAAAGAAGGTTATCCTGACTAAACTATCATGAACTTGTTTAGAGGCGGAGAAGTAAAAAACTATCTAACATTTCAAAATAGCCACAGGTCTTTAGAATACTGCTGTTAACTCTCTTAAGCTTTTTATTTTAGACTGCTTAGGTCAAATACTGATCTCCTTGTCATGTTACTGTTTGACCACGTATTTCTTCACATAAAGATCCATTTATTCCCCTTTACCATTTTTTTATAACTTTTACAATTTTTCTTAATTTTATCAAGGGTTTCATTATATTATCTTTCATTTATATTGATGCATGTATTACACAAACCAAGGTGATAAATATCTTTTTATTTACATGGTTAAGTGTAAATGATACTTTGGTACAAACAGAATTGGAAAAAAAAAGATGAACTGGTTGAATGTGCATTATTTGTAAGAAATACAGAGAGTTTTAGTAATGACCACTACACTCTTTAAGATCAACTTTTACACAGTACTTACGGGGAATAAAGTAAAGAAACTGAAGTTCAAGGTAATTAAGGGATGATGGAATTATGATGGAACATTTTCTGTCATCTATTCTCTGTTAGTCCAGTTTAATAAGATGACTACAAGTATCCTTATCAACAATAATATACAGCTGGCTATTTTTCATTACTCTAGCGAATGAAACATGTCACATCAAATGAAATAATGTGAAAGGTGTCAATAAAATAATACTAGCTAAGAGTCATTGCAGCTACAGTGTAACTAAAATTAAGGATTAATTGTTCCTTTATTGATTCTCGCTATTTTAGTCAGATAGATTATAAATCTAACTGGTAGTCATTAAACATAGATAAAAAAGTAAGTCTCTTTCTGCACTTTCTCATTTGAAAAATGCTGTAGCATAGCTGAGAAACATCACAAAGTTTGAACCAGACTTAGTCTTAGCAGAATGACTCAAAGCATCCGAATACGTGTACAATGATTTTAAAATAAGGCTGGTAGTCTCTGGGGAGAAGACATGAGAGCAACAGAGGTGACTGAAATGCATTTCAGAACTGATGGACTCAAATGTCATGTTTTTCGATGATCGTTCATTCAGTAGCTTCCTTATTCTTTTAGGATTTTTGCATTGTGTTGTCATGGAGTTTTTATCTGGCTGCTGAGCTGCAAGTACAGGTTACAAGCTACACAGGATTTGTAGTTGTATGGCACTTTGTCAGACTCACTGAACTGAAGACTCAGTATTAGTATGTTAAGTAACAACACAGATTTGTTACGAGCCATGATATTTTGCTGCATCTGAAAGCAAAGCCTAGCCTATTACTGAGCGGTCAGTTCCCCAAGTGCAAGGAGCCTTGCCTTCTTTTTGTGGTATGAAATACGTTCAGGCTACAGTCATATCCTCATAAGTGCCCTGAGCCACAGATGTTTTATCGGACCTCTCAAAAAGGAGACAGTGGAGAATATCTTTTATCTATTCATGCTGAAATGAAAGCGTACACTTCTGGCACCATCAAAGACAAAAAGCCGAGTCCTACTGCTCGGTGTCCACTTTGTGCTGCACTCCTCATCAGCTTCTTATTTCAGAGGAAATAAATTAGAAAGTAATAAGCACAGCTTCTTCAACAAATTAGATATATTTAACACTTTATTTCTTACATACAATTCTACATGATTAAATGAACTTCAGAGTCGTTTGCTTTTGATATGAAAAAATCTATAATTTCAAATCAGACACTTCAAAGGAAACTACTTTGAAAGCTTTCTATGTATCTATTACAATACAGCTTGCAGCATTTTTTATGATTGAGAAGTCTGGATGATGAATGTGATTTTTAGAGGGCTAATCAATGCCTCATATTCAATGTTTGCATATATATGTGTATGTGTGTATACATGTGTTGAATGTTACTGAACAAATAATCCAAAAACAGGCATTGAAAAAGCGCTTACGGTTCGGATCCGACTCATTGGGATCACCACCAGCAAAACATTTTATATGTTTCCACAACAACAATCTGCTTCTTAAGGCATGGAAAAGTACAAAATCAAATGAATAAGAGACATTCCCAGTGTATAAGACATAGGTGGCCTAAGTGCTTAGCAAAAGTCGGAATTTGAGGTAGTTATAAAGCTGCTACAAACTATGGATTAACCCTCTGATTTCAGAGTCTATGAGGAGCAAATCTCATAGGATTTTTTTCCTTTCTTTCCTTCTTTAAGAAACCCCAAAGATTTTTTAATAATTCTCAACAAGGAAGCCATGGCCTCGGAGCATCCTTCGCCCAGACTACTATGGAAATGCAAAGCCAGAAGGTCTTGCTTTGCTTTACAGTGCAAGTAAGCTCAGACTAACAGGGGCTCTTGAACACACCAACCAGTGCAATGAATTTTGCTGCCTCCTCCATCAGCTGTGGTGCCATCTCTGAAGAGAGGCACTGGGATCATGAGAGTTCAGTCCCCAGAAGAGGCAGGAGGAGAGGGACACAGGTGATCCCTCTGTACTGCATGTGATTTGCCTGACACCACATGCATGCATGGCAGGAATTACATGTGCCAGCAAGCAACCACAGTCATTAATCTTTATTTTCACAACTGTATGGTGCAAACATGACTGTTCTTTTTTTTTTGTCCCACACTGACTTTGAGCAGTATCATTCTTTTTTTGGTTAAAAGTTAGGAAAGGGCAGAGACTCAAAAAAGACGTTGCACACATGTGATGCCATCTTCATGTCATCTGCTGGAGAACAACACTGACTACCATCTGAGTACCCTTAGTCTCAAACCTGCTCTTTGTGCTGAAGGAAAATGAACAGATGACTAATGTGACTCATTGTATTGTGTGTTAAGTAATGTAATAAGATTACCATGAGCTAGAGATCCTGCTGGAACTGTAGGTCCCACAATCAGCTGAGGTGTCTGATGGGAACCAGGAGAACCATGCAGACTATTCAATGGTGAAGATACTCTGTAAGCACAAAAATATATTATTCAGTTGTTCTAGTGTACAAACTGTAAGTGCATGTGCTTTATTAGAGTGATATATGGGAGTCACGGCTAAAGTAGAATTACAATGTCTAGAGAGCAGAACAGGTCAATTAAGTCTAACCAGCATGAACTGAGTAATTGGGAAGTAGTTTTGGGATGCAAGGCCACTTGTACCTGGGTAATTGCATCAGTAATACCAGAATGGGCTGAGTTTGTCTAAGTAAAGGTGTTGGAAACACTGTATTTATATGTGCAGGTGGCAGAACTGGGACCAATGAGGAAAACATAGTTAGGAGCAGGTACGGTGGTGAAAAAAGATAATAAAAAAGAGTAAGTTGTAGACTTGAGTAGAGAATAGAAAGGGTGGTATCTTCTGACAGTGGTAGAGCAGGTGACTCGTGGTGGCGGTGAAGATGACCTGCACACCCAAATCCCATGGGGTGCTGGAGAGAACCCCCCAGACTGGGCTCCCCATCAAGTGCATGCCCAAAAGACTTGGCATGACAGGGCGGAGGAGAAAGAAACAGACTTGTACCCTAATACTAAATGGAGAAGGGAAAAGAATAGTGGTTGTGTGTGACTTGCAAGGGTTCTCCATAGCAGTGCAACTGTGACTTAATATTCCTAGTAATACAAGTGCATTTTTTAAAGAATTAAGGAATTCGTAGTGTGTTACTTAATTAATAAGCATCATAACGATTTAAATCAGTTACCTCTTCAGTCTCCAGTCTAAAAGGTTATAGTCAGATCTTGGCAGTAACAGTTGCTTTGCATACTAACTGGGGAGAGCCTAAGGCCCAGTTATCAACTCTCACAACCTGAACCTTCTTTAAACCTCCAGTTTCTAGAAGTTTATGATAAAGAATACAGTTTACATTTTCTTTTAGGAATTTCTGTTCAAGTAGTTGCAAAGGAAAGGGTACAAAATATATCTGAACTGCATAGCTAAAAGCTCAGAAGACAGCAGGTAAATATAAAGCATTTCAAATGTATTTTACAACCTGTTTTTTTCCAGATAATCTCATCTTTTTCTGAGGTTTGTCTTACAATTATGAAACTCCTGCGATAGACAAGTGTTGGTATAAACAACACTTGAAACTTCTGATATCCTCTTAAATATCTCATGTTTCTGCTGCATGCTGAGAAAAGATAATGAAGAATCCACATAATTGTTAAGTAATTTTGGTGAACTTTCAGATACTTTTTTAGAATTGGTGAAGCAACATGGGTGACACTTGTCTGGTGCCGTGGATGGAAACATTTGACACAGTTATGATTCAGCGGCAGTTCAAAATTTATGAATGATTTGAGGCAGATCAAGAGGTTGAATTTTAGCAGCACTTAATCATTAACCGATTTAAGGATTTACAAGATGATTAAACTAAATAATTGAACAGCAACTTAACTACAGATTCAAAAATGACAAGATTCACACTAATTTACTATAAGGTCTCCCCAATCAATACATATGCATATGAGCACCAACATACAAACACACACCACTCGAGGAGTCACACCTGAGTTTTTAAGGACCAAAGGTCCCTTCGCAGTGGATGACTCCAGTGAGCCAACGGGTGCCCCTTTTAACTCCTTATGTGTGCACAGACAAATGGACAGAAAGTATTAGGATCCAGTAAAATACAAGAACACTTGCACTTGTAAGAGCTAATGTGTATATTAGAGACACGTGGATAGATAGGTGGATGAAAGAGAGACTACCCTATAGTTAAAATTTCCCTCTTTTTGAGTTTGGAGTAGATACTTGCAATGCACCAGCATTCCTCTGCGGGTGATAACTGAGACTCGAGAGGGTTGTCTCACCCTGGCCTTTTAATCCTTGAGGTGTCTGCCTGAATGGCATCCCAATTCAGGGGAGATGCTGGTCACAGCCCACTGCGATCCAGAAGAGCTCAAAGGGTCTCGCTAAGATCATCACTTACAGGGTCTGAGATAACTGACTTTTTCCAGATAACTGGTATTTTTCCACTCCAACCCAACTTGGACATTGGGATATTCTGGTACTTTCCACCAGTTGTGCAAGCCCAAAACTTGCTAGATCTTGAAGTTCTGGTATCAGCCCTCTTTTTGGGCCACGATACATACATTGTCAGGAGTGATCAATTATTGTTGTTTTTCCCAAACGATAGGAGTCACAGGAACCAGGTAGGCTAAGAGGTTGCGATAACATTCTGGTCCGTTATTTTCCACCGTTTTCTTTCTTTCATCTTCGACCATTATGTGGCACAGGTAATGTTCTGGTCCATCATATTGTTATGTGGCCCAGATGTGTGTGTGGGGGGAAATCGCACCAAGTGGCCTAAAGCGGGGGAGGGTGGTTGTACCACCACACCTGAAAGCCATTAAAAATAATTTCTCAAGTGGCAACTATTAATCACAAGAAGAAATGAAAAAAAAAAAAAGTTGTAAGACACAAGAATGCTGTCTGATAAATCAAAATATAATTAAAAATGAGGGATTTGTATCTAACAAAACAGCCACTTTGGTAACTACGTAGAAAGACCGATTTGAATTCAGCATTGAATTACTGGTGTGTATCAGTTCAAGCAGTAGAAGTGAATGTGTAAGCAGAGAGATGAAGAGTTTTAATAAACTAATCCTTATAATAACAGGCAAATTTTCTCTAATAAGATTAAAGATTGAAGAGAGAATGATATGTCTGGGCAAAAATAGAAACTTAATTTTAGAATCCTAATTCCATATTAAAAGTGCCCATGGGTGGAATTCTCAAAAGTGACAATAAAATAAATAAATAGAAGCAAGATCTACTGAAATAATTTATTTTTGTTTTCTTCTATGGTTACAGTAATTTAAAATATGGCTTCTTTTTATACTTTTTTATTAGATCAATACTATTTCCTCGATAATATTTTAAAATATTCGATTACATCATATTAAGCTTTTAGTTACCTTTAGAAAAATAATTCTGATTAGGCAAATTGGAAATCAGTATAATGAGTTCCATAGTTCTCAGAGTTTTGATTCAAAAAATTTAAATCATGGATTATCTTGTTATAGTTTCATTATAACAATTACAATAATCATGTTGCCATAAATACATTTCTATGTTTTAATGAAATGAAAAATAACACAGAAGGCTCATGTGACAAAAGAAAAAGCTCTTCCTTATCATCCTTCATCCTCCCCAGTCTCCTTCTGATGAGCCAAGCTTTACAGGTAAGAAATGAGCCCATGCCCAATGCCTAATTAGCCCCACAGTCCATTCAGTCTTTGAGCTACTCGGCAAGACTACCAATAATGGAATCAGTTTCGACAGTGATTTTTTGCTTAACAGTCATGTTAAGCTGATTATAATGCTAAAGACTGGACTGAGCACGCACATGCATTTTAAATAGACCACTGAATAGAACTAGGCACAGCTTTAGGACCGATGATTTGTTAAATAAAAACTCCTTTACAGAGGAGTCTTCCTCTCTCTGAATTATTCATATTTTTAGGACAAAATTAGGAAAAGTTTGGGGCAAATTTAGGAAAAATAACAATGATGGGTAAGAAAAAACTCCAGAAGTATCAGAATATTTTTTTACATTTTCTAAACATAAAGAAATTTGGCTAATTTAGACATTCATTAGAGAAATATGACTTTCAAAAGTAGACAATAAGTGAAAATGAAATGCAGGATGTTTTTGTTTTAAGTTTTTTTTTTTTAATTATTAGTTTTAGCTAGAAAAAAAATATTTTGAGTCTACCTGATGATTCTGTTTGATCAGTCACTGGACCGCAACAAACCAACCATGGAATGATTTGTACAACTTCACTGGAAAAATTCTGGGATCCCAGAGCCAGAAGGCAGTCTAGTATATGGGTCTGGTCCTACTTTTGGGCTTTTAAACTTGCCAGGAGATTGTAAAAGTGAGAGTTTGACCAGTGCAGTATCAGAATACAGCTTGCATAGCTAATGCAGGATCTCTCTCTCACCCGATGCATTTAGAAGGAAAGGATAAGATTTTTCTCTAATGTCTGTAACATCCTCCCTTTCCAAAAGCTAGCCCCAAGGTAATCACTGCACCTCATTTCTATTTTTAAATCCTTTCCTGTAATGGTAAAGGAAGCATTTACACAATGCACTGCAGCATGCAGTAAGTAGGGGCGATCAGGAAGGGTGATGCTGTCTCAGCTCGAGGGTCTGTATTACAGTATTGATTTAACTGCACAAGGTTAACACTGAGCCAGCCCTTCTGCTCTGTACTCATTTTTCAGATCTTTAACTGTACCAGAATTTGTGTCTAAGCTGAAACCTATCCCGACGGCTTATGCTGTAGAAATTGCTTACATTAACTATCACGTCCCACACTTCTGAAGGAGACTTTATAAGGAGCTCTTTGAATGCAACGGAGTCATCAAAATACGGTGATCCATTCCAAACTGAAGACCGAGGTTTTCAAGATAGGCTAATGACTTGAACTGACTGTTTCTGAATCACCAATTTGAGACAAATTTAAAGGATTGTGTTTCAGAAAATGTTCTTCTAAAATTGGGCGATTTAAGTCTTTAGTCTGTTAAAAAGCTTGATCAGGATCAGTGGTTTGGGCTAATCTGATAACATTATATTGGTGACATGAAGTCATTTACTGTTCTTCCATGGCTTAAGCTACAATGAAAATCTAACTACTGTTCTTTCAAGTTTTAACATATTCCTTCCTTTAAACATCTAACCAATAAAGAGGTTTAAGAATGTTTCCAGGTAGGTTAAATTACCACCCAGTATTAAATTTCTAGAAGGCATCATACTGACCATCCTTTTGAAACCTTTTAGATCACTAGTATCCTCATTCCTGAGCATCTGATACAAGATACATCTTTTCACAACACTTCAAGGAATGGGGAGGTAGATTTATCTATTTTATTTTACACCTGGAAAACTGATTTACCTGAGGCCAAATAGGAAGCCTGGAGCAGAGGAGTGCACTGAAGTTGTCTCTCCCATTTCCCTGTCAGCCTAAAGCCTGGGATAGCCTTCGTTTCCCTATTCTGGTCTTGTAGTAGTGGAAAGGGAATGGCGCTGTCTGTTTCATTATTTCAACAGTTACCAGACATACAGACTGAATACCTACTGCTTGACAGTTAGGATGAAGTGGATTTTTTTCCCCTTCGGCAGCTTTTTCTTTTATTCTGGAGAAGTAGCATAGTGATGGCAGAAAGATGCAGGAGACAAACTATTTACCTTTGCTCTTGACAAACTCTGTGAGTTCGGCTAAATGGCAGTTTTTATTTTCCTCACTGCAAAATGGGTATTGACCAAATTGCAAGTGTGTTAAGAAGATTCAGAGTGCCATTCAGCTTAACTTCCACTGAAATAAAAGATTTTATGCTCATCCTAAAAACGCTTTGCTGAATTGACCCTTTGCCATCACATCTGTAGTATTCACTACAATGGTGGAGTATTTACATAGTACTGTATATCAACCTTAAATTTTCATGTTTCTAAATATTTTATGTAATACAAAATTAATTTGTAACTTCAAGATGAACATGAAAATAATCAAACCTTGCAGATGCATTTATATTGGGTTCAGAAAAAGAATCACAAATAAAATATTTGGCCATTATAGAAAAGCCATTTTGCCTGATAAAAATCACTAGTTGTCAAACTAGTATGTTCCGTTAAGCTTTTCAGCCTTCCCTCTACACAAAATTTTGTAGAGTGGTTGTCAAAAACTATGAAATAAAGATTCTGTTGAGTTTGATTTGATATGATTCTAATTGGATAAATAGGTATTGAAGCTACTGTTTTTAGGGAAGATATGACTATCGCCCATAAGAATTGTTTTGAAAAACTTTATTTCTGCTTGATCACTTAAAAAGAATGTAATTAGAGTACTGCAATTATCCTGAGCATCACAGTTGCAGCAGAAACCATTAAGCACTACATTTTCTTTTTTTCCTGATCTATTTTTCAGTTGCACCTCAATTAAAAAAAAAATGTTAATTTAAAGGATACTGTCAGTCTCCTCACTTTCTACTTGCATCAGTGTTCCTACCAGTGAAATACTCAACTGTGTTAAAAGGGAACATAATTAAAAAGTTGATGCATCTCCTACTGATAATTGCTCAGTTTTATTGTAATACAGTGTGTTGGAATATATTACCATGGCAGAAGCAGTCACAACACCCGGGTGAACTTGACTTGCGGGAGAAAATGTGCGGGTTCGTTATCAGGAGCAACCTACCATTATGCATGAACACACTGCTGAGGAGGCTGTGCAATCTCCACTTTTAAAATGCCACAAACCTGGCTGGTTCCACCCTGGAGCAGAGGAATTCAGACCTTTTAAGGTCTCTTCCAATCCTGTTTTTCCATAATCCTATGATTTCTTGACATATGAAACTGTAAAATGTATTGACTGGTATTTTACATTTTAAGATGAGCAAAGACACTCTGGAGTGAACATCCACTTACCTCTAATCCAAGCACTAATTTTTCGTTTTCCAAAACAATCCCATCTATATTCATTACATGAGCACACAATTAGAGTGGTTTGGAAAAGGCTGAAACCCAAAGCACTTTCCCAGCTAACTCAGAAGAGAGAAGCAGGAGTTTAGACAGGGGAGGGGAAAGATTGTTTCTGTAACATCATTTCAAAAGAACTTTATAGCAGCTTGTTCTTCTGGTTTTCCAGATTAGATATTAAGAAAAAGCAAAATCAGGTGTCATAATATACTGTTTTTGCTAGCACACTTGCTGGTATTTTTGAAGAGTGAGAGGTTGCATCTAACTGTTGCCTTGGACTACTCTCCCTATACCCATACATCTGCCATCTCTTCGATATCTGACTAGTACATTGCTAGCTCCTCTGGGACAGGAATATCTTTGTGCTATGAATACAAAATATCCAGTACAGTATTTTATTGCCTTGATGGATTTGTAACTGGATTTCCTAGATGCTACAGTAATGCGAAGAACAACAATGATAAGATGCAAGGAAGAGTAGTTCCTCAGTAATGCAGCTGATAATTAAGTGACATTTGCACATTTTAAGCAAGTTTCCTAATGTCTGCTTACTTTTCATGTTTAATATCTTATTTGATCATTTTATCACACATCTTTCTTCATCTTATTATAGATCAGATAATCTTTATGCAGTGAAACTCCTTTAACAGTGCTAGCGTGTCATGGTACAGCTATGGGGTGGGTTGTGACATGCCATGACTGGCATGGACAGACAAGCACAAAGAACCTTAAAAGCTCTACTGCATTCTTTATGGACATTTTGCTTTCATATTAGATTTCTTATATACGTAGCTTCCTACCACTTCTGATCAACTAGTTGTCTTCTTGGCACTGGAAGATGGTGAGCTTGTCTCAATTACACATGCATAAGTTAGTTCTTGGCAGTCCCACATAGACATGAAGAGTACAGAAAGTTGCATTGCATTCCCCAGGAACACAAGTTCCTGCAGACACATTATACTCCATACTGTTCTGAACAGAATACCAGTGAGCTCCGGAATACAGATCAAAGCTGAAGTCTGAGGACTACAGGAAACCTCTTGTTTCTCCAACATGATGGAGATCTGAACAACAATGGAAGAGTCCATCTGTGCAAGAGACACGGATTTATGGGATAGTTCTACCTTTTCAAGAGTGTCTATGCATAATAAGACATAAAATAATAAAATAAAATAAAATAAAACAAAACCTGAACATGAATGTGAACGTGAAAAAAACAAGCCCACCCCCCAGTCCCCCTAAAATAAAGAAAAAAAGTACATCTGTCAAAACCCAAGTCTATAGCATTCACGTCTTCCTATGCAAAGACAGTGAAACTAAAGGACAAGCTGCAGTCATTATGTTACTTAATATTAAAGACTTCATGTACCAATCTCAGTTCAACTTTCCTTAGGAAAGGTTTCTCAAGCTGCAGAAAACCTCTTTGGTCTAAACAACTGAACTATCACAGAAAGATACTATTTGTCTTGTAGTTTTGACATTCAGGTGAGAAGCAAGAAACCTTGGGTTCAAAGCCAGAGGTGTCATAATTCAAACCAGGAAATCTGAGTTATATTGGCTGTTCCATGCCTCCTTGACCCATCTGTAACCTGAGTTTCCTTACAACCAGTCTCTGGTACTCTGGGTTAGGTGTCATAATCCAGTATTTCAGAAGTGAGAGAGAAACCTTAGAAAGGTTGTGGTTTCATCCTGTTGCTGATCAGTACCATTTTTTTGAACTATCATGTAATTCTATAAGGCAGAAACAGCATTTTACCAGCAGCAGGAGTAAAATCAAGGATGGGAACATGAAAAACTCGGCAGTGCAAGATTGAGATCTGGGTGATGTACCTGCCCACTGCTGTGTGATACTGAAGAGCCTGGACAAGAGTTTTTAATGAAAACCCTAACTGCAGCATTTGCTGTATGCTGCAGACCAATGCATGGCCTCGGGCACACCACATAACAACAAGAAGTCTCCTGTGTTTTTGTGCAGAATGCGAAGTTCATCTGTGTTCTTCAGATTTGCTGTCTGTGGTAGATTTTCTTTCCATTTAGTTTACCAAAGACACTGCGTAAAGCAATATATTATTTTAATGGAGTCTGCAAGACATTAATGATAGCTTCTTCAACTGCATATAGAGGTTGTTCTCTGCCCATGCTCCGCTTTGTTATAGTTGTCATTTTATAGCCACAGTAAACCACAAAGGCATACTTCAAATTATTTTCTTCTTTTCATAAAAACATAGAATAGTTTAGGTTGGAAGGGACCTTAAAGATCATCTAGTCCAACCCCCCTGCCATGGGCAGGGACACCTCCCACTAGACCAGGTTGCTCAAAGCCCCATCCAGCATGGTCTTAAACACCTCCAGGGATGGGGCCTCAACAACTTCTCTGGACAACATGTTCCAGTGCCTCACCACCCTCAGAGTGAAAAATTTCTTCTAATATCTAATCTAAATCTACCCTTTTCCAGTTTAAAGCCATCCCCCCTCATCCTATCACTACACGCCCTTGTAAAAAGTCCTTCCCAGCTTTCCTGTAGGCCCCCTTTAGGTACTGGAAGGATGTTATAAGGTCTTCCCAGAGCCTTCTCTTCTCCAGGCTTCACAACCCCAACTCACAGGAGAGGTGCTCCAGCCCTCTGATCATCTTTGTGGCCCTCCTCCGGACCCGCTCCAACAGGTCCATGTCTTTCCTATGTTGGGGGCTCCAGAGCTGGACGCAGTACTCCAGGTGCAGTCTCACCAGAGCAGTGTAGAGGGGCAGAATCACCTCCCTCGCCCTGCTGGCCACACTTCTACTTCTGATGCAGCCCAGGATACAGTTGGCTTTCTGGGCTGTGATCGCACATTGCTGGCTCATGTTGAGCTTCTCATCAATGAGCACAACCAAGTCCTTCTCCTCAGGGCTGCCCTCGGTCCATTCACCGCCAAACCTTTATCGGGATTGCCCCGACCCAGATGCAGGACCTTGCACTTGGCCTGGTTGAACTTCATAAGGTTCACAAAGGCCCACGTCTCAAGCCTGTCCAGGTCCCTCTGGATGGCATCCCTCCCCTCCAGGGTGTCTACACACAGCTTGGTGTCATCAGCAAACTTGCTGAGGGTGCACTTGATCCCACTGTCCATGTCACCAACAAAGATGTTGAACATCACTGATCCCAGTACCGACCCTTGAGGAATACCACTCATAACTGGTCTCCACTTGGACATCAAGCCATTGACCACAACTCTTTGAGTGTGACCATCCAGCCAGTTCCTTATCCACCGAGTAGTCTATCTGTTGAATTCATGTCTTTTAAATTTAGATACCAGGATATCGTGTGGGACAGTGTCAAACTCTTTGCACAAGTCCAGGTAGATTATGTCACTTGCTCTTCCCTTTTCCACTACTGCTGTAACCCCCTTGTAGGAGGACACCAAATTTCTCAGGCATGACTTGCCCTTGGTGAAACCATGTTGGCTGCTACCAATCACCTCCTCTTTTTCCATGTGCCTTAGCAGAGTTTCCAGGAGGATTTGCTCTATGATCGTGCCAGGCACAGAGGTGACACTGACTGGCCTGTAGTTCCCTGGGTCTTCTTTTTTTCCCTTTTTGAAAATAGGGGTTATGTTTCCCCTTTTCCAGTCAGCAGGAACCTCACCAGACTGCCATGGCTTCTCAAATATGATGGACAGTGTCTTAGCAACTTCATACACCAGTTCCCTCATGACCCGTGGATATATCTCATCAGGTCCCATGGACTTGTGCACCTTCAGGTTCCTCAGGTGGTTTTGTACTTGATCTTCACCTACAGTGGCTGGTTCTTCATTTTCCCAGTCCTCGCCTTTGCATTCTGCATCATGGGTAGTGTGGCTGCAGCCTTTGCAAGGGAAGACTGAGGCAAAAAAGACATTGCGTACCTTGGCTTTGTCTCTATCCCAGGTGACCAGGCCTTCTGTTTCCTTCTGGAGAGGACCCATGTCTTCTCTAGCCTTCCTTTTGTCGCTGACATACTTATAGAAGGATTTTTTGTTTGTCTTGATGTCCCTGGCCAGATTTAATTCAATCTGGGCTTTAGCTTGCCTAACCTGATCCCTGGCTGCTCGAGCAATTTCTCTGTATTCCTCCCAGGCTACCCACCCCTGTTTCCACCACCTGTAGGCCTACTTTTCACTTTTGAGCATGTCCAGGAGCTCCTAGTTCATCCATACAGGCCTCCTGGCTTTTCTGCCTGCCTTCTGTCAGAATGCATCACTCCTGAGCTTGGAGCTTGAATATTAATCAATTTTCTTGGGATTTCAGGTGCTTGATGCACAATTTCCCATGGTACCTGGAGTAAACTGCTTCCAGTGTAGTGTTTCTGCAGTGCTGAAATTAAAGCCTTCACTGTTTTCAGCATGTAGCTTGATTTCTGAGAGTACTAGCGATGAATGCAGACTCTAGATGAAAGACTTCAGTAGTCTGAAGTCATGTTGCTATGTTGCATCTCATGCTCAGAAATAAGCTGAATGCTTTGAAGCCAACATTTTGCCCCTGAAATCACACTGACACAGCTTATCTCAATTTTTCATGGCTTTCTAGCCATTAGAGGAAAGAAGAAAATTGATACAAAGAAAGTCATTCCTCTTTATACATTCAAATGTTAGAACAAAAGCCCATAATCATAGGTCACTTAGCAGCTAAAATCAATACAGTGCTAACTAAGCAAAATTTGAACACCTAAACTCTGAAAAACAAATCAGAATAAACTACAGTTTTCCCAGGCATCCTAATATCATTGAATCCGTGGGAAATCAGGAACCTCTGTGCTTAAAAATCAATGATGTGGTACTTTTTGTGAAAAGACAATTATCAACTATTTCTACCACTCAGGTGAAAAAATCCTAACTAATATCTGTGGTGGAGTATGCAGCGATATATTTTGCCAGGGTAAAAGACAGCAGACCGATCTCAAGTGGCTGTAAGTGCGCAAAGTGAAGAAACGGGTAATTTTATTTCCTCATTTTGCTCCTTTTTTTTTTTTCATCAGCAAAGCTGGAAAAGTCTGTCTCTTCAGGAATCATAAGAAACCAGATAAACAACAAGGTGACCCTATATGAACACTCCTTTCATCTACTTAGTGCTACAATGAAAAACATTATTTGACAGGGTGGAATCTTTCTGCCAATACCCAGGACCTGACTCAAAGAGGAAAAATCACAGTAAGGGTCTTCTCAGAAATCTAAATTAACACAAGGCTATATTGCACTCCTAGAGTGAGAAATTATTGTCTTGCATAATTAAGTGGATCACTTTGGTACTGATTCAAACAAACAAAAAGAAAAGAAACCCAAATTAATAAAACAACAGTTCTCCAAAATCAGTGGAAACTTTTCTGTAGGGAATGATGTTCCCTAGAAAACTTAAACATTTCTCTAGATTCAGGTATTTTGAATTCCCTGATTTGACAAAGTGGCAACAGAAAAAATAAACTTTAACAAAGAAAGGCAGATAAAATCTCACCAAAAAACTATCTGTGCAATCCTTTCAGAAAGGCGGTTGGGAACCTTGTAAATAAAGCCTTACAATATAAATTTGCAGAGTTGGGGTTATTATCCATATTTCATATAGCTATTAGTGATAGCCTCTAAAACCAAGTCTAACAACTTAAAAGCAACTTGAGTTGATATTAATGTGATTTTTCCTATAGCTTGTGAACAATATATAACTGTATCTAGTTTAGCCATAAACTGGGTCTCTTAAATGTTTCATTAATCCTGATGTTGAACAGCACATGCTGCACTGCATCTCAAAAAGTCACCACTGTAGATAAAAATAAACCGTGTAATTTTATCATTTGCATTAGGAATTATTTTAAAGGGACACCTCCTTTTTACCTGCCATTGTCTTAATTATTTCATACTTATCCACACAACTCTGCTCATCAGTGCCTCATGAACCCAAAACCAAGTTGCCCTTTATTATCATGGAACATAAAGAACTTGGAACCTCCATTTTCTTTTGCTGTTCTGTGATTTGCCTCTCATTTGCCTCTCTTTTATTACTATTTCATTATTTTATCATGGCAATGAAATGCAATAAACTCTCCCCAATGCACTCCTTATGACTTGTTTTCATCACCACCAGCTCGTTGATGGCATGTGAGGAAGAGAAACTAAACTTTCTCCTCCCTGATGCTACATAGTGACTCCAGATACTATAATGAAATCCCCAAATGTTTAACAGCAAGTCTCTATCACTGCTCTTGCAGTTTCAATTAAAGACAATTAATTCTGTTCGTGCAGGTCCTTGAGACTTAGAAGGGACTGTGCTCACGAGCTTGTTTTTCTCCCATCAAATGCATGTCTGAAAATAGCTAGGCATTTTGCAGCGGGCAAAACAATTAATTCCTAGATTAATCTCAATTTATTCTGAGCATTGTATTTCTTGCTGTGTATTCCGAGAGTCAGCCAGTTAACTGAATATCACAATTTCTCTATTTGCAATATAAGCCTGCTACAACCTGCCTGATGGGGGTCTCCCAAGGTTACTACTGTGGCCACAAGTTACAAGGCACTATAGAAGAACCGCAAGTCTGTGCTTTGCAGGAGACCAAAATCATAATGATTTCTCTTGGCTTAAAAGCAATTCCATCAATCAAAGTGCTTTGTGCAATCCTGAAATGAAAAATGCTACATAAAAAAAGTTATTATGAGTTTCGCCTCAAAGCTGTTAAAAGCTCGTATTTCTTTTGGATAGAGGTCGTTATGAGATTTTAGCTGTAATGCAAAAGAAAGCGCCTTGCACTCTGTTGAACTTAATATCTGTTGGTTGGAATCGGCATAGCTTCCTCATAAACCACAGTTACCTCCAGAAAAATGATTTGGTCAGTGAATAGTTTAAAAGATATGTTCAATGACATAAGTGGTCCCATATACACCCCACTGGGACTTCAGCAACATATCCAACATTTCCCACAGAAAACAAGATGGAATAGGGACATATAATAACTTGACCTTTACTAATACTTCTGAAGTATTATTTCAAGTACTGGTCATTAATCACATGTATTTTTATATTACTGAGTTTAACTATAGGCTCCAAACCCATGGAAATTCACAAGGACTCTTGCATCCTGTAAATGTTTGCCAGCGTGTAGACCCAAAGGAAAACAAGTGAACACGACACTGGGATTAAGCACACATTGTTTTTGACATGTTACTTTGGTCCCATTAATTTTGGTCACAAAATTTGTCGAAACAGACTTTTTTTGTTTAGATAAAACAATAATGTTCACATTTTCCTTCTGGGCCGATTGATATATGAAGGCTCTGAAGTGCTGCTGAGCAAAGTAAAGGTATATTTTCTAGGAGGCTATAAAACTGTCAGTTCTGGCTGAGATGTTTCTGAAATGGTCTCACTACCTGAAGTCAACCTTTCACATACTGACACTGTATTCTGTATGACCTGACTTGCTTTAATTATCTCACTCTCCAAACCGTGTTTTGGTTAAGCGTTACCAATCAAGGAGGTCTAAATAGTCTTCTGCTTTTTAATGCAACACCTCCACAAACATCAATACTTCACCTAGAAAATTTCCGTGAACCTTTATGAAATTTATGGTGGTTAACTTCAGTAGCTGCAGTTTTGAGTTTCAGAGTTACAGAAATAAATTTAATCCCACGCCCTGGCTCTGAAGGGTTACTGTGAGACTCCCCGGTGCCCGGGCATGAGCTGGACCCGTGGAGCTGGGGCAGAGAGCCCTTGCTTTGCCATCGCATCAGCCTCCCATCCCCGCCGCTGTGGGGCCACAGGGCTTGGGACCCGCACCGTTAGCCCTCTTCTGTCAAGGTAAACATAAACCCTCTTTTTAAAAAAAAAAAGAGAAAACACAAGCGTGCAATGGTATACATTTTTTTTCTAGCAGCTAAGTGCAAGCCTGGCCATTCTGCAAAGGGATTTCCCTACAAGGAGGGAGGAGGTAAGATCTGGAAAACAAGATGTGGATTCATATTGCAACTTTCCTGCTCCAACCCTGCTTCGTTGCACAAGAGCTGTTCTACACACGTTCCTTGCAAACATTAGTTCAAAGACAGTCTGATAGACTGTGTGCTTTGTTAATATCTTAGCAGAACAGACTAAGGGAAAAGCTTCACGGCTCAAGGGATGCAGAAGCTGCTGCCCCATTCCTCAGACACTATCTCACTATTAAATGAACAACCAGCGTGCTCCAGCACTAACCCATGGAGGAAAAAAGTCTGGAGGTACAAGAAGGAACCTGGAAATCCTGCAGAAAAAGGACTTCTTGTATTGTTTGTGAGAGGTCAAAAATAAGCAAATGTACCACTTGATGATATCATCCTGGGCTAACAGAAATCTGTGACAGGGTTCCTGTATAAATACCACAGGACTTGGCACTGGCCCCTTATTCCTGTGCAATGGCCTCTGCGTTAAGGAGAGCTTTTACAGACCATTCAGAGCGTCAGACAGCATCAGTTACAAAGAAATGCCACTAATTAAAAAACTGTTCTAGAGGGCTAATTCATGTGGAAATGTTCCTTTCTGAGCGGAGCTCCGGGCTGGGTGATGTGGTGCTGGTGTAGCCCATCCCGGGGTGGCCCTGGGCAGTGGGTTCTGGGCACTGGGGAGGACCAGTCACTGCCTCGGTGGGAGGTGAGGAGCAACCCGAAAGCTATTGCTGGCCTGGGACCCCCTACACCAAACTGTCCTCCAGAGTTCTTGTTTCTGCAGCAGCATAGTTAGATTATCTAAAAATGAGGGGATTGAAATGATGAGCTCAAAACCAGTAATACCATAGTCACTGTAGCCAAAAGACTTTTGAAGCATTTCTGGGCAAGATACCTACTTCATTCATGCCAAGCTAGAGCACTATAAACTATAGGTTATAAACTTCCCCTACCCTTCCTGTGCCACTGCCTCTGCCTTTCTGAGGACTCAATTTAAATGCAAGATAAGATAGCAGCTGAGACTGAAATTTTACTTACATTTTATTATTCAAAAGAATTCCATAATTGATCTCTGAGGGGGTTGGGAAAGCAGGGATTACCTATTTCTGAGGCAACGCAGGCCGTGCTGAGGTCCTAGAGATTTGTCCATGCCATAGCTTTGTTTTGCTGCTTTTTTATACAGTGATGCAAAGCTTTTGGATACCAGTCCCTGCATAATGATCTCCCCGGTGGCAGTGTCTTTCCTGGGTTACAAAGGCAACGCTGGCATTGCTGCAGGGACTTCTGCGGGCTGTTCTCTTTTCCAGTCCTTGTGAACACTTTGTATTTTAGTCACCTTCGCTCTTCTGTTCCTCCAGGAGTTTTAGAAATTATCTCACAATGAAGTTTTACACAGAGTCAGCATCAGGTCTTTAAATAACAACCATCTACCTTCGTGAGAGAAAATAGCACCTTTTGGTACCAATGTGTTTTTGTGACTATTGAGGCTAGTGGCTGCTTGCTGCAGAATGTCGTATTTATGATTTCTGTTGGAAAAGCACTTGATTTTCCTATAGCCCTCACATCCATTCATGCAGAGCACACTAAGATCTCTTTTGAGAATATAGGAGTAAATAAGCCATACATATTTATAATACACTAAAAATACGCCTTTCTGGTTATAGCACAGGGATCGGTTGAGACAAAGTTGAGAAGAAGGATCAGTTGTGACACAGAAATTGGGACACTTTCTTCATTTATGAAAGCCACCCTCTTTTTTGTTCAAACAGTGAAACAAGATTTCATTGTATATGTGTTGCAAGATTAGCTGCATATTTTAAAGTTAGGTGTAGATTTATAAACATCAGTCAATTTCTAGCCATAAAAGTGACTTTTATGGATCTGAAAGAAAAAATCTTAAGACTAAAAAGTCTTAAATCAGACTGTTGCTCACCATTCATTAACAAGAAGGAATGCTGATATTCCTATCCCTCTTCCCATATCAGTTCCTTTCGTATCACCAGCTCCTTCTTTCTTTTTCTCCCTCATAATACTGCACTAACTGTCATCCAGACTGAGCAAGGAAAAGGTGACCGTGACCAGGGGAAAGAGGATGAAAGTGGGGTGTGGGTGAGATGCCCCAAGTGCAGTCAGCAGCCCTCTCTGTGAGCACTGACTGACCTGGTGGAAGAATGACAGAAGTGACTTTCTCTCCTGAGGGACACTTGAGTTTTTTTTCATGGTGCATGATGTCATTCTCCCTCTTCTCCCCCTCCTTATGTCTCCACCAATGCAATCATTCAATTTACTTTTTCATTCATAAGATATTTCCTTTCCCATTGTCAATGTTTTTTGAAAGTTAAAGTTTCAATATCTTCTTAGCTGTGTAGTGAGAGTTTTCCTTAGGCATGGTATTTTATCACCCCCTGCAAGCACACTCTGGAGTGTCCTATCTCCAGACTTACATCTGTTACCTTTTTAATTATTTTCTGGTCACAGGTGGTGTACATGTTTCTATTTCTGAGCAGCGAGCAAATATTTTTCTTCAATCCCAGCTTAAATCCACTTTGAGGATCTAATCAGATCATCAAAGCTTGAACTGCACAAGAAAGGAGGTGGAAAAAGAGGAAGGTGAATCAGAAAAGGGGGAAAATATAAGAAAAAATGTTACAAAATAAAAACATGAGAATAAGTATGAAACGGAAAGGTAAAAAGCCTCCAATATGTTTTGATTTTTAATGGAGTAAGAACATAGGTCCACAAAGCCCACTGACGCATCCTATCCAAATGCTAGACCCTCTGCACTCCAAGACAGGAGGCATGTGGAAACCCCATTTCTAAGTGATTTGCTAGTACATGACAAATGCTGTTACAGTTATGCCACAAAATGACTTTGCATGTACTTCTGCTGCTTCGACAAACAGTCTACTAAGTTCAAAGGAGTAGTGAACAGGCAATCAGTGAAGACTGAAACTTTATGAGGAAGAAAAGTTTAGATTAGGTTGTATTGTGTCATATACTTCCTTAATGATTTTTTAAAGAAACCAACCAGTCTGGCAAGACGAAAGAACAAGCCACGAAGCATTAAGTCTCATTGTCTTTTCTGCATTGCCATGGCTTGGCTAATGTTCAGCTGCCAGCTAGCAGTAATTGAATACCCAAATGAGGCTGTTTGTACTTGCTGAATATACCGTTTGAACACCCTCTTAGTATTGTGAAGTGGCAGCCAGCTACTGGTGAGGCTGAGAAACCCTGCTGTTCCCGGTGCCTGCAGGAAGGCACAGAAATTCGGGGGAGGCTTAGAATGACAGTGGTTGAAACAGAATAGTCCCCTTGCTACCCTTTAGCAGTGTGGACTTGTTGCCAGTACAAGGTAAGCTTTGCCATGACATGCTGACTGGAGCTGGGACAAGACAGTGGAGGAGCTGAAGCCTCAGCTTTGGTTTTAAACAGAAGGAATATTGTCAACTCAAATGTAAGGTTCTGAGCCAAGAAAATTTGAGCTATATTCTAAAACTGCAATGGTTAGAAGGCTAGAAGGATGTCAGAGAAGAAATATCCCAGCCTCATAGCCTAGGGAGTAAGGAACTCACATGAGGGAAAACCCTACTTGCATCTGTTTTGGTGTTTTTAAAACTAAATTATTACTTTTTAAAAATTAAGTGACAGTGTCATACATTCATGTATCCCCATGGAGCACGCATCTTAAACAAGGTGTTTTCTCTACCAGTTAAGTGCCCTAAGCATTAGCCTGCAGGGTCAAACACACGGGTGTTCTCCAACGCTAACTTCATGCTGGTTTATAACTGTGATATAGGAGTTCCCCTCTAAACTTGGACTCTTCCCTCTTTGACCTCTTTAAAGCAGGCCAAGGCCCTATCTGCCTGTTTTCACACCTAGGAAGCAGCTGCCAGCTACTTGTGGCATTCAGAGTTTAGTGATTAGGAAGAGGGAAGGTGTAGAAAATTATTACAGGGAATCTGTCAAAAATTAGTATTGCTGGAGGGTGTATATATAGTGCAGCACTCTGCACATCCCACTGCTTTATTTCTGTGAAGTAGTAAAACATCACCAGCTAAAAAAATCAGTTTTCCTTGAAGCAGAAAATTATTTTATTACAACATGGCAGCTTTTCTTTGCGTTGGGGTAGGGTGCCAGTGCCAAGAGTTCTGGCTTCTTGGTGCTAATCAACCCTCTGAAATTGATACTGCTTGAAAAAAACTACTCAGACTTTCTCGGTTTTCCTTTTTTTTTTTTTTTTTAACGCTTTTCTCTGTTTTCTTTCCTGTCAAACATCCATACCCTAGTTTCTTTATGCTTAAAACTACATTCATATCATGGACAGGATATGTCTGGTCAAGAGCAAAGAGTTCATCTGACAAACCCAATGCATTTTCATTTCATTCCATTTCTAAAAAATCTAATGTCATTGATTTTCGCATAAGGAACCCTGGCTCAGCTGGCTAATCAATATGTTATGCTAACTCTGATCATTTACAGCCTGACTTAATAAGAAGTAGTAATCTGAAAGATTGTCAAAGCAATTTTCAAGAGTTAATAACATCTCAACAACATTGACAAAAATGACAGTATAAACAACGTGCTGTTTTGCCAAGTGCAAAAGATTTGAGTCTAGAAAAGGTGCCGCAATCCAAAATGATAATAAGGGGAGGAGGAAAAGGGGAGGAGGAAAAGCCGAAATTCCTTCTTAATTGGAAGGTTTCTGTCTTTGTTTCTGGAAATATGAAGCGAACTCAGAGTAAGTTTTCAAACTTTCCCATGCAGTTACAGGCCTAGAGATTTCACCTAAATGAAAGACAGTCTTACAATCACCAGTCTTCAAGAGACAGGTCATTATCTTAAACAGCAAATGTCAGGAGACTTCAGCTTAAAATCACAAAGTTGGCAGTGCAGAAAGGCATGTTCCCTGCAAATCAAACCTATAGAGTTCAGGCACATTTGGGTTCAATGGTCCTTATTTTTAGCACAAATCCATTTCAAGAAATAGCTTTAAGTGTATTGGGATAAAAGTCACACATCAGAAGGACAAGAGTGGTGTAGAGGAACCCTTAAAGGCCGGTGGTAAACTTAGAAACTTCACTCTCCATCAGTCTTGGGTAACAGCAAGGAACAAAGCTACAGCTGTGCCATCGGAGGTTGTCACTGCAGCTCCTTGTGTGGGGTGATGGTGGGAGATACAGGGTGTCTCACTACTACCCCGAAGTTTTGGATAGTGATGAGGAAGCAATTACTTTGATTTTTGCAAAACTTTAAAATTGTTGAAGGGCTCTCCGAAACACTGTAACTGTCTGGGACTGGAAATTCCCCAAAAGTGAGTTGAAGGCGGGCAGTAGTGATCAAGTAATGAATAACCTTGAGCATGACTGGGAGAATGCCAATGAACTTAGTGTTAGAAATGAGGTACTAAACCAGAAAAGAGCAGGAAAGAATATTAATGCTTAATCATGTACTAAGTTATCAGACACTAGATTTCCCTAAATCAAATTGCGTAGAAAATGACTACTATATTACTTTAGTTACAGTAGCCATTCTGGTTTTACAAGTGCATAAAACACAATAAAAAGCTACAGTCATTTGTAAATTCCACCCAAGTCCCTTGCACGCAATTTATAGTACTGCACACTGTGAGGAAATAAAAAAAAGGATCTTTACAGAAGGAAAATCTATTTTCCCTTGAGAGAAAAATGGGCTTATTAACTGACAGCCAATACTTCTGCAAAAATCTCTACTTTTTAGTGTTACAGCATTCAGCAGTTTCCTTTGTACTGCAGCTCCCAAATTTCTGTAGTAGAGTGCAATAACAACACTTTATGGTCCCATTACACCTTGTTGTCTGTGGCAACTTGTCTATGATTTGCATTAATTAAAACGCCAGAGCTTTGCCATGAGGTACGCAAGCACTATGGTCTGGATTCAAAAAAACCTTACTAAATGCCAAAGCAAAAGCTCTTACTGGCTTACTTTATTAGAGCTTTTTATGTCTGTGCCATAGACAGAGAAAAGGATTCTTCAGGTTGGTCTGTACGCCGCAGGCCTGGTAAACAGGAAATTTAGGCACATTAATCTTTATATTTTTGTACCTTGGAAAAAATATACCCTCTCTGATTTTTTTAAAAAATGTTTATTTCTTTATTTATAAATAAATAGTCAGTCATTTTGCTGTGAAGATTTCATCTTGGAGAATGATAGCCATGGCAAGGCAAGTTACCCCTTCTTCCTAGTCTATGTGTGTTAGTCTGATACTTGCTAGAAGCCAGCCAATGAGTTTCTACAGGTGAAAGGAGTTACCCAGTTGGCTAAATGTTAAAGAAATGTCTTTGTTCCCTCATCGTATAATCCTGGTACTCCCACAAAATTAAGATAAATTAATAACCATTTGGATAATTTGTACATTCCACTTGTTAGAATGCTGCTGAGGTCGCTTTGCTCCAGATGAATGAACGTGGGTATGGTTTAGCGCCTGCAGTTTCATAAAAACATATGTTGTTCTAATTAGTATTTACTAGGTTTTGGTGCCTGTTCAGACTTCTTGATAAGTTTCTTGCCGGAACTATTCTAGATACTAGAATTTCTTGTGACAGTAGTATATGAGACAAATACATATTCAGAATCTGGAAGACACAGTGCCAATATATTCACTTGCATGTAGCAGAGATGGGAACTTATGTGGAGCATACATTTTTTGCAGACATCAGTTTTCCTTCATGAACTGGAAGGACCTCTTCTCCACATAGTTAATTAGAAAAATATAACCACTGTTTCTTCACTTGCTTTAGCAGTTATTCTGAAAAGGTCTTGAAACACCATAAAGCCATCCACTGTAAAGCATACTGGTGATATGCAGCAAGAGAATAAGAAGCATAAGGGACTTTATGCTACTGTTTGATAAACAGCTTTTTGTCTACATTAGCTGCTGGCTCCAAGGTGTCCATATGCCCTTGTGATCAAGACTCTTAATAAGCTTATACTGGCTATATTACTGTTGATTGCCAATCATTTCTGGGTTGTTTTTTTTCAAAAGTTTGCTGTGACAGGATCAGGATGTCCATTATAGCAAGACCTGGAAGCAACAGTGAGAGAACTTAACATGTCAGAGAGCAGATGGAGCACTTGGCCTACCAATCCTGGCCATAAGGTGACTTGCTTCCCATTGTACTTTATTCCCAGGACACTGGTGAAAAGAATTAAACCCAGAGATTAGTTTTTGGTCAGAGTTCAAAAAAGTTCCCTACATGGATCCCAAAATCTCAGGGTTTCAAGAAACACCCATCCTCATCCTGATTTGGTAAGACAGTTTAGTAGTCCTCTGTACTGTGAAGGGCTTAGGAGTTTTGGGGGAAAAATAAAATAAAACCTCAAAAATTAAATAAGTAATCATCAGCAACAAAACCTGCAAACTAAATTGCTAACGCAGATTTCTTTGAAAGTCAGGGTCTGAGTCAGACATGAACTGCCCCAGAATTTTTATTGAATAGTGCAGATCACAGGTTTTATTTTCTTTGCGTTTGTTTGTAATACAATACTGTTCCCGGAATTCCGAGATTGTCAAACCTAAAAGCAAGAATTGCTCTGAGGTGATCAGGGCACACTGACAGTACTCTGGTGAAATTAGTGGATCCTTATTCTTCTCACTGTCCGTCTCTAAGAGTTATCATCATTTCATCCAGATGCGTGTATTAAAGTACACCACTATTCTCAGCTCTCAAATGGACTAAACAAAAAGCTTAAAAACTGGAGAAAACACACCGTATTCTTTGTGAATATATTGTGGGTGTCTCCTGTCTCTCTCTTTTCCAAGCACATCTGCTTCCCTGGAAGCGGGTAATGCTCCCGCAGGAGAGGTTTGCTCACCCAGCTGAGCAGCACTCTCTGCCAGCCAGAGATGACTCATCGTGTGCCCTGAACAAGCCCCAGCTCGACACCTCGACGTCCCAGCGAGCGAGCATTAGGGTTTTTGTACTCTTTGCCGTCCTCAAAATTGACACCCAAGCTAGAAAAGCACTCATGATCAGGCTTAGCATCGAGTGCATACATACTGAATTTCCCTAATTAAAGGATGAACGGGTAGAAATCAGCTAGTGACCTTTTTAGTCGTCTGGGAGCATTCCTAGAGCAAAAGGTACTACCTAAACCTAGAAATATATATTGTTTCTCTGACCCCTCCTAAACCTGCTTTCCAGATAAGATAAAAAGCTGTCTTAACTATTTTTACCTGATTTCCCTGAAGTTAAGGGTTAGGTTTGACATTATCTAGAGAAGGACGTTGAAGCTTCCTCCGATTGCGAATAAGAAGATTTAAGTCATTGCAGCCGAGGCAGATTATTGCTCATATCCTTTTTATGAACAGGCAGAGCATGAAAAGACATTTCTATACAGCAAATCCACGTAATAAACTGTTCCTTCTGACAACTCTCACTGCTTCAGCTGCCTGGATTACTTGCGTGTGTGACCTCAGCCACACACACATACGACAGAGCCCAAAATAGATCCGGAAGATGAGTCATGATGTTCAGGAAGGATTTCAAAACAAATGGACCTATTTACTCTCGCAGCTGTCTCCTGAAGCTAGTACTATTTTACAATGGTGTTATTGATTTGTTCTCATTAGCTGCATCTGAGAAGTTGATTTGTTTGTGTTTTGTGGGGGGTGAGGGGGGTGGGGTGTGTGAATCAGGTAATTAAAACAGGAGTTTAGTTCTTCAGAGGAAACGTATCGGAAATAAATATGCCACACACATTCTGGATGATCTAAAACGGGAACATGACAACTAAGACATCCTCAACATTGTAGGGATTTTACTTCTTGCTTGCCGAATGCCGTGCAACTGCACAGCGGTTTATTTCAGCACTGGGGAAGATGTGAAATATGATGGTTTTCTGTCTCTGTATTAGGGATACTCCATGCTTTCACCAAATCTATTATGCAATATGCATGTTTACATGTTATATTCATTGTTTATATCGACTTAATACAGTGGCAACGCTGCATGACTAAAAGAAAAGGTCCAGTCACAAAGTGTGATTGTAAAAGTTTGTATAGAGGTGTTTTCAGGTAGACATGGCTCTGTTTCAGCACAAATCCCCATGCCTTCCAAAAGGTAACAAAAATTTAAGTTATCAAAACCCTCAACTTGGTCTTTTCATCTAACGCTATTTTTCTTTGACTAACAATGATCTTGTACTTCTTTGAAATAGAATTCTTATTCTAAAGTGGTTCTCACATTTGACTGCCAAACCCATAATGTTTCAGCAAGTCTAATTATCTCTTTAATGTGATACTACTTCAATCCAAAAGCAAGATGATGCTTAATTTTTAATTATTATTATTTTTAATAAGTTCACTCCTAAAGGCCTAAGCCAACTGCTATTGGCATGATAAAATATACATTAACTTCAGTGGAAGCTGGATCAGACCGTAACAGCAAAAGATAATTACTACATAAATCTTAGGACCTCATATACATCCAGTGTAGCTAACTTAAATGGCAAAATCTCTGCAAGAAGATTATGGACCTAATTATTTACTATGGTTTCATGTTAGCGTGGCTCCATATAAAAGACACCATTTATATCATGAAAAGTGAGAGGCAAATAAACCTCTAGCTGGCAAAGTAGTAATTGTTAACATTTATGGTTGAAATTATTATGTTTATGACATGTGACCCTCGTAGCCAATCAGTAGGTTGAAATGAAAATAAACCATAAACAATTGTATTCCTTCAGTAATACAAAGAAGGAATGAAGGAAGGCTTATACTGATGTTGCTTGTACCACGGATTTAAGATTACCAGGAATTACCTGTTTGCTCCACAAACTGAGACACAAAAGAAGGGACATTTCTCACAAAATTTCATGATGAAGCCTTCATTCAACAAGGTACCTAAGATGAATTTACCTTTAAAATGTGACAATGCCACAAAAAATACTGGCAGATTTCTATTAAATGTGCAACTTAGCTTATGTAGCCAGCAGGCAAGAGGTGACTTCAGAAGGGCTGTGATTCACTGAAGTGAAACTGAGTTTTATTAAACACCTCTTACAGCTTATGCTTATAGAATTTAGCATTTGAATTTGGATTAACACTGTTTAATTTACTAAAAATGTATTTATATTTCCGAATGCTGCTGACCAATAACTAAGCAGATGCAGACATTGTAAAAGACTTCATCCTAACTCCCTTAGGGTATTTCAGACTCCAGGCAGGCGACAAAAATAGCATCATAAATAATATAAAAGCATGAATACACACTCAGTCAAACCAAATCAATAAATTAATATTGATATTAGGTATATGAGCTACAAATATATTACTGATTACAAGAAAATAAAAAAAGCTCTTTTGTTTATATTTTCCAAACAGCAATTGTTTCCTTTACTAAAGATCACTTGTTTCCACTCTTGAATTGGGGTCTCCTGTATTTTTTTTAAACAAAACCAAGTATCACCAGTATAAAAAGAAGGTGAATTAAAAAAAACATAAATGCATGATTCATATTTGTAGATGTAGTCATAAAAATCATCATCTGTTTTTGGCTTTTGTCAGGGTAGATAATGTTTTGGTTTAACCAATGAAGTCATAGATGAGTTTGCAGAATACAGCGATCATTCTAAAAATAGGACTTACTCTGGCAAAGACAGCTTTGGCTCACTCAGCAGACTGCGCCTGTTACTAAGCAAACTCATTAACAGGTATAGTTTTGAACTCTTCCCTCGCTTGCTTCGCCTCTAGAAATTTACACTGCTTATCTTTATAGGTACAGAATTTGAAAATTACTATTGCATTTTATTGGATTTTTTATAGCAGACTAGGTGACTTTACGATGTTTTTAAGAATATTTTACTGCCTTATATATGGAACAAGTGCTTACCTTCCCTTTTCCTTTGAGTAAATTTCCATGGAAACTGAACATACTGCATTCTCCTCCTGACTGCATTTCTTGTCTACCTGAGATAGCACTTTGATTAAATGTGCCTTCATGGTTAACTAATTAAAACCATTATGATCGTTCTCCAAAGTCTCTGCTAATCTTTAAAAAAATATATTTTAGTGTTTCGAATTTAATTTAGCATACTTGCAAGGAAAACAAGAAATACTATTTTCTGATCTAGCTAGATGCTGGTACTGCTCAACTGTTTTAGTGTAATCACAGAACCTCAACAATATGTGATGAACTGAGGTCTATCATCAGCTCTCGGTTCATGACCAGCTATAGACCCTTCAGTATGCCGTTAGTTTCCCACTTCACTGATTGTGCCTTTTTCAGTGCCAACTGTTTCCACAACATAATTTCCCAATCCCCATTCTCTAAACCATTGTCTTCTAACTTGCAGGCATCACAAAAAAGACAGTACACAGTAGTTCTTTCAAACCATAACAGGCTGTAGCATTTTCCTAGAAATGTTCCCTTCTAGCATATACAGATCCTGCTAGAAGGAGTAACAGCTTCTGTTGACTCACTTCAGAGACCATTTCATTATATCTACCCCTTCTAGGAGGATAAAAATGGTTTGGGAATGGGACCTATGTTACAGGAAGAATAGACTTGTGAGAAGAGCTGTAACATCCCAAGAACTAAATTTAATGCTGATAGGGTTTTTTTTAATTTTTTTTTGCTAATGAAGCCAACTCCCTTCCTCCAAAAAGGTAAAATCATAGAATCATAGAATCATAGAATGGTTTAGGCTGGAAAGGAGCTTGAAGATCATCAGGTTCCAACCCCCCTGCCATAGGCAGGGACACCTCCCACTAGACCAGGTTGCCCAAGGCCACGTCCAGCCTGGCCTTGAACACCTCCAGGGATGGGGCCTCAGCAACCTCTCTGGGCAACCTGTTCCAGTGCCTCACCACCCTCAAAGTGAAAAACTTCTTCCTAATGTTCAATCTAAACCTGCCCTCTTCCAGTTTGAAGCCATTCCCCCTCGTCCTATCACTATATGGCTTAGTAAAAAGTTCTTCCCCATGTCTCCTGTAGGCCCCCTTTAGGTACTGGAAGGCCGCAATAAGATCTCCCCAGAGCCTTCTCTTCTCCAGGCTGAACAGCCCCAACTCTTTCAGCCTCTCCTCATAGGAGATCCACTATCTGGGAATATAATCAATTTAAAGATGTCTGTGACTGGTGCCTCTACACAATACATTTCTTCTTTTTCATCCTGATCCACCTCATCACCAGTAGAACTTTAATTGTAGACTTCCCTGGAGAACTGGGGCAGGGGGATTGGGGGTGGGGGGTGTGAGGATTGAGGAATTAACAACAACTTGGTTTTATGCATGACTTTGGAATGAAACACAATAAAGCATCTCTTGCAAGTCCTAAGTGACTATAGATCAGGACTGAAAGTAAGACAAAAATATGTCTATGAGAAAGCAGGAGGACAGAACTGTTACAAGCTACACATTTTTAGGACTTAGGCAGTGATAGAGAAAACTGGAGAAAATTCAAATAGTATTTCATTTGACCTGCAAGGGCATCTACCACAGGGGCAGGAAAGAAAATAAGGACACTTTCTTCCAAATGCAAATAATACCTTATTCTAACACACAAGAACTAATATTCAACTGGTTTTACTTTACTCAGATTTAATAGATTAATGATGAAACTGCAGTATCTGAAGGGAACAGTGTCGTGGTAGATAAAAAACATGTCTTGATGTTCTTTTAATTAGATTGTATAGTGAGAAAATGAAAACAGAGAAGACTTTGCAAGTGGTCTGAACCAAAATCAAACCCAACAATTTCAAATTCTGGGTTGAGAAAAAGGAGAGAAAAGGGTTTGTTCGGGAGATAACGGATGATTAAGTGCATCTGTAATAGTTGTAGACGTAATAGTAAGAGTCGGAACAATGAAAATTTTCCAAGGCAAAGAAGTCACCTTGCTCAGACTTAATCTGGGTATGTTCTTTGATAGTTGTGTTAGAGAGTTTTTCACACTCCTATGGGCCTAATTTCCTCTGTATTGTTAAATCCTCAGGATTATCTGCATCAGGGAGGTCATGGCCATGCTGCACATTGGCAGGAGTGTATGACAACACAACTACCTTGTCACCTTACATACCTCAACAATACTTATCCTGCAGCATCCTGACTTCATATGTGCACTCCCTGCACGTGTCGTGACCCAACCAACAAGATTCATGAAAGGGACTGTGCGCTACATTTCCACTTAGCTTCTTCCCAGTTACAGTGCTGCTGCTTGCTACTGGCTGGGTTTGCAAAGCACTGACGACAGAAGATGACCTTAGGGTCATCCATGCCATGCTAGAAATAACCAGAAAAATCTCAAAGAGCAGAGTTTTTCATCATGGTCCTCTCCCTAGGTCTTAAACCTGCAGGAAGAATGAGGTTCTTCCAGTTTGGATACTGCTCACTGCAGCTGAGACTTTTACCAGGACGCATGAACTTCAAGATACAAAAGGCTGCATTAGTGGTCCTGGTGAGGAACTGGTATCTGCACTATAGCATGAGCTCTCCCACCACACACTTACAGTTTCACCCTCCAGGGCAGCAGCACTGCCTGCATGAAGCCTGGCTCCCCTAACACTATCAAACTGGTTTGGAGTTACAATCTGCTGTTGGATTTGTCATGAATAAGGCAAATGATGCATCTTACAGACTATCCATCTTTTCATGCCACTCACTACTGGAATCTGTGTGGCTTCCAGACAATCTCCTTCGCAGATATTTTACTACAGTGTAAGCAATGTACATCCCCATATACCACACACTACAGCAAACCCTCAGTTATAGGAATGAGGAATCCCGATCCTACAGGTTACTGTCAGTCACTGGAGATGAATGACAGCAGCAAAGGCCAATAAATGATGTCTGAATGTTCAGAACCCATGTGTCCCCTCTCGGTATACATGGACAGTCTTTCTTCCTAATTGTCAAGGAGCAGCAAGGGCAGATGCTGCTCCATGACTGGTGGGAGCAGGGATCGAGGAACAGCCCCACAGTGCCTGAGCAAGGAGAGCAGGTCTGGAATGGTAAACAAGGTCACCCAAGGGTCCAGTCATCATCCAGCAAGTCCAAAGTGATGAGGCAGGTCTGAGGTCAAGCCAGAAAGTCAAGGCAGTGAATCATGGTCAGAGCAAGGGAGATAAGAGAACCGCCTCAGATAAGGCTGCAGCACAGCTAAAAAGCAGGTCCTGAGCAAAATGGGGTGGGAGATGAAAGCAGGGAGAAAAAGGTCCCACTAAGGCTTCTTGGCAGAGAACTTGGCAGTTCTCAAAAAGTTCAAGGCTGGACACCAACACCATTACCTATGTGCATTCCAAGTCCAGGCAGCCAAACCCCAGGGGGAGGCAGATGCGCTTAGTGCTCTGACATTGTTGACAACCACTGATGGAACAAGTCTTCCGCATTTATTTTGAGTATGGTGGAAAAGGACAGCCAGAAGCTGAGTGATCATAACCTCAAAGACGTCTCAGATTCTCGAAGCTATATGGACTCGCCTCTGAATAAAAGCTTTTGGCCTAGACTTCAGATTTGTACTTTTCAGTTTTTGAAATTTAATCCGTCATGATATGCTGGTACTTAGAAACCAGCCTGTACCTGCCTTGTTAACTGTCTCCCCAAATTCCAACAGTAAATGTTCCTGCAGCAAAGCCACAAGTACAGACCAGGTTCAGTTTGAGCATTGTCTGTCCAAGACTATAACAATTCGTGCAGTGATATATGGTTCTATGGAGAGGAGGTCTTACTTTAAACAGGGGAGAAGCACACAATCACTGGAGTCCATACAAACTTGTGAGGTCTGTTACTGCTGCAATATACAGAGGGGTAGAACCTCAAAGAGCACTTGCCTCTTGGCCAGGCTTCTTCAGAAAAGTAGCTATTTAGTTCCTCCCTAGGTGAAGTCCAGGTATGCATTAACATCCACTGAGTGGATAACCTGGGTCCTTCAATCTCAGTGCAAAACATGCATAGAAGCTTGGATAAGCACACCCTCTATAATGTGTGGGCAATGTTCTGGTAGAGAATGAAAGTGACAGAATAATAGAAATCTTAAATAGAAAGAATACAAAGTCAGAGTCTGATCTCTGTTCAGCATGATTTTATTACAAAATAACACTTATTGCTTCTGTTTAAAAGAAATCTGCAAGAAGAACTTCTGGGCTGTTAAAATACTGGTGCTCCTGGTTAGTAAGGATAAAAGAGAATAAAAAGACAGAAAAGGCAAGGCAAAGACCATTTTGTATGATCTGATGTCCTAGAAACATGAAAATGTTGCTATGCTTCTTTTGGAAACCAAACCAAACAAAAAAAAACCAACCCCCCCCCCCCATTTGCAAACAGGAGCGAGTCACAATAGGTTGCCCTGGGGTCTCGTAGGGTTGTCACTCCAAACAAACAATGCTACCAGAAATAGGTGACATGTTCCTCAAATCTGCAACACCATAAAGAGAACAGAGTCTGTCACTTTGCTCAAGAGAGTCACTGCTAACAACATGCAGAGACACCAGACCCAAGGTGGGTCTCCTAATGGAGATGGAAAAAATAGCAGACCAGGTTTTTTTCGTAAACTCTGCATGCCTAATACCTGGTCCCTCAGAAAATAACTGAATACTATCAATAATTTTGGTAAGAACTGAAATTAATTATATATAACTTACAAATTTGGGGGTTGAGTCTTAATATCGTGCCTTGGAAGGAAACGCATAGTATCAGTGTTTGTGCCATGTGCTATAAACAGCTCTTATACCAAGTGTGGTGCAGCACTTGTTTATATGGGCAGTCAGGTACAATATAAAGCAACCTTCTTTTAAACCCTGATGATCATTAATCAAGCCCCATTAGAGTACACGTCCCACTGTCTTCCACTAACAATTAACCTTCAAAGTGCTTAAGTCGCTTATGCAAAAATTTAACAGTAACTGTCATTATTTCAAGTTACTCTAGAAAACTGCATCTGGGTCATGGTCAGAGAGAATCTCCAGACTTGGTGTCTGGGCAATCTTTGGTCTCTTTCAACTGGAAAAGCGTCAACAGGAAAGGCAATGGTGTCTTCAAAGAGATATACTTTTCCTAGGGGTTTATACTGGCCACATCATCCATTTAGATCCCCTAACTTCTGTTATTTTCCATGATTTTCACTCACTGGTAATCTGAAACATGTGAAGGGTCCAATCTCCTACCTAGTCTTTCACATGTGCAGCACAAAATCTTTAGCTTAAAGATGGAAGAGGCTAATTTACATACTTATGTCTTTTTCTTGAAAGTTCAGGTGCAGGCAGCACCCAGCGGAACTCACGGTTTGTTTCATGCCTATTTTTGTACCATTTCTGCTTGTCCTGCAGAATTTGATAAATGAGGAGTTGAGAAGTTGCTTATGGGAATATGATTATGCAGAATTAAATTGTCAGGCTCATTAATTATTCCGATTAAACACGCAAAGCCAAGCAAAGGGATATTTGTGTCCCTTACAATGAATCATGTACAGCCAATCTGCAGACATTTACATTTTTATACTTTAATAAATGCATCTTAAAATGTAAACATAATTGCTCTCAGAAACAGAGCTGGAGTTGGACTCACAGGGGGCTGCAGGCAGAAACCTCTCCCATTGGTATACTGATATTTTCACCGCTTTTTTTACTTAGCATAGCAAATCCACCAGCCACCCTAATACGCGTGTGGAGCCCTGCGCGCTGCTGTGACTGCTCTCCCTTCACACTCAGTCTGCCTTCATTTGTACTTCGTTATGGAAACATGCAAATCATCTCTTTTTACCATTGTGAACAATTAGCTTACAAGGGAAGATTAAAAAAAAATATTTTGTCTTATGTTCACCCATAATTATTCTAACATCTTAAAGGCAATGGGGGAGAGGAGGAGCGTGCAATTTAATTCTGATAAAAACGCCCATCACACAAATAAGAAGAATGCTATCAGCTATGTTTTCTTCTGAAGACACTGACCTATTCGGCATCATTTAATTGCAAGTCTTACATTGTGGGCAGCCACTAAAAATAAAACCATCAGTGAAAAAGAGCACATAAGTTAGCAATAATAAGGTAAAAATAGGGTAAGATAGCAATAATGATTACTACCACAAAGACTGTCTTCTCTGGACACTTGACAGACTGACAGAAGATCCTTCCTTTTTAGCTAAAAAAAAATGTCTGATTCATGCAGGAACCAAATTAAGAGTCTGATAGACACTTTCTTTACTGATAATATTTGCCAACATCCACCCCAATAAGGGGGGAGAAAAATAAGAATGAAGTGTCTAAGTGTTGGGGAAACTGCTCTACATTTTTGCCTCCATAACAAAAAGGCTGACTCTTTCCTTGAGGAACACACTTTTCTTTGTCTGAACCTTGAAACTGCTGCACATACTCGCCCAGTAATGTCAAGAGGAGGTCCAGCAAGAGAAAAAAAACCCAAAACAAGCAGCCCAGAAATGCTACAGATGTCAAGAATCACAGTCCTGAGCCCAACATCAAAGGTTTCTTAAACTTCCAGTAAGAAGTTTTGTTTAGCACTGTATTCATAACTTTTCCTGAAGGTCAGCCTAATAGCTTGCTAAATAACACTGGGAAGAAACAACTCTTTCAGAACTGCCGTTCCACTAAGCAGTATGTCACTTCAGTATATTTAGCTATCTAAGATCTATAACTTCCCCTACTTTATCACCTGAAGACTTCAAGAACTTGTTTCCTACTCCAGTCCTATTTTGTGCTGAGCCCTGTGCAGGATGAAATTTCTGATAATTTTCACCTCTATCCTCTAAATCAGTAAATCCCAACCTTTTGGGTCAACAGACCATGAAAAACCCTCAAAATTGTCCATCAACTAGCATACACCTTTATCAAATTTCTGACATAGAAATGCTGCTAAAATGATCAGACCTATTTGTGTGAATGGCAAAAGGATGGTTTCATAGCTCCTCAGAGCCTCAGAAAGGTTAAGGGAGGAGAGACAAAAAAAGAGAAGAGTGATAAGTTCTTTCATTCGGAACAAAATTAAGAAGTGGCTTTGAAACAGTAGAAATTTTGACTTGGACTCTGGAAACAGGAAGGAAACCAAAGTAGACAGAGGTCCAGGCTCACATGTTGGCTTAGAGCTCCTTCAGACCATGGAGGTCACAGCTTCACATTGGTATTTAACAGCAAGGTGGACAAGCACTCTTGAATTTCACCAAGAGGAATCCCAGCTCAAGTTTAAGCCTCTTATTTCATAGTTTTGACAACTAGTTTACAAGAAAGGTGGCTCTCAGTTCTACTTTGCAGCTGAGCTTGAATATTTTGGGAAACATTTATATATGGCCTTTGCAGTTCTCTTGATCCTGGATCCACAAAGTAGAATAACCTAATTTTTCCAAATTTACAAATGCTGGTTACCTTCATAAAGATCCTTTCTGTCCATCTCACTATTTTATAAGGCTCTCTGACGTGGAGTTGCTGCAGTTTTGGAGGCTGGTTGGAAAGCTCTGCGTAGGGCTCTCCTGAGGCTCTGGCACTCCTAATGCAGGGTAATACACATTTCTAACTCTGTCCATCTTCCTCTGGGAGAAATCCTCCACCTGATTACTTCAAAAAATGCCTGGGGACTTGTTCAGTTTTCACTGGCGCTTTTGACAGTAACTGGAATCAAAATAAGGACTCTTGCCAGAAAGGCATTAAAGAAGTTTTTGTTCGAGCGTCACTGTCTGCACTCTGACTGCTGACATGAGCCCTTCACTAGCCTGCGGGGAGGAGTGATTAACTCTCACCAACAGATAAACCCCACAAGGATTACACTCATCTTCCTGTCACTAACAATGACATGAACACAGTTTTATTGTAAGGCTGAATCAAAGGTTATGCAAGAAGGCTTTTTCCAAATCCCATTTCCCCATTTGCCCAGTGCTGCCTCCTCTTACTCAACACTTGCTAGACACAAAACCAAAAACTGGAAGTCTGAGAGCCCACCGCATGCATTGCTCATAGCAGTACTTGTGTTGGTTTCAGTGCGTATTTTTGTTTCCAGTAGTGAGGGTATACAAAAGTCTACACTAAATAGTGTATTGAAATCTGTTCACCATTTCTGTGCTGTTGCCTAGGGCCAGGCTGGAAACACAGGACTGGTCCCCTGCAGCAAAACTCTAGCTACCAGTTCAGAAGCGATGACTTCCAAGGGTCTGATTCTCACCACACACTGCAAGCAGTTTCTTTGGACCCAGATGTCAAGGCTCTTTATGCCAAGTAAGGATCTGCACAATGCAGTGCCATTTGCAGGATGGCAGAATGATCTGAAGTTAAGATTCCTGATTTTGCACTCAGTAAAAGTACCCCCCTCCATTAAATTTCAGTAATTGTGAAAGAGAAACATCTTTTAACTTTGTTTACTATCTTGCAAGCCAGTGTTCACATTTATTTTACATGCACTCACTTTCATGCTTGATATCCATTCAAAAATGAATAAATAACAGCATGTGTTTTCTTTCCCTCCTATATCATTTATAGCTTGTTGCTTTCCGTTTCAAAGTATATATTATTGAACAGACCAGATGATGAATTTTTGATGAATTTTTGAAACAGAAGCCAGACACAGAAGCACTGGTTAAGTAAATTGTACCTATAAATAACTTCACAACAAGGCCAAATATACAGTAAAATGAAGTTTGCATAAATATCTCTTGATCTAACGCCTGTGTTTCCTCCCACTAACATAAATCTCATTAGTCACAGACATACAGGGTATGGTATTTTCAAAGTCTTTGCTGCTTGGGCCAGGAAATGTTTCCCACATGGTTATGATATTTCTTGTACAGAGGATTAATATCAAGTGCTACAAGAAGCGTCAAGTGTTCCAGGACATTATAAAGGGCAAGACTGCTGCTGGCCTTCATCTGTGTGCTAGCTGTGTGGAAAGGGACGGTCGTCTCCAATGGCATATATCTTCTGAGGAGCTGCAGGTAATCACAGGCCCTTAGTTAAGAATATAGAGATTTCAATGTTTATATTCAAGAAAATTCTGCTCAACCCTAAAAAGACAGGGAAGAAATGAGCAATTGTCTATTTTCTATACAGAATGAAAACTCTGACCATCAATGCTTCAAGAAAGAAGTTCACCATCAAAAGAAGTGATGGATCTTTTAATTTTCTCTATATGCTAAAATCTCATTGGAAAAGAGAATTGATTGTTCATCTCCTTTTCTTTTGACTATGTCCGCCCTGTTTTTATAGTTTGTACGTATGTGCAAATCTCAGAAATAGTTGGTTTAGCTCTTCAGTTTCAAAGAAAGTGTACAGTTTAAGGCTTGCTTAGAGTGCCAATTTCTTTAAGAAAAAGCTGAAAATATATCTGGCAGAAGTAGAAAGAACCAAAAAAAATCTAATGAAAGAATCAGTTCAGATGAACTCTACTTTTCCTTTTGTTTAATTTTGTCTAATTTTAAATCTAATATTTTGTAAGTGGAGATTTGCCTGAAGTTTCCTTCCAGTAAAAACCTTGACCAGGATGATGCACATAACACCTAGAACTTGCTGCTGTAAGTGATCTCGGCACTCCTCATCGTGTTGCTGTTTATTCTTAATTGTTTTTCTCAAAAGTCAACAGAGCACTCTGTGCAAAAGTGGCAGGACATTGACTCTTTGATGTCGCAATTCACAGTATTCTGCAGAGTTCACAAAAAGAAAACAGTGTTTATTCAGTATGCATCTTTCTTACCCTACGCATCTTCCTTTCCACTTACTTCTTAATAGTGCATAAAAGCAAAAGCATGAAAAAATATTAAAAGGAAATACTGGTGATAAATCGCATTAGAATTAATACCAATCATTTTGTGACCTTCAAACTCTTGTTGCCCATTCAAAAAGATATCTGGCTGCTTTGAGGCTTACAGTGTCAAAAGACATGTTGCTGTATTGCTCCCTCTGTTCTGGGTTCTCCTCTGCTGTCATAGTTTTCTTTATCATGCTTTTTCAATACAATTTTCAAACCTCATTCACATCACTTTCTGCGCGGTTGAAAGAGCATCCCAAATTTATCCTAAGTTCTGTCTCCTTTACATTAAAATCCTCCTGTTCTCAGAGCCTTCCCTTTTGGTCTCAACACCTAAAATCCAGAATCTCAGCAGTTCTTGTGGTCATAATTTGAAATGCATTGATTTCCCTGAGAGTCATTAACTTCATCCTTAATTGCTCATAACTTAAAGAGGCTCCTGAGCTTCATGCAGATTGTATGGTCCTTCCTGTGGAGGGGCTACTGATATATTAATACTACTTATGTTAACTGTCTCTTCTGTATTTGGGTTGCCCTGTTCTGCACATCTATAAATAAAGACATTCAGCGGCATGTGAGGCATGTGCTACCTCAGAGTTGCCGACTACACGCGGTGAGAAAGTGTGCTTAGGGAAAATACGTTTTTCAGCTACTCAGTTTTCTTGTGGTTTCTTTTTATAGAACATAATTGGGATGCACAACCCATGTTCTCCATTCCGTGCGCATCTTCCGTGTTCATTTAAACTTTGTGGTTATCAGGGGACTGAGACAGGGACAGCTGGACCATTTATGGGATAAGCTGCAGAAATTAGATGGATGTATAAAAACTAAAACAAGTGTTTCAGTAGCTATTCTTGCAGCCAGTTATTCACCAGGGTCTCACTACAGCATTCAAACCTTTTACTTCTTGTGCACACTGCTGCTAGGCTTTTAGGAAAACCATAATATAATGGTCCCATTGGAAAGTCAGGTAATCTAAAAGGCTCTTAAAAAAATTGAGCTAAAAGCTTGTTGTTGCATTTAGCTAATAGTGATAACTACCATGTTTTAATTTGCAAGCATATGAACAAAGGCCTGAATTCCAATCAAATTATAAGAAAGAAAAGAATGAGTTTAATCTTTTATTTTTTTTTTTTTTTTTNGGGTAGGAGGCACAAGAAAAACAGAAGGAATCCTGCAAGTCAATTTGAAATCTGTTCTTTTTTCATTTCTTAAGCATCAAACCCTAATAAAAAAAAAAAAAAAAGATTTCTTAAACTATCCAAAGGCACAAGGTCAATTAAAAACAAATAAAATCTATTTTTGTCCAGATTGGCCTGAATTTTGCAGAAGATATACATACATGTTTCATTTTAACAGCACTGTGTAATTCTGTCACTTTAACTGCAGAGAGCTACTGCGTAAGCAGTTACACGTTTGCTGAAATCCTTGTAGATGTCTCTATAAATAGCCTCCCTTGGACAAGAAAGATTTTGCTGGAGCATAATTGATTTTCATAAAGAATACCAGACACAGTAGTTCACTGTACACATTCAATGTTCACTAGCTATTGCCTTTTTCCTGAAAAACTTAGCATTTGCAGACATTTGGAATAGGAAATAGCTTCTGTCACAGACCTCACAGCAAAGTAACCATTGGTAAAAATGTTCTTTCAAATGCTGACCTTTCAATTTGTCTATGCAGATGTAGCCAGGATGTAATGAACTCTAGCTACAAATTAATGACACATTAATGAAGGGGTTTTGCCAGCAATCTTACTTATCTTATTTCTTATCCAAGAGTTAAGGTCTTGATCCAGAATCCATTTGAATCAACAGAATAAAATTGTCTAGCTTCAGGTCCCTACAGACCATACTCTAACTGAAAAAATGTACTCATATTGGTAAGTATATTGAGTATATAATCTCTATAGTCACTAGAAATCCTAAATTGTCTTAGAATATATTTGCTTAGAATACTAGAACGCAGGGTCTAAGTTACCAGTGTGGAATAAATCAAATACCTCAGAAAAATTAATACCTCAGAAAAAAAGTTGAGTATGCTAAAGAAGTCACAAGAGTCTTCGGTCAAATTCCTCTTCTTTATGAAGTTTTCTGAGGCATATAACATTATACTTGGATTTCATGTGAAACAAGCAGATTGATAAAATTTTAAATGCCAAGGTATAAATTGTGTATGGGTATGCAATCAGATGCCTACACACATGCTCACACACAGAGTAATAGTATATGAGCAACATACAGTGTAGGGTGAAGATGCTTGGCAGATACTTTAAACACCAAGAATTTTCTCATCGGGGAATCAATTACTGCTAACTGAAGACTGTGCTTGGCATTGCATTCCTTGAAAGTTACAATAAAAGCCAGAATGAAGGTGGGCACTGAGGTTATTTAAAGTGGTATTCTTTTTAAATAACTCATGTTAAGAAAATATAAGCCCGTAGCACTTTCAATATTCACTATAATACTACTTTTAATATCCAAGCAGGCAAGACCATGGCCAAAGCTGTCTGTGAACTGTTTCTCTTCCATCTACTCCTTTCAATAAGATTTTTCCTTACCAGTGGATTACACCTCAGCTTCCCCAAAAGGTAGATATTGCTGGGTTTGGAACAGGGGATGCAAAGAAAAACCAAAGATGGTTTCTTGTATTCTCTTGAATCTCCTGTGCATTTACATACAGAGCATTGATTGTCGAGTTTGAGGAAATCGAGAATTTTAGTAAGAAGAAAGAAAATTGTAGCCATCTAAAAAAGGCAGGGATTTCTATTAGCTGAATGAAAGAGAATAGCACTAGAGAACAGTGGAGTTTTCTGGTCTAGGATAAAAAAAACAAAAAAAACATCAAAAAAAACCCACCCAAAACCAAAAAAACCCCACCCAACCAAAAACCCAAACCACAAAACCCAAATAAACAACAAAAGAGTTTGACATTTTAAGTACACTATCAAACTGGAAAGAAATAAAGCAAATGCTAAACACTGCTGCTGCCCATTGCTTCATTTTCCCACCAGTAACAAATTTATCTTTCCAAAAGCAATCTCAGAAGGAATAATTATCTTTGACTGCATGGCATAAAAAAACCTACAACTCCCTCCCCCTTTAAAACCAATGCCAAAACAAAACCAAAAAATAAACCCAGAATTGACTGAAGAAACTAGAAATGAAACACCTGTAATATTTTGAGGATTCCACTGTGAAAGTCAAACAAATTTTTACTCTGAGATGATCCAAGTAATTAATTTTCCAAACCCTCTTCTCTACTCCTTTTCCATCCTGTCTCATATAGAAATGGGAAAATAGAAGCAGAGAGACCTGATTTTCATTTATAATAGCTCTCTTCTCATGGTGTCCAATAAGTAAAGTAGCCTAAAAGAGAGAGTTAATTATACTTTGGCTTATTTTAAGATTCTTGTACTGGCTAGACCAACCAATATAGTCACTCTAATGTAAGCAGAAGCTGAACAATTAAACTACCTATGATTACACAAACAGTCACATTTGGAGCAAGAAGTAAATTCAAGACATCCCAATCTTGTCTTTGAACCTATCTTCCTTACACAATATTATCTTTTAAGGTTTCTTTTCATGTAATATGGTGTCTAAGACTTTTTCCACTCTGTTTGTATGGTGTTTTGATGAAGGAGTTCTTAATCACCTGAAAAACTCATTTGAGACAGTAAAATACATCCTCTCCCTAACTTTATCTAGCACCTTTGCAGAACAGTTTAACATTCTTTTAAATTCAGAGATAGACCATTTATATCACAGCCATATGTTCAGTCACAGCAAAAGCAAAAGCCATGGATAATTCCATAAAACTAGTACAATTGATTTCTAGGGATAATTAGTTCAAGTTAAATTAAATTATGTGCTTTCCAGAAGTTTATGAATTCTGATTTTATTGTTTTCCTTTTATTACATACTATCCAGAGAAACATTTTGTCTTGAAAATAATGCTTATTGTACAGAGACATAAAAAATAAGTGATAAGGAGCAATCTGCTTTAGTTTTGAGAGTACAAAAGATCAAGGGAGAGATATTTCTAACAGATACCAGAAATTGATTAAATGAAGGTCAAACCTCCAAATATGAATCTAATTTGAGATCCTACAAGAAACACTGAGTTTTTCCAGGCATATATTTCAGCAAAGCTTACCATATGTGTGGTCTACTTCATATAAATAAAAAAGTATGCTCAATAGTAAATTCTGTATTTAAATGCCCGATTCTTTAGATGCTAAAATGTAGGTTCTAGAAATTCAAGGGATATATTGAAATATAGAAAAGCAGAACTCACCTCACTACTAGAAACTGCATATCAAAGTAGCTTATGCTCATTAGTAACTGCTAATGAAACTACTCAAGGTTAAACTGCTTTGACGGGTTGAATTTAAAATTCCAGCAAAGCAAATATGTAACAGGAAAGACACCATACCCACCCGTGTTTCTAAATACACATGCCTAAACCCAAGTTGTGTTAGCATACCTGGAACAAGAGAGGTTTCCCAAGAAAGAGCTATTCAGAGCTGCAGCCAAGGAGGGATGCAGCCATCCTTTGCTATGGCTAAATAACTGTGGGGAGAAAACATTCCCCATCTGGCAACAATCTGCTGGACCACCTGTGGGCAAGGGGGGACCTGTTGACTAGCTTCAGCCACACAGATAGGTGCTGGCCAGCTTGTTTCCTTTGGGACGAGACGGCAGTTCTATTCCTGCCTGGCTTTGCAGAAAAGCTAATGAGAGTGCGTTAGCAGAAGTGCTGCTTCATCAGGCTGACCACAGTCCTCAACCAAAGGATGGCCACTTTGGAGCTCTTGCTAATGTGGCAAAAGAACTCCACCTGGCCTAACATCCACAAAAGTAATTCCACACTTGTATTGATTATGTCATACAGATTATCGAATACACATAGTTAAAATAATAGATGTTAAACCAGTACCTAAAGGGGGCCTACAGGAGAGATGGGGAAGGACTTTTTACTAGGCCATGTAGTGATAGGATGAGGGGGAATGGCTTCAAACTGGAAGAGGGCAGGTTTAGATTGAACATTAGGAAGAAGTTTTTCACTTTGAGGGTGGTGAGGCACTGGAACAGGTTGCCCAGAGAGGTTGTTGAGGCCCCATCCCTGGAGGTGTTCAAGGCCAGGCTGGACGTGGCCTTGGGCAACCTGGTCTAGTGGGAGGTGTCCCTGCCTATGGCAGGGGGGTTGGAACTCGATGATCTTCAAGGTCCTTTCCAACCTAAACCATTCTATGATTCTATGATTCTAAACCAAAAAACACTAATCAAAGTATAGGAATTGTTCTCTTCTAAATACCAAACTGAAGCTTTTAGTCAACACTTACATTTGGTTTTGCTTCAAAATGGGCTGAAAGCTATGTTATGAAATATTTACATTTTACACAAAGCTGATCTTTAATCAGCTTTGGGCTGAGCGCTTGCAATCCCAACTGCCTTCAGCAAGAGCTGTGATTGCCAACACATCTGAAAGTCATTTCAGGAGCATAAAAGAAAACAAAAAGAGAACTGTAGCTTGATAGTCTATAGAGTTCATTTTGTGGTCTGCAGCGGCGATACAGCTGACGTAACCCCGAGGGCTGTAATTCCCCGGTGCCACTGCCCTGCGGGGGCACACCGAGCCACGTGGCCAACCTCCAGCCAGCTGCTTGGGCACAGCTCTGGGGTGCAAGAAGGTACACCTCCACGCTGCAGGATTTGAAATTAGTGCAAAGCCTTTTTTTCCTGCGTGTGGCGACTGTGGCCACGCCAGCAGCACTGAGAAGGCAGCCATCAGCCTGTGGAAGTTAAGTGTGCAAAACCTCTCAGTGTTTGGTTTTACCCAAAGGGCGCAGTTTAAGTCCCTTCCCTGAAAGAGTATAACTGCTGAGTTCCAGTATGGACTGAAGAGCTCTGTAAGGCATACACAGAAGTACCATATACACAACACAGCCTCCTCAGAAGATATATGTATTGCAGGAATCATAGAATCATAGAATGGTTTAGGTTGGAAAGGACCTTGAAGATCATCGAGTTCCAACCCCCCTGCCATAGGCAGGGACACCTCCCACTAGACCAGGTTGCCCAAGGCCACGTCCAGCCTGGCCTTGAACACCTCCAGGCATGGGGCCTCAACAACCTCTCTGGGCAACCTGTTCCAGTGCCTTACCACCCTCAAAGTGAAAAATTTCTTCCTAATGTTCAATCTAAACCTGCCCTCTTCCAGTTTGAAGCCATTCCCCCTTGTCCTGTCACTACATGCCCTAGTAAAAAGTCCTTCCCCAGCTCTCCTGTAGGCCCCCTTTAGGTACTGGAAGGCCGCAATAAGATCTCCCCGGAGCCTTCTCTTCTCCAGGCTGAACAGCCCCAACTCTTTCAGCCTCTCCTTATAGGAGATGATGACTTCTAGGAATTTGAGAACTTTGAAATCGAATACCCTTCAGAAAATCATGAAGGCTAAATACAACTGTTTAATAAAAGAATTGTTTTTAATGTTGAAGTGCAAATCTTTTTTATATACATGTGGCTCTATGTACTAAACATGTTTTTGTATTAGTTTATTAATTTCATCCTGTGCTTTCCTTTATCCATTGTATTTAATTATTTTAGACACAAAGACAGGACTATAAGTAACGTATACATTTGACAGAACTCCCTGATTTCTCTAACAAAATAAATGAGTTTTGGGGAAATGTTTTCCCCTTCTACGCTGCCTATGAGACAAGATTTTAATTTTTTTTAAAGATTGCTTTTACTGACATCAAACAATAAAGTAAGAACTAAACAATTTTTTAATACAAAGTGGAACAAATACATACCAGCCCAGCACAAAGAAAGAGGAAGAGTTTTCACTGATGACGCACAACAGAGTACAACATTTATGTGACATTTGCTGGTTTGACTCAGAGCAGAGCTGGAGATCTGCTGAGGGCTGAGAGTCAGACACTGGGACACGCAGTCGGCCAGTGGGATTTCCCCTTTTGCACCATGCCAGTTACGAATCCCACAGCTATAGCAAGGGTATACCACAAATAAAATAATAATAAAAAAATGCTATAGCAGTAAAACATTCCTAATGTGATATGGGTAGACTGGTAAATGTCTACTTTGTATAGCATTTGCTTAAGCAATCCAAGGGTGTAGTTAACTCTTCAGCTGAAACAAACCTGACTTGAGCCTGTAGAGCTCTGTCCCAAATAAGATTGATTGGGTGGATCAGCCCAAGAGATAAAGGAAATCAAGGGGGTTGACAATGGACCAAATGACAGGGGAAAGGTCCTTAAGTTACTGTTTTGTTTAGCGGAAAGCATATTTTTTATTTTTTTTCTCTCTGTGTTTTCGCCTCTCAAATAGACACTAAAGAATGGATGTGACTTGATGGAAGATTCTGAACAAATAGGTCTGGAGTATGAACACTTATATTGCTGGTGGTGCACATGCATATAGCCCAGATTCTTCTTGCACAACTGTGCTGAGTAGAGACCATGCTACTGACAGAGTTCTCTTTTATAGGAGGGATTTGCAGAGCTCTCTGCAAAAAAAAAAAAAAAAAACAAAAAAAACCACTTCAGGGTGACGTAAGAGGAAAAGTTAATGAAAAACAATTATTGGTGTTCAGCATAGCCGAAGAGTCAATAACACAGAATGATGCAATTTAAATTGCAATGCTTCTCATTCTGCCAGAGTCAGAGCAGCCTAGACACTTTCAACACTTCTAAGTCCCTGACTTCTTTGAAAAAAGGTTCCCTGACCCTAACATCTCCTTGTTTGGGTCATATTCTTGTTGTCTACAATTTTTCAAACATGTTCCTTTGTACATGAAAAATTGAGTGTCAGATAAGAATAAAATAACAATAACGAACGAGCTTATCCAAACTGGAATTTTTATGTAGACCTGAAAACTAAAGGTCTGCATTTAACTGCATTATAAATCGCGTCTTCTTCTTACTGGGTCTCCATAGAAACACATTTAGAAATTTTTTGTCTAACAGTTAGTAAGCTAGGGATTTAAACCGTGGAGTCTGAATATTACTATTCTGCAAAGAACCTGTCTTAGTGAAAACAGTTATAATTCTGTGGAATAATGAAGTAGTGTGACTTGATTAAAAGCAATGTTAAGATTTCAGTCTCAAGAAATAGCAGGCTTCAGGGGACAGTTCAGAAATTAAAAAAGGTGATAATGAACTTCAGGGGTGTCAATAGTGTCATTTCCAAACTATATAGTTCTCTTATTAAATTTGATGTAGGATAAACATATAATCACATGAATACACGTGAAAGATTCTAAATCAAGGCGAGAGGGGAATCACTGGGGGAGGCTTAGGGTGGATATTAGGAAAAATTTCTTCACAGAAAGGGTTATCAAACAGAATATGGAACACGCTGCCCAGGGAAGTGACTGAGTTACCATCCCTGGAGGTATTTAAAAGATGGGTAGACATGGTGCTTAGGGACATAGCTTAGTGGTGGTTTTGGCAGTGTTAGGTTAATGGTTGGACTTGATGATCTTAAAGGTCCCTTCCAACCGAGACAATTCTGTGATTCTATGAAATAAGGCTGTGGTTCTGTAGCACACAGGAAAGTCCAAGCAATGTTACTGTCCATCCTATTTAAAGAATTTGATAAATATGTAACAAATGACTACTGAAGGGGTAGTTGAACAAAATGTCTATGAACAATGTTCCAAACTAGAGGAGAGCTGGGTAAGGACCAAAGACTTAATATATATATTTGGTGTAAAGACAATGAAGTTACCACTGAAATGTCTTGAACCTGTTTCATGCATCAGGCAGTGCCTTACTTTAGGACTGCTAAACTGGGGCTGCTTCAGCAAACACCCCAAAGGACTTCAGCCCCTCAGACAGCACCTAGACAGATTCTAGTCCCAAATCCAAAATGTCAAACCATGCTCCTCAAGTCCTCGTAGCTGTGGAGGTTTCTACACAGAATAGGCATCTCTGATTGCCCTGAGGAGTGCCCATGAACTTGCACTTCTCCATTCGCTGCATGGCCAGGGAGCAGCGTGCCCTTTTCTGACTCAGTCCTGCTGGGACTTTCCCCACGGGGAAAGCAGCTGTGTGCCTTGAGGGGCCTGCTGAAGCTTAAGGTCTGTGTTTGCATTGCCTCAGAAGAATGTGAGAGCTGGACTGCAGGATCCCATTTCCTGGATGACTTTTCCAAGCCCTGTGTGGACGGTAATGGCAGGAGAACCATTTTCACTGGCTGCTTGTTGTCGTTGTTGTTTTAATTTGAGTTAATTTGAGTTAATTTGAGTTTTGTTTGGTATTGCCTAGGACAACTTCAAGGGCTTGCCTGCGTAAGGTGTTGGTTCTCAGTGCTTGGAGCTGTCAACCTGAACTGGGCTTCAACTTTTAGATCTGGAAAGGGGTGACATTTCAGACTTTTATTAGGCATTGCCTTTTTCTCAGTTGCGTGATGCCAGTATGATTGCTCAGGCTGCCATGCTGCCCACCACACTGCATAGGGAATCTGAAACCTAGAGCAAAGTTATTCATAATCTAGATGCCCAAATCTAGGCTTTTGTTTTCATATTCAGGATCAGGTCCATAAAATCAGCATTCAAGTTCTAGTCTTACAACTTTGCCAGAGGTTGCAACTTTGCATGCAGAGCTGCCATATTTCTCCTACCACCTCCCTGGCAGGTACAGCAATGGAGGAAGCAGTGGTTGTCTTTGCTTGTAAAGGCAGAGTAGACTGGAAACAAGGGGGGCGGGTACCAGTCTGACAGAGTGACACAGAAGAAATAGCCTGGGTGAAAAAATTTCAAATTCCAACTCCCCACTCCCCCAAATGAATGCAATATAAGTATAACATAAGCTTGTGTCCTTGTACAAGGTATAAACAATTTAATATCCTGGCTATACCAAAGGAGTATACACGCCCTGCTCTGAAAATACTCACAAATTTAAGCTTCTGCCCCTGCCAGTGGACTCAGTGGTTAACAGCATCTGATCCTGCGCACTTCGTATAGACCCTGCATCGTGGGTTAACACACTCACACAGGTTTGGAGGCTTATTAAGATCTGCAAGCCAATAAGCTTCTAAATTCCCAACCCTCTTTTAAAAGCCTGTGGTATTTGATGCTGAAAAAATACAGAAGTTGGGGGATGCTGGATGTGCCAGAATGGTGTACTGGGTTTAGCAGAAGCATTAAGTTTCTGGAATCATTAACTGTCTTATAGTGTGTAAACAGTAAACTGCATTTCTCTCTTGGTTGAAGAAAGCCAATTTTCTTTCATTCATTTTGTTTTTAAATATATCCTTGAAATGCTGCACCGTGGATGTGCTGCACAGCTACATTGATACAGAGAAATTTCATTTGTGTACAGACATAATTTTTTTGGATATGCACAGCATTCTTCAGCACCTTATCCCTGATTTTTTCTATTATCTTAATATTTTAAGGAGCAATTTAGGTGAAAAGAGGACAAAATAACTTTGAAGTCTTTAACCTGAGAACCTTGCCATTAAAATCCAATGTTATAAGCAAGATGAATGTAATAATAGATGAGGACTAAGCTTAATAAAACTTCTGGTTTCACAAGGCAGTATACCTGTAATGCAGCAAGATGCACTTGATTCTGCAGAGGCCAGATCCAGCATTTATTGACTGCATCTCCACTGGCTTCGGTGAACACTGCATTAGTTCCTAATTTTGGAATTCTATTTTTGGTGGTATAATAGTACTTCTAAAGGTGGCTGAAATAATATCTAAATATGAGTACCCTAAGTTCTTTCCATCTAAAAACAACACTCTTTACCTAAGCTGATCTGGAGCATGTTTTAGAAAGCTCTTTAGAGAGGGATAACTCAGAAGAGGAAAGTCTTTAATGCAGCAAGGCCCTTAAAATAATTCCAGGGAGGTGGTTATCTAATTCTAACAGCAACTCAGCCCAGCAAAGGTGCCCAGTGGGTTTGACTTCTTGCTTTTTCACTCACTTGGTCATTAACTCAGTCTCAGTTATAGTTTATCAAAAATCAGTGTAATTTTCCTCACTTAGGCACATTCAGCTCTCAGAGCTTTGAGATCCTCTAATGACAATTCTCAATAAGCACAAAGTAGCGAAATAAAGTTTTTTAAAAAGTTATGCTTTTTTTTGCTTGGGATGAAAAGGTAGAAAACTGCAGTTTCTTGAAGCACTCAGGTTATTCATTTCAGCACACCCAGCTTACAGTAAATTCAGTATCAGCATTTTCCATATGCACTGCTCATGCCATTTGTAGATGCTATGCATGGTTGGATGATGAAGTCTTCCTGTATGTAATATCTTGGGACAAAAGTGTGAGAGGTACCTTTTTATTAATTATGCCCATTATCATCATTTCTTCTGCTGCTATAACGTCTGTTTTTCACGCATAAATCTTGCATTTTCCTCTTTGCAACACTGCAGCGCTCCAACACTCAGAGAAAAGGTGGAACTCAATACACTTTATTGAGGGCAGCTATATTTGAAAGCAGCTGTAATTCTTGTTACATTCTTCACAAAGCATTCATTAGGGCTTTATAAACACCATTTGAAACATAAAAGGGAAAGACCAGAATGGCTTGGACATAGGATGAAACAGCATATTTCATTAAATATTAATTCCATATAGTAAATTAAAATGCAGTACATACAGCAAGTATGGTACACATATATGTACTACTATATAGATATATATGCAAATATATAGTTCATAAAATAAATACAGCAATTCTGATGGAGTACTATCTTATAATATGATATATTTGGTTCTGTAGTCCGAGGTATTCTCTTGTTGGGCCTCTTGCACCAAGGATAAGGTGACATGGAGCATTTCTCCTTCAAGGGAGGGACAGTAGCTTTCTATACAGTTTTCTTTAGGGACCACAGGACTGTTGCTGTGCTGCCTCCAGAGTCTTTGGTTTGTTTTTCAGTGCTTAATGTAGAAGCGTATTTTGCACATTTTGATAGATGTTGTGGCGGTCCCAACTCCCGGTCCTTGGGTTCAGTGGAGTATTTCTGAGGGAAAGGGAGATCTGTACCCTCCCCAGAGCAAGTCCAGAGGCTGAAGCCGGGGCACTGACTCGTCAGGAACTTGGGGCAGATGGGGATCCAGCTGTGGCAGTTGCAGAGTGGAGTGATGGGGCTTGGGAGGGACGAAAGGAAGGAGACATCCCTCAAGATGCAGAGAAGACCAGATGGGTCCAAGGAAGGCTATGAGAAATTATTGCATTAAAATGCAGAATTGAAGGGTATCCTCCACTTCCCACCAGGAACACTGAGGAGAGGTTTCTTTTCTAACCGTTTGGTTTATTCTCTCCTTCCCGGCAAATCTGGCTCTTCTGTATTTAAAGATAAATGTGTTTCTAGATCATTATTTCTGTGTCCTGATGAAACCTCTCCTTAAAGGCTGGGTGCTGCTGGTGCCTTAGAAGGTGCTCACACACAAGGAAAGGTGGGGGTAGATTCATTTTCTGATTCTGATCAAGTTCTAGTCTTATTTCAACCATGTTTCTTGCCTCTCTGGTCATACCCTGCATGTCTGCACACAAAATGAAGACCATTCATCTGTCCCAGTCAGAAAGGTGAATAAAGACATCTGTAACATTATCTCCCCAGGGGGTTCTCCTTTGGCAAGATTTCTGTGGCTGTGGCAGTAACAAGAGCACACAGAAGAACTATTCAAGCCAGGTCATGATAAATCTACACCTGCCTTCCTGCCTGCTTTGTCTCTGTACATATGACAAATTATATGTCTTTATGTATAATGCAAGAGCAAGATTATCACTGTCATGGCAGTAAGTGGTCAGAGTTGGTACAGAGCAGGTGCTCAAAAAATAAATGTATCTATGACTGTCATATGCAGTACCTAATAAGCTGCATTTGGCTTTCAGGTGTGATTTAAGAAAAAGTGTTGCTAGGAGCTGTAGGATGAAAATAGACAGTTTTTCAGAGGAACAAGAAGGGGAAGCAAAGCGAACAGGTAAAGGTGAGAAGAAGAAATAACATGGCAAGATACTTGCTCTGAAAGATGTCTTGTAGCTCAGACAGAATTTATTGATTTGAGACACGAATTACTGGTTTTATAGTCCATGTTCTGCAAGAAATCCATGTAAATGATCACAATAGGCCCTCCTAGGTTTAAAAATCTATGAATCAAGAGACATAAAAAGTAACAAATATGTAAGTGATTAATGTGTCGTCACACATTAATCCAGTGCTCTTTCTTCCAAACCATTGTGTCCCATCTGCTAAAGTTAAAAGCATTAAACTACCACAATCACAGTACAACTGGAAGATAGTTGTATGTCTTATGAATTAAGACATACATAAGACTCATTGATATCTGTCACAGCAGTGATTTTATTGCAGTATTGCTGTACTGACTATTTTTGTTGAAATTGACTTTGGACCATTTTACTTCAAACCTCACTTTTCAATGCGATCACAGTGTACCTCCTGGGGCCACATATTTCAGTAGACCTTGGGCAGGTCATCACCTAAATTTTTCTGAAATTTCCAGTCTTAAAACTAAAGATAACTTTCCTTGTTTGGCCTCTGCCAGATGTAGATGGCACATTATGCCTTCAACCTTTTGCCATTGCCTATCTATTGTCTGATCCTTTCTTTCTGTTTAGCCATGTGTGGTGGTATATTTTGGAAGCGATTATGCATAATAAAAAAAATGGAAACTGAACTGTAGGCACTCCTTTAGAACAGAAATGTTGGGAAAGTATGAGAAATAGTTCATGTGCTAAGTAGGGAGCATGTCCTGCAACACAGTGTTTACCCTGGATTCAGAACTTCTTGCAACATGGAATTTGCCTACTGCTGGGTGGCAATAACAGGAGAGGGAATGCTACAGTAATGTATCCTGTAAAGTCTCCCTTGCTGGAAAAAAAGGCAGGCTGTGGGATTTGTTTCAAGCGGTTTGCGTCAGAAGACTGTAGGAGGGGAAAAATTCCAGAGACCAACAGGATAAAAATGTCGGAGTTCCCTTCCCCATGTTCACTTACAATGGCACTGGTATATTAACTTTAAGGTGGCCAAATGAGTGTGTGTGTTTCCTTTGTGTTTTATATTGATCTGGTTATACAAAAATGTAAAATAAAACTTTAGCATAGATGCTTCAAGTCAAAAGAAAGTGGAAAAGAAAAGATGACAGGATCAACCATTTTCTTTCTCTGCCCCTTCAGGACTCCATGATACTCTCTGGGCCAAAGTCACAGTGCTGGTGAGTACGGTTCCAGTATACCCAGTAACGTGATCGCACTAAGTAAGCCAACTGAGGATTTGTCTCCCAGTTACGATACAAGATCATTAATCCTGGTCTACAAGCAGGGTTAACTTTCGGAGTTTGTCCTGATTATTTACACTTTGCACTGCTACATGTGCTCTGTTCAACTTTTATTTAAATTATACATTGCTTTTTCTCATTTACGTTCTGTTTTCTTCTGTAGTCATTAAAGGGGGCTGTAAATGGACACATTACTGGGAAAATACGCCAACAGAAAAGAGATAGAACAATTCTGTGCATTCGGTCAGACTACAGACCATGGGCTTATTACCAAAAGGTGTCACTAGAAAGCACTGGGAAAGGGGTGTCACGCTTCACAGATTCTGAGCTGCAACACAGCTTTCGAGCTTCATTTTTGTTTCTAATGCACAAGAAGTGATCCGAACTAACTGTGCTGACTACTCGTGACGTGCTATGCTTCCCCTGCACTGACTGTATTACAGGTTTTATTCACTAAGAACGAGGCTGAGCAAACAGCATGACTGCAGCGAAAGATATTGTCGGGTACTGGGGACTGGTGAGAACAGCTGAGAAGAACTAGTCAGAGACCAATTGTGTGAAAGAGTATGTGCAGAATATCCATTAGTTCAATTACACACACACCCCTACATTCAAATAACACTACTATAGCTATAGGGTCAAACACTTGCCAGTTAACCAGTGTGATAATTAAGGATGCTTCGTCACCTATAATTAATTTCCTTTCGCATATACATTAGGACATGTTCACATGCTGTTTTTTTCCACAGAACATCTGCCTCCTCCTGTGCACAAAATTGGTAATGCTCATTTAATGACCAGTTATTTAATATTTTTATGTTCACCCCATCATTTCTCGAGCTTACTTCATTTTCAAATTATATTTTGAAGACATAATTATTAATTGACTCTGTTTGCCCCTGGCAAACACCACGTAAAGATCATGGTGTTCAAGCCTGGGGAGCTGTGGGGATCACAGCCTGCTCTGAAGACCTTCAGCTTAGTTGGAAGTCAGTAGTAGCTAAGACTGGATCTCGTTCCCAGTCTCTGAGCTGGGCCTCACTCACTCACTCCAGGCATCATCACATACGTATTAGTGAATTAATCTTTTCAAGATTAATTCACTTAATCTAACCAGTTTTAACCACTTAATCTAACCACTTACTAACCAGTAACCAGGAACTAGTTACTGGTTAGATCCTTCTGAGATGACAGCGTGCTGTTGCTGTTCTACATGTAGATGGAAGATAGCTACACTATTGAGATCAAAATTAACTTGGATGCTCAACTTGAAACATACTTGGCCCAAATATTTTTCCTTTAAATAAACAGGCAGTATTCATACTTTTTAAACATGAAGCACAGCTTCTGTTGGCATGAGTGGGAAGTCAGACACGCTAAGCACTTCTGCAGTTCAGACTCCAGGCAGAGGAACTTTAGAATAAATGCAATTTTTCCATTTCTAATTGGTACAGTATAGAGATCACTCACAGCATATGCAAGAAATGAAGTAGGAATGTGATATGCGACATTGACCTTAATTCTAACACCCCAATTAAACTCCAGACCAGGTATTTCATGTACACTGAATTAAATGAACATACAATGCATTTTTCTTTAATACTTTTTCCTGAAGGGTGCTTTGCAAAGTCTTTGTAGAATTTGATTCAGCTGTGGTTGGAGAGGGGTTAAAGGGTTATGATAAGTGTGTTTTCATCTGGTGTTTCATCTGCCTGTACAAAGTTAACCACTCATCTGCTTTTCTACTTTACCCATTTCCCTGAAGAGATATGTGCCTCCTGGCTTAAATTTTCTCAGTAGACAAACTTCATTCTGGTGATTCCGAGGCACTGTAAAAATAAAAGTGTCATTTTATGGTAACTCTGAATGTCACACATTTCATCAGCAGAGTAACAGTCTTTAGATTCATGTAAATTTCTGCCACTTGAGAAATTAAAGTAAATGGTAACAACAGTTGTTTATCACCAAAAGACCAAACTGGTGTCTAGTGGCAGACAAAATAGTGACAATTAGGAATCAGGTTTGAGAGGTTCCCTATCAAACTCCAGAGAATATGCACTGTTGCAGGTACAAATTATTTGCTTCCTTCCCTGAGCATTGATAAATTATACCTTTACCTGCCTTGTCCCCTTGGGTCCTTTGTTCCATTCCTATTTCTACCTGCTCCTCAAGCTTTCTAGTTCAGTCCCAATTTCAGCATGTTGCAGAAATCAAAATGCAAGACGAGGAATTACTGGATGAACATTTGCGTCTCAGTAGATGTGTCCCTACTGATCTTAGTTGAAAGGTATCAGGAAGACATAGTAAACTTGTGTAGGGCTTCACAGGCATAGTGAATCAAAGTCAATACCTCATTATAAACTGGTATAGCAAACAGGGTTGTGCTTAGCAAAAAACAAAGTAGCAGGGAAAACTTGGAAAAGAAAATGTAAGACATCTGTTTTGGATGTGTTGAACTGACAGAAATGGGGAGACAAACCAAAAGAGATTAACATTTTTATTTGGATAGAAGGATTCTATGTAGGGTGCATCAGTATCAAGATAGCAATTGAATTTGTATTCACAGAAATGGGTCTAGGGGGAGAATAAAATGTATCAAAGACCTTGGAGGTGTTGAAGCCCTAAGAGAAGCAGGACAAATGAAAATTATGGAGAGGGAGGGCAGAAAAAGATCAGCTGGAGCCAGGGAAGCCACATGGCAAAAGAGGGGCAGCGTAAAGCATGGTTGGTACCCCTTCCAGATGGGGGCAGTTCTGCATTTTGGCTGTGAAGAGGCCATAACAGACGTTGCCAATTTGAAGGTGGGCAAGAAAGTCAACAGTGAAGTTGACTGAGCTCTGAAGAGTCAGAGCTCTGTAAATTGATGTTGGTCATGAACAGGAGCTACCAGGAGAGGGGCTGCTGGAAACTTGAGAAGAGAGCAGTGTTACTCGGTGCTGTTCAGATGACATTAGGGAAGCAGAATAGAAACAAAGATATTCAATGTCCTCCCAGTTAGTGAGCGGAGAGCACAGGGAAAGGAGAAAAGTATCTGTAAGAGAAGGAATTTGCAATGATTCTTTTTTGAAATGGCTGTTGCGTATTGCCTGAAGGTTACCCTGAGGTGGAGAGTACTGAATCTTGACCAAATTGTAAGAAAAGGAAAATAATATATTGGGAAATACAGGACAATTTGGCACATTTTTTTTTCATTTAGAGAATTGTCCCATTTTGACATTTGTGGAAGTTTTGATTCATTTATTTCCAGACTCACTTTTAAAATAACTTCTATTTTAATACAGATCATGTTTTTAAAATTTTTTAATAGCAAAATATTTAGACTTTATTGTAACAAAGCAACATGACTCCCCCAAATGTTTTTAATGATTTTTGAAAGGGTGTTTTATAGGTCATTTTAATTCCATTTCATAATGGAAAAAAATATCAAAATTTCAGCATTTCCTAAAGAATAGAGTTATTCCCTCCTGACTTATTTCTTTGCTACTTCAAAAAGCATTGTGCAACTTGGACTGGAAAGAGGAGCACTGAACTAATTAAAGATAAAATGAGAACAGCAAGAATTAAACAAACAAAACCAAAGCAAATGCATACAGAAAACAGTCCAGGAAAGTCCCAAAGGAGTAATGAATGCCATCATTCATTCAAGAAATCAAGACAAATGACGTCAAGGTTTCAGAGTGCTGCTTGGGAAAAACAGCAAATGTAAAATACAAATTTCATGTCCCACCCAAGACAATATAAATACAGAAACAACTAGTTCTTGCAAGATTGACAATAATATTTCTATCACCTCTATCCCTAAGCTTTCTATATATTTCCTTATTGTATCCTTATTCCTATTTCAGTCACAATCATCCCGATTCTTTAATTTTGATGGAAAAGCAAATGATAAAATGCTGTTGCTATTTAGCGATAAATAACAATAACTTCAGAAACAAAATAGTCCCAGATTTTTGAGTGTTGTTGCCGCAATTATTTCTGAAACAGTCATTTCTGAGGGAATTGAGAGGAGGCTCAGGGATAACTAAACAAAAGTAAAAAAGTTAATTATGCTGCAAATGCTACATTCACTTATCTCAGGTAAGGAACTTGGTATGTAGTTTCAACCACAGATGGGCCAGTTTCAGCAAATATATCCCATAAAAATGTATGGAAGTTGCCTAACACAATGGGATTTAAATGGCTAAAACGTCTTTGTTAGACTGTTTATGAAGAACAAGTACAAAGGAAAGCATATTTTGATGTGAAAAGATAACACAAAACATCAAGCATAAATCCATTCAGGCAAAAAGAGAAGTCAAGTACAGGTTAATATATCTTTACTGTATTCTATACATTTTCCATATAATTCTTTGTACAATGCCTGTGACCATCCCAGAAAAATGAATCAAGGAAAAGTATTATTAAAGTCAATGCTTTGACTACCTGACTTTAGCACTAATACACAGAGGTACCGCTAATAACAGTATCTCTAAGAGGAAGAGGACACAGAGATGGGAAAGACAGAAGGAATGGTGTGTTATAAGCAGGAAATGTAGACAGTGCCAGCTGAAAAAGAGAATTGAAATTGGTGGAGGGGACAGCTTAGAAATTCCAATGCAAAGATCAAGGATGGTAATTTTACCCTGGAGTTAGTGCAGAGCTGGTGAAGATTTAATTAAGGACACTAGCACCAAAGGAAATGATTCAGGAGGTTCAAAGGTCTCACAAAACCATTCCAGAAGTTTATAATTGAATTTTCTCTTCTCATCTCATCTTCCTAAATTGCAAGACTCTCTCTTCAGTATGATTTCTGTTTATTTCCTATATCTCTGTAGTGTATGTGAGCAAAGGATGAATGTTACTCACATTTCCACAATGAGACTGCAGATATCTGGAGTGCTAACTTGGCAACTCAGCATCGACCAGGTGCCAAATCGTTTATCTGAGCTTCTATAGCAGCATGTATTTGATGTAATGTGTTTTCTACATGGCAATTTAGAGATTTAGAGAGGAAGGAAATTAAGCTGTGTGAAGAGAAAATGAAATACGTATCTTGGGCCAAATATCAGAAACACAAAAACTGAGTAATTATGATAAAACAAAACACTGATGGATGGTTAGCACACATAGATGAGGAAAGCAGGGATAAAAAATGGTTGCAAAACAAATAGTGAGAGGCACAACTGGAAAAATACTAACAAAATAAATATTGGAACTGAGGGTTACCACTGTCGCAGGCTCCAGTGTAGCCTTGACGTGCTCATCTTGGCAGGTCTTATTCGGGGAAGTGCTTTATTTTTCTAATTCAGTACTTTTTTAGGTCCAGTGTAATGATCTGGGCAGACACTAGCAAGTAGACTCCAGTAGAAACTAGCAGCCCTTCAGAATCTTCCCTTTCACTCTCCACCTCTTACTGTTCTGCCAACCAAGAGACAGACACACTACTCGGTTTTACAAAGCTTTTAATTTTCATGTGCAGATGTAAAGCCAAAGTCCTTCTCTCTGAGGGCTTTGTCCAACATCAAGTGGACTTCACCTGTAGCAACCATGAGGATTTGTTACTGGATTTTTTTTTGTAGCGTGCTGGTCTTGTCCTCAAAGACCCTCAGTGCTATACAGACATTTGGGTTATCAACCCCTCAGTTTTAGCCTCAGAGATGGGATTTTTGCCAAAGCAGGATCCCACAATACAAGAAGTTTCTCTCTGAGGGAGACTTCTTCTGATCTATCCCTACCCCATTGGCTTATGTCCTGGCAAAGAGCCATCTGGTTCTCCAAATAACTGCTGTTGTAAAACACCCTTCAGCAGCTGGAATTGGATTCACTCCCTTTCTCTTCTCTCTTCCCTGAGCAATAAGGGTTCCTCTTCTTTGCCTTCCCATAGCTTGTCTGCTGCCTTTGGTCTGAGATGTTCTGCTGATTTTGGAGAGGACACTGAAGGACCTCATGAAAATCTTTGAGGTAGAGGGTGGGAAGAAGAGGATGTGGGGACTGAGGAGCAGGGCTGCTGGTGGGAGAGGTGTTGCGAGACACCTTAGACAGGGATTTTGAGAGCTGTGACTGGGTTGGGGGCTGCAGTTTTGATAGACTGTATGGGGGACAAGAATGCTTGAAGAATCAGTGATTTCAGTATCAGTGCTGTCAGATGATTATTCAAGAATCAAGAATGATTTGAGGATGAGGATTGATTTAGAACTTGGCTGGAAGATTAACTGCTGCTTTAGGGACTGGTAAATGTGAATGGAAAGAGTTTCTGCAGAACTAGGGACCTAAAATCATCTTGCTCAAATTCCCTCCAGAAATGGACTATACAAAATGTACCTCACAGTGGCTATTGGTAAGGGAAAACTAAATGTTAGTTGAGAGACTGTAGTGCCATAATCTTAATTTAAAATATCTAATGATTTGCAGGTAATCCTGCACTTCTGTTTGTTTGGTTTTTGTCTTTTCTAGTCTGACTCATAATAGTTTGAGTATTGAGATTGGAAAGATGAAGATGCGTAAAATGAAAAGGACATGATGACATTTTAAAAGGCTGATCCCCTTAGCATACAATTTACTTACAGTGCATGGAGACAGGAGGAATTTCTCCTCCGCAGACTGACTCAGAGGAGGTGCTTTAGAGAAGTATCACTCTCTGCTCCCAAAAGGATAATCAATCTATAACAAAACGTAGAAAATGTAAATGAAGAAGGCAGTGGATCGGCAAAAAAATAGCAGAGAGAAAAAAGTAAATACATTAGGAGAGTCCTATGTATTCCAGTATAACTTTTGATGTGAATAGAAACCTCTGGATTGAGAAAAAGTAAAAAAGCAGGTAAAATCCTGCTAGACTCCACCTTTTAAAGAAATGTATTTTAATAAGTAAGAGTGTGCTAGTGACTTTAACAACTTAATGGGAAGTCTTTGCCTGCTAAAACTGAACAAGAATTTGCCAGAGTTTGTCTCATGTTTTTTAGAAAAATAAAAGTAACAAAAAAAACCTCCTGCAATAAAGCTGCTTCTAAGAAACACTACAGCTGCAAAAAAATAATTGAGAGGAAAGAATTAACAATTATTAAGATAATTAATCAATCTGAGAAAGCCTGTCTGCTCAAATCTTGTAAAGAACTAAATGCCATGCTAACCTGATCTGCACATCTATCTATTATCAAAAGGGGTAATTCTGTGAGCAGAATATAAATTCAGATTTACCAGTTTTCATTTATTTATTTGCTTATTTATTTCATTAGTTAACTAGTTCTAGGCATCTGTACTCACTGAAGTTGTACTGAATGATGAACAAGGTAATTGAACTCAAGTATGTCAGGACGTGCTGCAGCTGAAGGGAGAAGACGCAATCTGTGACTGTATACTCTTTATGAACTCCATGTGGATGCCACATGTCTCAGTTAAGACGACACCATACGAAGCTGCACAGAAATTTTGTTTCAGGAACTCATGTACTGTATTTCCCTTCACAGTAATCCACCTGGGAGCACATAGCTTCTAAGTAACTCTAGTAGCGTTCAAATAGCAAGAGTGAATCTTACTCTTCTTCTGGCCAGGTAGGATGGATAGTGGTGTAGCCCTCAGTAAACTTTACACTTTAAGCTACAGAGGCCAAAGTCTGTGTGTACACCACAGCCTACAGAAAGCAGCAGCAATCACAACACTTTCCTGATTCACAGCAGAGCTGAGTCAGACCAGAAATCACTGTGCTTCCTTGCAGACCTCAGCACTGCAAGAGTTGTCCGTATGTCAGCTCCACCGGACACACCAGAGCAGAAAGCAAAACCAGGTTAATGCTTTTATGGAAATCAAGCTGACCTAAAACTAAGTTACAGCTTATAGAATATATCCGAGCAAAACACAGAACCTGTTTTATTTTTAAAAGCAGCTGAAAAATTTTGTCTTATCCTCCTTGGGTAACAAACAGGATTAGTTTAGGGAAAACATCTTTCCTACTTAATCTGTTTGTTCTCTGTTTAAATTTTTATATAATTGCTCTCACTATGTCTCTTGATAAATTTGTCTGATCATGGTTGTTTAGCGAAGCAGTAACATTTATGCTACATTATTTACAGTCCTTATATGAGTAAATTTAAGCATGTGTCAGGCAGAGGTCATAATTTCTCCCCAAAGGGGAAACTTTTCTAAATAAGTACAGAACGGAAAAAAAATTTTTCAGGGGAACTATAGCTCTACACCATCCCAGTTAAGGGTCTTTGAATCATAGGCCAATGCTTGATTCAAATTGGAAATGTTTCTTTCAGAACTGAGTAGCAGCCACAGAACTTCTTTTTCCCATTATTCATACATCCATTTTATTTATTAGAACAATTTAGAGGAAAATGTGGTAAATAGCTGGGGCCAAAGATCTATGGATTTGTTTCCCTAGAATTTGTTTTTCATTCTTTACTCTATCCTTCATAAGATTTAGGACACCATGTTGTTGAGAGACAGCTTTTAAAGCTCTGCTAACTTTAGCTACTCTGACAGCTGTATTATTAAACTCTTAGTTCAGCATGATGGAAACTCATACATAAAACCTGATGTAGTTAGACTTTAACTGGCAGTACTTCACAAATTTCTCTGTTTGCATTAATAATTCATTTCAAAAAGAGAATTTAGCTTTTTTAAAACACTGCCATCAACAAAAAAACACTGTGCTCGTCCAGTGACATGTTGTAGTGCTTTAGAAAATGAGGTTCATCGGGACATTTTGCTTTCTTGTGAAACTTGCAGACTGAGAGGGAAACGCTGTCGTGGGATAACACAGTCTGAAACAGCAGCTGTGAAGGTGGGTTAAAAAAAAAAATGAATAAGACTTGGGGGTTTTGAGAGCTCTGGCTTTACTTCCTTGCTTTTTCTTAGCGTGTGAATTCGTCCCACTGATCTATGCCACACTCGCTCACCGGCGAAGTGAGATTGGTTAATCCGCATTTCTTTTATCTTTGTGTCTTGTCTGTCCTAACCTTGCCAAAAAGATGCACTTGAATAGATAGATCCCTTGATTGCTACCAAACAATCGCCCTCCGCACTGGTTGTCTCAGGGTTTCGAGCTAATAAATTACCCTGTTTGCAAACTCTTTGTGGCTACGTGAAGTCTGGCAGGGTGAAGGTACAAAGAGACTCCAATCTTCTTCCTGAACAGAGACACTGTCAAGTGATTAGTCATGCTAGATTGAAAATGTTTTATACAGCGCAGTATCTTCCAGTAAATCATCTAATGTGCGTCTCCTACTTTCAAGCAGATCTACCTCTGTATCCACTAGCATACAGTAGTACCAAAAAATATAGTCAATTAGCTCTAAGAGACCATTTTCCTTTGAACATAAAGCAGAGCAGAAAACAAAAGATGTGTGGAAACTGTGTGTTGTGTGATTTTCAGAAAACTGTGCAGTAATGAATAATAGAATATTTTGATGCCTGTGGTTCTTTACTACCTTGTCTTGACTGTACCTAAACTGTAGCTCTGTTGATTTTAAATAGTCATGCTCTAGCATAATATATTAATGTCAGTTATCAGCAGCATTTTATTTATTTCAATTATTTGGCACCATTTATTATTTCTTATACACAGTCAGTCTTGCACTTATGGGAATAACTTTGCTGTCTTCAAGAATGTGATTTGTATGAAAAAGGCCTGTAAAAATGGTTGTAATGTTTATAGGATGTCAAGAAATAGTTTTAATGTCCTCTCATTTGTAATAGTATGGCTTCAGTGGAGTCAGTTGGGTTTTGTCACCAGCGTAGCAGAAACACTCTGGAACATCAGGCTTCCATTTTCTCTACTCTGGGGAATTTGTACCACATTTAATTGAATTTAAACCCCATTTTATAGGGTTTAGATCCTTGAAACACTATCAGTTCACAGAGTAGAGTAAAGGAAGCCCCAAATCATCTGAGATCACTGATAACAGCGTTTAAGTAAAAGTAACAGATTTGAGGGATAAGAAAATTATGTGAGTATGAAGAGGGATTTTTGTGTCACATACAGGCTGTAAGAAAAGTAGGTGTTGAATCAAGAGTGGGAGGAAGGGACAATGGTGAATGAAAGCGTGGTGTATGGCAGCCAGTCAGAGACAAGGTACTTGGCAGATCTGTTTGTTGCTGTCTCAGTGCTTTTATTTCACATACGACTCCGAGTAGGCCAATGCTGGAGATTTTCTTTTTTTATCTGCCTCCTGATATGTTTGCTTGTAAGACTTGATGGAACTATTTGTGGCACTGAGTGTGGGCTCCTGTTCTTGCAAACATGGGAACCCATATAACGATCATCTTAGTCTTCTGTGGTCTATAGAAAATAGTCCACAAACCCTAACTGGCTCACCCTGTAAAACATTTTCTAAAACTTTCTAATAAACACTACAAACAAGGATTAAAACGTTCACCCAAAAGGTATCACAGGAAACAGTGGGTGAGGAGGAAGGAAAAAATCAAGGGCACTATTGAAAAGTAGTTGGTAGCAACCCATATTCTTTAATATGTTCCAGAGCATCTGGGTTGTGCTTTGGGGCTGAAAACAGCGGCGTGGCTGAGGCCCTGCCAGCTTTCTGTATCCTTTGAAAAAGAGATTTGAAATTCTTTGCTACATTTCGATAGTACTTGCATTCAGTTAGCCTCTACTAAAGTCAACAGAGACTAATGATTTCTGACAAGTTCTCATTTCATTTATTCAAGATTTGGGAATTTTGAAAAAGGTTTGGGGAGGGATTGAGGTTTTTGTTGTTGTTGTTCTTTTATATTTTGACTTCATCTGTAGTTGTTTAGGTTTTCAACTGCAGGAATTTGGGAGGTAAGGGACTTCTGGATAAAATATTCATTAAGAAAAATATTGCCTTTTGCTGGCAGGATTACTTTCAGTAGTTGATGCTAGATTTTACATTCCTTGCATCTTCCAAGCTCTCATTAGTATGATGGCATTTTTTGGTTTGCTAATAATGCCAGACTGTGACTTTATTATGTATTTTTCCCTTTGCTAAATGTCCTCCTCTGACCCTTACAAGTGAGAATGCAAGATTTTGCAGGCTACTTATTCCCAGTAAGAGAAAACAGGGTCTTTGGGGGTGGGGAGAAAGTTATTTTCATTCTTTCCGAAGACTTCCCCTATACAGGTGGAGGTGGAGGCCTTTGTAAGGGGTGTATTGGTAATTCTCTCATCTATTTATTCCAGCTCTTTGATATCCCTCTCATTGTAGGTTTTATTAATTTTTTAAAAAGTTATTTTAATGCCATGATTATAACCTTAGTGTGCAAGAGAAGAGGAGAAATTAATTTCTTGATTTTTCTTTTGTTCAAAGAAAGTTTGACCATGGTTGTATTAACGAACTTTCTAGAAAAAAATTATCAATGTTTTTACCAGTAGAATTGCTGACACTAATCCTATCTCTTAGTCTGCAATTTGAGAGAAGGTGGGACTTCAAAAAGTGTAAAGACCAGGTTGTTTAAAATATGACTAGGCTGTTTAAAAATAAAATATCCTTTTTCTAAAGGATTGAGCCGCCTTTGTGGTTGGTGAGTACGTAAAGCCACAAACACAGTCTAACCCAAAAATACAGAAGCTTTATACTAAGCTATACACAGCACCCTTCCATATCCTAGCAATTTGGCCGGAGGGCATAGCATCAGGTGGATAGGGAGTAGAGAAGTCCTCCTAATAAGATGTGAATTCTTCTTGGAGACTAATAGCCAGCTAATGGAATTTTATCAGGGAAATGAAATAAGAGTATGACTAAGGAATCTTGCAGGGTTTTGAAATCCTGCCATAAATTAGCACTTTTCTGGGCTGTCTCTATAGAGACCAAAGGGAAAAGAGTGAAATACAGAAGATCCTTTTTCTTCAGAATTGCTCCAAGGAGCAAATATTGACAACATGGAAAAATCTGGATCACCCTTAATTTTTTTTTTCACTCCTGCAATGACTTCAGTTTTCTAGTCAATGTTGTTAATTTGGCAGCTTTGGCAAGTGCTAAACTTGCCATTAAAGCTAAATAGAAAATCAGTGGCTAACAGTCAGCAACAATATGATCTACTGTGACTAATGATGTATTCTCAGCTAATCTGTGAATGCTGAAAGTCTCAGGGTGCTTACTGATGTCAATGGGAATTGGTGGTGGTGGTGGTATTGGGGGAAGGATTTCTGTTTCTTGTTTGTCAGGAAAAAGTCTCTCAATGGGATGGCACATTAGCAAAATTCCGTGCCCTCCTGAAATGTCAGTGTTATCTGAGAAACTATTTGCAAGTTTTTTGTTGCTAACTGCAGGAGGTGCGCTAAGTTGGGCCTTGCTGTCGAGCCTGCTTCTGACGCGGTGACATGAAATATGTGCTCTGTGTTCCCAGAGAGAGCTTTTATGACAAATGGCAGAATAATAGCCCTTGCTAATTTGTATTGAGGTATACACGCTGCTGGCTTGGTGGCATCACTGCAGCAAACTGTGAATCGTGCAAAATGGAAAAATCCCTGCTTTTTCTCTACTGGGAGTGAATACAGAAGAGGCTGTTGTCTGCTCTGGATTTTGGGCACTGGTGCTCCAGCTTTGGCTTTTCTTTTTAATAAAAGAATGCAAGAAACCAAAACTGCCTTGAAAAATAAGAATAAAAAAAAAAATCCATTCCAAGTATTGTTCTTTACCTGTTACTATATTACTGTATTCAAATAACGTCCTTACTCTCCCAAGTTTAAAAATTGATGATTCCCATTTCAAGCACGTTAGATGTTTTAAATAAATGTCCAGTATGTGGATTCTGCTTTTTGACTGCTCCTCTCGTTCTTTTCTGTCCAGATTTATGAATCATGAGTTCATAATTCATAAACCTGGTATGGAGGACCGGCTTTGTCACAGTAACTTTGAGACAAACAAAAAAGGGCTGTCTTCAATACCTGGAAGCCCTTTAACCACTTCCCTGGGCCATAAGTCTTCTGTAACCTTTAATATAAGAAGAATATTTACCACCAAAGTGGTGTAGAAGACCAGTGTGTTTTGTGTCCTTCAGGCCCTGGCCATTGGACGGGCTGGAAGGCTTGTCAATAAACTGAATTGAGCACTATGCAAAAGCAACCTGCATTGCAGGGAGGACATTTCCTAAGCAGAGCTGTGCATACAGTATGAAATTGTCCTGTGGATGTTTCATCAGTGAGATCAACAGTTTGGTTCATGGAAAGTATAGTGGTAAGTATCCCCGCCTGCCACACGGGAGACCGGGGTTAAAAAAAAATTACCTGCTGTAGATGAACCTGCTCTGGCAGGAGGGTTGGACTATATGATCTCCAGAGGCTGCTTCCAACCCTGACCATTCTGTGATTCTGTGAAAGGAGGCCTGAAACACTCAACATGAGCGTACAGCACAGGCACAATGTCTTTGTGGGACATTGTTGCCATAAGATCAGCACAATTATTAGAGTCACGCCTGCAATGTTCCAGCAATTTTCCTCTAAAATTGTATTCTCATTTTGACACGAGAGCATTAGGTATGTAATATGCAAATGCTGGGGGAATAGTTGTTTTGATGCTAGCTCGGTTAGATGGAGAAAAAAGGCACTGCATTTAAGCTTGGCATATGAGAAAAAGGAAAATTGTGTGGGAGTCGTGAGTAGTGATGTATTTTTTTAAGCAAGGGGTTTCACAGTGCTGGGGGAGTACTTCTTTAGGGTAGGCTTCATCCCTGGCCAATTCACAGCATTGGGAAAAGAGTTCCTGAGTAAATCGATCATGTTCCCGTTGACTGGGAGGAGGGAAGCAGGTGAGACAGGACGATGGAGGCTTCCACTAAAACCCTAGGATGAAGTACAAGGAGAGTCTGTGGCTTTTAAGTATAATTCTTAACTTCTGCATTCAGGTTGTCACTTGTTTTTTGTTGTAGGAGGGGAAGAAAGTTGGGATGTTGCCAGATGTCACAGATAATGTAAATGTAACTTTTTTTTTTTTTTTAAAGTTGACCTTAGAAGTTAGAGCATCACATTGGGACTTTGAGCTTTCTGTTTTTTCTAAATTACGTTTACTATTTTGTGGTTACTCAACAAGAAGCTTGAAAATGTGACCTGAGTGCTCCTCAAAGAATTTATTTTCAAATAAAGAAAATCAAAGTTAGAAATATTAAATGTCTTTCAAAAAATCTTGAGATTGTCTTAAAATCATACCATTTTTACTTCTCTACTTCAGTTTTTTTCTGTAAGTCATGTAGAGTAGACACATGAATTTATTGTAACTCATCTCTTTATTTGATAGTTTTCTTTGATAGCTTCTTCAGCCTTTCATTTGGACTAATTTTTCATGCAATTTCTTTGCTAAAGCATTTTCCTCCTCCCAATTCCCCAAAGGAGAAAGAATATAAATTATTATCTTTTCTACAGTATGTCTAAATACTGCATTCACAGGTATACAAAATTCTGCCTTTTTAAAGTCCTTTCTCCATTACATTTATAGAGAATTCCTAGGCAAGAATCCAAATAAAGAGAAAATCTATGGCTATTTCTTCCTGATCAGCCAGTTACCAGGCACAGTTTTATACGTCTGTTGTGTATCTGCATCTCTCGGTTTGATCAATACCTGCTATCCTGCTATCTTTTCTAGTCTTCATTTCTTTTCCAATAGGAATAAAAGAAAAAAATAGTCAAATACAGATTTTCAGGTTGCTTGCAGATATCTTATGTTTAAAAGGCTTATTTTTTCAGTTGATGTGCATGGGAACATTTGATTGATCCTTAGAATAGAAATTCTACAGATACAGTCCTGTGTGTTCTCCACATCAGTTTATGAATATTTTTTCTTATTTTAGTATTTACATACACAAGACAAGTTTCTGCTGTATATCTTAGATGTAAGCCTGGATCAGAAATTCTCTAAGTTCTGGAATTTGACTCCAGTCTAGGGAGCTATAGAACTTTTTAGAGAGAATTAATAGAATTTAATTTATAAAAAGCTTTTGCTACAGGATGAAAATATGAAGTGATTCAAACATTTTCTTCATTTATTACCTGTTAGATGCTTTTGTCAATATGAAGATGTTCTTTGCTTCATTTATACTAATTAACTAGAAATTACCAAAAAAAATGAGTTAATGAACGCTATTGTTTTGAATTTGATAGGTTTGTCTAAGAAGGAAAATGTTTGGGAATTGCATTTGTGTGTTTGCATGCATACACACAGAACTGAGAAGTGGTCAGCCACTGTTACAAAGATGTCTGTTTCTCAGTCTACTAGAAAACATCTTCTTCCTGGCAAAATTATTCATGATGTTTAGGAGCACCTGTGTTCCTTGAAAAAGGAATCAAATTTTCTGATTTTATTCTGGGAATCCTCTTTTGAAGATTTCCAGGCAAAATTTAGTTCTCTGGTCATCTTCCATGTATTTTAACATAGACATTGAGAGGTGACTTTGAGATTGTAGACTTCTATTTTGTTGCCATAGGCACTCTACAAATACAAATTTTAGCAATGTCAGACCAGCCCTTGTTGATCAAAAGTAGGTAAAAGTGGTTATGGTGAGGGATCTTCATAAATGGATAACTTAGGATAACTTAGGATGTTTGAGTAACTTCCTGCTTTCACAGACACCAAGTTCTTTACAGGATACTTGGGCAGAATATACATTTTTCTAGCTATTTTATAGCTATTTTATAGCTATTCTAGTGGGAGTTTTTTTTAAGATTCTTTCATTTTCACATAGAACTACTAAAAAGTTCATCCACTGTGCCTCACTGGAGAAGTCATTTAGTAGGGTCCTTGATGAGGTACTACAGAATAATTCTCTTTTGGCAGAATATGTAAAGAGCTTCCTGGTGGCCTTTTTTAAAATAATTTTCTTTCCCTGTTCTTACATGAGGCCACTGTTTATCTTCAGAGTTTCTTTCCATGTCAGTGGTTGACTCATATGCTATGTACTAGCTGGTGTAGCAGCTCTTTCACCTGAACTAACCCTTTCCAACTATTCCTCACTTGTATCATGACTACTCTGGCTTCTCATTCAAGTGAGGATTCTTCTTCTTTATGTTCCGTGTAGTGAAATACAGTGCAGTCCCAGTGTGCTATACTTCAAATGATTTACAGAGGAGTCTGTAAACGAAACAGAAATTGTGTGAGAGCTGAACTCTGAACTCAGCTTCTTCTCTAACCATAGACTGACTGACCTTCATGCCTTGTTCAAAACTTAAAACAGTGAAGGCCTCTTCCTGCTTATTGCAAACAATGTATATGCTGCTTCCTATATGTTTGCATTTTGAATCTAAAGCTCAAATAAATGTAACGGGGGAAAAAAACATGTTGTCAAGTATCTTTACAGGCACAAGATAACATGCCAAAAAGCCAAAAAGGGATGTCAGCTGAATAGGGAGCAGAGACAGCACAGCTGGAGTTATTTTCTAAATTAACTACTATTTGTTAGGCATAGAGAAGACTTTTTTCTTGAAGGTGGTATTAAATATTTCAGCACAGAGGGAAGATATTATTTTTTTTCATAATAAAAAAACCGCAGAGTATTATTGCATCTTACTTAGGGCTGAAACATTTGCATTAACTCAATGAATGTTTTGTCACGGGCTTTGTAGGAGCTAAACAAATTGCTGATTCCACAGCTTAATGACTAAGCCCATTTCTACATCCGTCCCACTCCATTCCATACCCAAAAGGCTGGTTGCAAGTCAGAAAATTAATCTCCTTTTGTTTATCCTTCCCTTGTCTCATTGCAATATGTGCTATAAAAACAGTAAAATGGACCAGCTCATTAGTGGTCTAGTGGGAGGTGTCCCTGTCTATGGCAGGGGGGTTGGACTAGATGATCTTCAAGGTCCTTTCCAACCTAAACCATTCTATGATTCTATGATTAGGAGGGTTGGGCTGTGCTTTGGCTACTTGTTAAGATGACAGTCTGGGGCATTAAAGGGCAGAGCTCCTTTCTCTGCTACAATAGGAGCCACCTATATAGTGTCACATCCACAAAAGGATTTTGGCCTCACAGGATCCAAAGCCCTCAATTAGATACATAGGCTCCATACACTGCTATACATAGGTATATCTGATCTGAACTCCTGAAATTCAACAAAGTGGCTGCCGTTTTTGATGGCTCACAGTGAGAAATCCCAAGGAGAATGTGTATTTTCAGCATACCTCCTAGTTCCATGAAGTCCATCCACGGCTGGCAGTCACAGGCAGGTGTTAGAGCATGTATGGGTGCCTTTTTTTCCACAAAACATCCCACCATGTGGGATGGTAGAAGTTACCCAATATTCAGGTAAATTAAGCCTACATATCATTTGGCTCTGATGAATTTGTTAACAAGCATGCCTGGAGATGTAAAGATCATCATGGCTTCTCCTGCTGAAGATGTTCTACTTGTGAGAACTGAAGCTTGTGAGACTTGGTATCTTAGCGGTTAGGGCACTTACCCAGACTTCAGGGAAGACTTTAATTTCATCCCCTCCTACAGTCAATGCCTGATGTAAAACATTTCGTTACTTAAAATTGATTCCCAGGTGAATTTTCTAGCTATAAGGCAGCAACGTCATGCTTCTTCCTGACCAAATGGATATTTAATTAGTTTGAGGGCATTAGTTTTAACAGGAAGGAGTCAAGCAACATACCCTACAGTGAGATATAGCTGGGTAGTTAGAGCATTCCCCAGGGAAATGCAAGTTCAAATCTCTTCAAAGGGGAAAAGAAATATATGTGCATGACTAATGCCTCAAAACACTATGCTCCTGAGTAAGAGTGTAGAAATGCATGGTACCTTGTTTCATTTGTTTGGGTTTTTTTTAATGTGGGATTCAACCCTCCTGGTAAGCTCTGAGGATGCCTGTTTGATTGAAATCTGCAAAACATAAAGAGAGAAAAATATTTCCTTTACTCAGGCTTTAAGATGTCTGTCCAGAATGAGGGGATCTGTGTCCATGTGTTATTCTTACTCTGATGAAAGAACGGAATCATATGGTTTTCTATTTCTGAGCAATAATCCAGCAGGGTTTTGAAGATGTTATTCACAGGACCAGGTGGAGTCCAGGCACTGTGCATGTGTGGTTTAACACAACTGCAAGACTGGAATCAGGCTTAACCTGGGACATGCATGTTGCACTGGTAACATTAAGAGCTATAATGTCCTTGGCCACGCTGTCCTCCTAGCTCTGTACCTGAGGAAAGTCTGAAGATGACTGCATTGCTTTCTTGAGGAGGCCGAGATGAAAATAAGAGAGGAGAAAAAATTAGGTATTTGTTATGTACAGAATAAAACAGCAAAGATGTTAGACAATGCACCTTTAAAAATGAATGTTCTAGAAAATAATTTGAACTGTATTGAATTAATGTGTTATTCTCCTTTGCCTCTAGACTCTTGCAATTTGGACAACTAGTCAAAATGAAGAGTTTCATTTGGACCTGCATTTTAATCTGCATATATAGGTGCAAGAAAGATACAAGAAACCTGTCCCGTGCGAGTGGAAGGGAAGTGAGGGGTTCCAGCCTGTGTGTTCCAGTTTTGCTCTGTGTGTACTTCCAGGTGGATAGTGGTATCTGCTAGCAATTGGGAACTGAAGTTTCCAATAAGGTTAGCAGCTGCCGTTGGAACAATGCCGTTTTCTCTGTGAGCATCTGCCCAGACCCTTATTTCCCTAGAGATTTTGAAAGGATTTTGGCTTTTCTAGGTTTGGATAAGATCTAAGCAGCTCTGGAACAATGCTGATATCACGTATGCGAATACCCAAATGTCCTGAAACAATTTTCCTCCATTGTTCTGATTTTTATTGAGAAAATCCTTTTTTTTCCCTCTTCTTTTTTTCCTGGAACTAACAAGTACTGATTGTTCTCTGTTACTGAAAACAGAGGAGCAGAGTATGCTACTTTCTATTATTTTGTTCATGTGGCTAAAATTTGGTATTAGATTTTTACTCATACAGAAGCAAGTGGCAATGTAAATGTTTCTTGTAACAATTCTAGGCAGATGGCTTGTCCCCCCAGAGTAGATATCCACTAAAATTCCCCTCCAAAAATAAGGATTTTGACTGTAAAAAGGGAAGTCCTTGATTTAAACTTTTCTTCTGCTATGAAACTTTGAAACCATTTGCAGCAGAGACAAGAGCTACACCCATTAATTTGCTAGCTCTGTTAAGACAGACTGGATATAACTACGCTTAAAATGTGTTGCTTTCCAAAAAGAAAACAACTATTTTTAATATTCTGGAGTATTAGAAAGTGCTAGTCCAATATAAGATACACAACACTCCAGGTTCTGAGTTCATCACTCTGGTATGGATGGAATGCCATTTAATTTGGTAGTTCCCAGCACTCACTTTCAAAATCAGTCTAATGTAAACTAAATATTTATTTTCTGTAATCCCAATATTAACACAGTTACCAAATTTAGAAACAGATAAGTTATAGAGGATCACTACCTCTTTTTAACTTCCGGAGTTCTGGATACTGCTCACAGTTAAAGTTATCCGGATCTGGAGACAAACCTTTCTCTGTATATTCATGTTTTCCTTCAAATTGCATTACATCCACATCTCCTCTGCAAGATTTCTCATCATTCATAACTTAATGATAATGTAACATTGCACTTAAGAAATGCTGGTGTCCCTTGGGTATGGCTAGCTGGAGCCATCTCCTGTTCAGACAGTAAACAGACTGTGTTAATGACCATCCTTGTTAACTTAAACTTGGGTCTTATTTATTGCTTTGGAGTTGTTACCTTCTAAATTTCCAGGTGGGGATCCAAACCTTAGTGCATAGTCTTTTGTATATGAAACCTATAATTCTGGTAAGTGTATATCCTGGTTAACAAACTTTAAACAAGCTTTGGTCTCTATAGATTAATATCGCAAATAAATACAGTTTTAAAATGCAGGTAACCAATTTCTGCCTTCTTAAGATTTAATAAAAGAATCATTAAAAAATCTAATTCAGGTAAACATGCTTTTTTTTCAAGAGACCAGAATTCTCCGTTGGCATTAAACTATCTTGATTGAAGGATTTAGTTTCTGTGCAGTAAAATTTACAACTGTCTTGTGTTGCTTGTGGGAGAAAAAAGATATGGTCTGGTGCAGATATTTGAGGTTAACACTGAATTCTTTGTGTTTGATATCCAAGAGAAAGTGTATCATATTTAATTTACAGAAAAGGGCTGTTACTAAATTAGTGAATAAGACCTTTTTTACACTTACTACCAGATTGAAGCAATCTATTCAAAGAAAGTGACAGAGAGAACAAGTATAGATGTTGTCATGGAATCCTGATGCAGAGAATGAACTTCAGGTCGTTACTTTGTCATCGAGAATAAGAAAATTCCCTCAGTCCAGTATCCTCGTCTTTCTGGGCTGTTTCTTAACCAGCTAACCTCACCCTGGAGCACAAAGGGGTTTTTTATTGCTTACAAGTGACCAAATTTCTTAGGTAGATAGGAAGTGTGAGCAAGCCAGAAGTAGAGAAAAGGCAACGAACCACATATTTTCACAAAGGTGAGGGTAAAATGACTAGAAAGAAAATAGGATGAGCCCACATAGAAAGAAACCTCAGAACAAATGACATATTTCCTATGATTACTGTCTGGGGTTCAGACACAAAGACGCAGAGACACCACAATTGTACTTCATTTTCTTATATATGGGGAAACTCTGAATTAATTTAAAAGCTAACTTTATATAGCACTGGTTTAGGTGACTTCAGCTGTATTTTAGGGATCCTTTCTGTCATACACCAAATCAGTCTCTAAGCACAGGGAATGGTTTTAAGGTATTAGAGGATTTTTATGTTGGATTTGAATTGCTTGTTTACCAGATAACAATACAGTGGGTATAACAGCCATGCAAAATGTAAATATGCTGGATCCAAGTCTCTTTAAACCATAAAATTTGTAGCAGAAATGTCACATCATCTCTGCAAATATCATTCTAACTTGAGACTTGCTAGGAAACGGCGCTCTTACACTGCATACAGCTAGGGACAACTGAAGGAATAGAATACACAATAATCCTGATTAAATTATTTATGAATTGTGCTTATGAATGAATCTTCAACTTGGATCAAGACAGCTGGAGTTCAGAATTATAATTTAATAATTTTGCACGCTTCTGGTTTCCATCCCTTAATGCAAATAACATATTTCACATTCACATTTTCATCTCCCTCCTTAGCTGTGAGAGTTAAGTAATCGTATGCTGGAGAAAAATACAGGGAGCACATAGTTGACTTTTGAGGTGAAAATGACTGTTTAAGGACCAGCCACCTATGAACATCAGCAGTTTCCTACCAGCAGTGGCTGTGTTAGTTTTAATGCCATCTTACAGATTCGTTGCAAAACTTGACTGGTATTTAGAAAAGTCTGCTGAGACTGTTGGGTTTAGGGTGATTTAGAAGTACAAAGGAAACCCTGCACATGGAAGATTCTTCTTCTTTTTTTTTTTTTTTTCATTTTGCTTGAATGGTCTGATATCCATTGAAATTTTCATTTAAATATGTCATTCTAGGGCCGAGTCCACATGTGTAAAGTTTAAGATACCAAGTATGATTTTGTTCATAATGAAGTGCAATGGAAATCTGGCACCCCTATAAAGCACCTACTGTTACAAATAATATATGTACACATGTTTAAAAAAATCACTAGTAATAACTGACAAAAAATTACATGAATTTGTGAGATCATGGGAAAAATTACTTTAAAGCTTGTTTACTGTAGATCATTTCAATTACATTCTTGTGAAGTGTCCCACGTCTGTATCTCTTTATCGCACTTTTAATATGAGGGAAGTTGAAATTCAGAATGTCCAACTAGGCCAATAGGGTGTCCTTATGAATGAAATAAGCAGTGCACCTAACTGATAGACACGATTGGTGTTCATCAGATGTACCCTCCTGGCTGCCTCCCTGGCAGTGGCAAGAACAGGTGCTCCTGGAGGCCCTTGTAGTAGCTCTGTTCATACCGTTGCAAGGATCTAAAATCAGCTATGCAGGATCTCCTTCTGGAAAATTTCTGTCATGTGGGCTACTTAAGGAATTTTTCTGCTAATATTTGGGGGACTGGTTTACGAGATGCCAGCTGGGTTGCATCCCAACATCTTGGTGGAACCTGGGGAGGCCACATCAAAGCAGCCCAAGCCTTGTACTTCATGGATCAACATCTGAACATTTTCCCATTTACTCCCTGTTTTTCTGTCCTCTCCTTGCATTGTGCAGCATATTTGTGCTCTACTTTTTAAAGGCATTATTGATACTGATTTTCATTTTCTCCTTGAAGTGGCTGCAAAATACATGGGTCCATCTGAGGAAAGTGCTCCTGAGTTGAAATGAGACCTGTTCTATTATTGTCCTTTTTGAGGGACACTAGCTTTCTTTCAAGAAGAGAGAAGTAGAGATGATGGTAACACAGGATAAGAATATCCCATGTCTGGGTTAACTTCTGTTTGGGGGCTGTGGGCGAAAGCAGCCCAAGCACCTCCCTGCTAACCACTCTGTACCGAAAGCCCGGGCTCAGTGAGGAGGGGAAAAAGGAAAGAAATTAAAAGAAATGAGATTTAATATTTGCATAGCATTTTCACAGGAACATTGCAAGGAGGCATAGCAGCCATTTTGACTCTCTCACAAGGCCACCCCTGCATCTGCTCCGCTATATATTTGCTAGAAAATGAAGTGCAGTTAAGAGACTACCAGCGCTTTACAGCTATTCCGTTTTGCTCATAGGTTTATGCATTGTTAATTTGGAAACAAAGCTATTATACCTCAGGTGGCGTCGCGGGTCTGATAAAGGAAGCAACACGATAGATTAAAATACCCTCCTTTCAGGCACCGCAGTTTGCGAAAGCAGTTGTATTTAGGCTCAGTGGGTCATTTATCTTCAAACTACACAGCTGACTCGGCACTTGGGTGGGTTGAGAAGTAAGCGGTTTTGACACTTAGCAGCCCAAGGCTTCTTTTCTCCTTGAGAGACTTGCATGTCAGCTATGTTAGGTTTTGTCTGCTGCTACTCTTTTGAAGCAGATGGTAAAACCTCACCTCAGCTGGGTGGTTGGGACCCTTGCAGCATTTAGCAAGGCTAACCAATTGAATTACAACTGATTGTGCCGGCGGGTATCGAGTAGCATATGATTTATGATTATGGTGTTTTAAATATAGTCTGTGGAAGGTACCAGAACGTAGCACTGAATGTATTTTGAAAAATCCAGGGAAAAAAAAAACAATCACTCACGGAAAACCAAATAGAATAGTTTAGAATGAGATAAGCTCCCTTCCGTTACAAACAGCTCCGTCATAAGCATTTTGTCTACTGTAGATGTGCTCCTGCATATATTTAGTCTGCATGTTTAGTCTTCATTAAAGCTTGGAATTATTTAAACATAAGATTTGCACAGAACGTAGCTCTTTGCTGTAATACGTGAGTTTTAGGAAATGCAGATTTCAAAGCTGGAGTCTGTATAGATGCTGAAGTGAGAAGCCCGAAATAGCAGAGTACATTCAATGAGGTTATTGCATCGGCACCTCAGCAAGCACTTCTGTTCAGTTAGGCATAAAGCCTGAGGGTAAAGTAATGACCATTATGGGATCAGCAGTTCTATTTTTAGGCAGCTCTTTTCCAAATCTCATCCTCCTACAACACAATATTTGCTAAATTGGAAATAATACATCCCAAACAATCTGAATAACTAGAGATCATGAGTATTCGGGCTGCAACATAGCAGCTATATATATGCATCTTTCTTAAAAGAACATCCCTTAAAATGAAGTGAAAATGTGTTTATTCGTAACGAACGTCTCCAGATAAACGCCTAGCAAGGTATATCTTATTTTCAGCTGTTTAGTAATCCTGCTTAATTATGCCCCTGCTGAAACTGGGAAATGTTGTAGAGAAATGTGATTAGGGGAAGCTGAGCATTTGCTGCAAGGTACTATTGTGAATATGATAAAAAAGCCGCCAGTCCCTCAATAAAGAGTGTTTAGTAATATACAAGATCCAATCTAAGGTGTACCTTGCAAATGACATTTTTAGTTGCATATTCTACGTTTCCTTTGCATTGGCAGAAGACAGCTGAGGTCTGCAGCCTTACAAGAAGAATGTAGTGAATGTTTTACTGAAAATAACACAGAGGACAAGTGTAACCATTTTTAGTTCACAAACCATCGGTGAATGTGCTGAAGTATTTGTTCGTTTTTTCTGAACGCTCTGATGAAATGTGCTTGTTAGGTAGTGAGCTGCGCAGGAGGGGAGAGTGCTGTATGTGCTTGCATAGCATACGGCAGGCATTACCAGAAGATAAAAATTTGTTTGCAATCGAGTGCTTACTACACGTTATTCATGAGCATCCACTATTGGCACCACGGCTTTAATCGTGTATGTTATCTTCTTATTGTTTCTGTTTCCTGCTGGGATAACCGAAGCTTCATAAATCTGAGACTTCTAAGAATGTTTTGGGAACACGGAGTTCTTTAACTGTGTTTCGTGAAGTCTGCTATCAATTTAGATTTATTCGTGAATATTTGCTCACATTAACATTTGTGAGTAAGGATGCAAACAAGTGTTAAGAAAACTGCATGGTTTGCAGGTGTAAGCAAAGCAAACTGAATAAAACGTCAACAGTATTTTTGGCAATATTTTCCCTTATTTCCTACACGTATTCTGCTTTGACAACCTGCTCAAATGTGTTTGGTTTTCCTGAGGGTAAAGAAAGCAGGCAAATGCATATAACTTGCGTAACATGCTATTTACACTCTCTGAACACAAATACATACCTTATGGGGTCACTTATATTTCATTTCTTGGAACAGAGAGCAAAATTCTCACTTTTGAAAGTGAGGTTGCAAAAATTATAATGTACCACAAGCAGAGCAGAGCAGAGCAGAGAATAGAAAGGCAGCCTTTCCTCCCCCATCACCCTCCCCCAAAAATTCTCTGTCCATCTGACCGGGCAAAAACTCCTTCCTGACCGCGACTTAGCACTCAGTTTGACCCTGAACGTGTGAGAAACGTGCTCCACCAGACGACCAATTTCTTGCTACTGGAAGAAGCATAGATGCCTCCAGCCAACATCTCAGCTGTAGTTATGTCCCGCCCGCAATGCTTTGCAGCAAGAGCTGGCCTGAGATGCATATGCAGACCTGGAGTCCTCATAACAGTGATCACAGTTCAGTTTTTGGTTTTTGTCTTCCAGGAATATTAGAGAAAACTCAGACAGAAAGATTCCCAAAGAACACGCTGCTGTACAGCATCTTACTAGCTGTGCTAAAGCTTAAATCACCTTGTATAAACAAAAGTCAGCTATTTATAGTGATCAAAGAAACATATTTTGTGGTTGCATCTAACCAAATGTTTTCTCTAAAAGGCAAACAGTTTGCCTGTTAAAGGACGTGAGCAGAGACTGTTTAAATGAAACAGAACATACTTGCTCATATTTCTAGAGCGCTTAACAGCCCCTCCTGTGAAGTGTGAAGTGCCATTTGAGAAGTGAGATATCGAACTGTTCTTATCATTCCTCCAAGTTGTTGGTTTCAGAGGGAAGTTACAAATGCCATTGCAAGGGATAATTTTAAAATTGAAAAATTATGAGGCACCCCCCATCAGTATTTTAGAGAAGCTAAAACACCACTGAAACTCAGAATACCACTAAATTTTCACCAGGTGGGGACATGCAAGGCTTCAGAGGTCCTTTTTTAGCATCCAACAGTGAAACATCTTACAAGGGAATCACAAAATATTCTGAATTTAAGTAAAAAAAAAAAAGCTAGATTTATACAGGTGCCATGGGTGTTATGGGCCTCTAGAGGACAGAGAATTTGTTATGTTGTGACTCTCTACTCTTCACCAAGGATGAGATAACACTATGATAACGATATAAAGCCTTTTTTTTAGGCACCAATTTAATGCGCTGTGTATACACATACATACATATGAAGCTCACTGGGCCACGGAATTTTTTTGATTCCTTCCGTTTCATCAGTTATGTTTCTCCTAAGTCCCGATTAGTTTCAAGTGATAAAAAGCACCGCAGTCAAATAATTTTTTCATTTCCTCCAGGAAGATAAATTTTCATTACGACTTGTTGGCATTTCTGGTTTAGAGGTTTTTGCTTTTTTACTCAATTCAGTAAAGCTGGATCTGTGCAAGCCTCTCAGACAGGAAAAAAGGTACCCTGTAGGCACTGGGCACAGAGGCTGTGGGTATGCTGCCCTTGGTAGGGTCTTGTCTGGGATGTCAAACCCTCAAGACTTTTAAGGTACAGGAGTCATGTTTTTCCTGCAGGTGGTGGTACAGGTGGCTGCTGTATGCCATGTCCATTGTTCCATAACTATCTTCACCTTCACCTATAACTATATTATATCCTGCATGCAACCTTTCTGCCACTCCCTGATAGTGGGTGCCCACATCAATGCATTATAAGATCCAAGCCTGAGCTAAGCCCTCTTTGCTTCTCGTGGCTGCCCTCACGCTGCTCATGGCTCTGGGGTGGATTAGAACAAATAAGCACTCTCATGGCCTTCACCAGCCTATGGGATGGGGCAAGGCTAGGCAGAACTTGAGCTCTACATCTCCCTTGGGGAGAGGGAGGGGATGTCCTGCTGTGACCTGCTGCTCTTAACCTCTTGCAAATATGACTGAAAATTTGACTCGTTCCAGCCTCTCCTTCACTGAGCTGTGGTTTCAGCAGTATAAGAAAAGTACGTACTGCATTCATGGAGAGCAGAGTAGGGTGGCTGTGACACTTGTAAGAGATGTTCAGAAAGGATAACGGTCCATGATTGACATCTCTTCTAGTGCTAGATGATGATCCACATGAAAAAACAAACATCAACCAAAACCCCCTATTCATTTCAGGAGGAAGAGAAACATGTCCCAGGCCAACAGGAAAATGGTTCTTACAAGAACTTGACCATTGAAACTAAAACGAGCCTCATTTTATATTAATCAGACCATTTAAGAAATTATTCCTGCTGACTGTTCTTTCCTTTGTATGTTGTGCCAGAGTACAGTCTATGAGAAGAAATAACACTTTTATTAATTGCAAGGAATTCTGCAATCAGATAGTGCATTATGTAATAGTTACAATGTTAAGTGCTAAAGTGCATCATTTCTTATGGCTTCCATAAATCATCTAGAGATTTTTTTTTTTCTCTTTCGGCTCTTAAAATATCTGTTAAACTTTCAGTTAAACTCTGTGTTCTGTACCTCTTTCCTTTGTGTTACTCTCTTCTATCACGTTTTTCTTTTTCTATATCGCACTGGAGCTGGTTCCTGCTGTTTGCCACTCCTGCTCAGATGCTTGGTTTGACAAAACAAACTTGTTTAAGCGTAGGTTAAAGGGCTTGACTGGGCTCTGTAAAGTCTTCTGGAGGATACTCTGACCAAAGTGTCTATTTTAGTGTGACAACTGAGCAATACAGATATTTGTATTCTAATTGAAGCACACATTTTTCATTTAAAGGATGTGAATAAATGGATATGACTATCCTTAAGAACAGTAGTACATCAAAGTTATTATACTAGTGAGGGTACAAATTTTGTCCCTTTAAAGCATTTCAGAGTTTGAGTCTGACTGGTATCTAAATAATGCAAAGCATATACTCAAAATCAAGATGCAGTGAAGAAATATCCGAACCATTTTGTGCTTGATACTTAAAAAGAAACCAGTTGGATCATTTGGGCATGGAGTTTGTCTGGGACGCAGTGCTGTTCACTGCAGGAGTCTGGAGAAGGTCTGTTCCTCACTCTCGTGGGGAAGATAGATTTATGTTTAGCTATAGTAGTTCACTCTTGTATTGCCTGACTCTGCCATTTAGACACAAATCACAGAAAACAAAGTTAAGAGGGACTATAAGACCTTCTCTTCATGAACAAGGCAGTGTCTGTTGTTTTCCTGCATGGACTCTTGCCCCCTTTTTCCTCCCTCCCCCAGTAAAAGAGAGACAACAACATCATCTCAAGCATCTGTTTTGTTAAGTAGCTATGTAAACCATGGAAATGTTTTCTCAGCATCAAACCTAAATCTTCTGTGCTGCACTTGAATCCAGTGCTTATTTGCTTTATTTGTAGCTCATTCCTCTTCTTTTTACAGCCACCTTTTATTCTTTTGAGTACTGTTAGCTTGCTAATAAAGCCGTGGCAGATAAGGGAGATACTGTAAGGTATTCTCCACACGCAGAGAGGATGACTAAGGAAGAGAGAGAAAGGACAAGCAGAATACAAAGGGGAGCTCTTGTGATACATGTAGCCAGTTTATTTCTTTAAACCTTTTCTTGATAGAAGTGGTATGTGCTCGTACATGACAGCTGCTCTCGGTTGGCAGCGGGTTTATCTGAAGGGTCTGGACAGGTACTGCTTGGAGCTGGCAGATTATACTTAGTATTCTGCTTGAAGGAATCACTTGTTAAAAGCAAGCCTCTTCTCTGTTCTTCTGTGTGGTGGTAAGGAACAAATAAAATAAACATTTAGGATTAGGGTTAGGTCTAGAATTAGGGTTTGCCTTGGAATGCCAGGAAAGATGAACTGCAGTTACTGCTGGGTTTCCATAATTTTGCTTCCCTAATATTATGGCTGGTGCTGCAAGGGGAAAGGGAAACATGGTACCGTTGGTTTGGGCAAGAGCAAGAGCTTTCGGTTAAGGATACAGTAATGTTTGGAAATAGAGGGAGGACTGAACTGTAGTGTAGTTAGGTTTGCTAACCTGTCTTATGGACCTAAAACTTGATGGACTTGATTTATTTTTCTAGAATTAAGTCCAATACTATAGTTGTAATCCCAGATTAGGATAAAAAATTCCAGGATACTGCTTTGGAATTTAATGATATGTGTAGCAATCTTTTGCTCTAGAGTTAGTTATTTCCAGGTAAAATAAAGGTACAAAAATCAAGAGGGTGCTGAGCTGCAATTATTGCTGTGTTTGGAAAGGCTTAGAAGGTAGTGATACTCTTTGGCCACTTGTATTTCCAAAAATAAAGCCTATTCTTTAACACAAATCGTTGGCTTTGCATGAGAAAAGCGCACTACCAGAGATGGAAACATGGTAGGCTCCCCAACGTCCTAAACCAATCAGTCTGACAGGGCCAATCTAAAGATCAGTTAATTAAGCTAAAGCCAGCACTGATTACAGTTAGGCGTTCCTGCATTTCTGAGTCCTAACGCTGACTTTAGCCATGAATTTATACTAGGACAAGTGATGGCCACTGCATGAATCTTAACATAGAATCTTAGCTCTTTACATTTGCATGTATTATTCTGGAAATGGAAAGTCTGAGCAGCTCCTGTTATTAAGCGATGTAGACACTTTAATTGACCTAGGTTTATGGCTGGCTCCTTTAGGACCTAGAGGAACATAATAAATTCTGGATATTTCCAGGGTATTTTGCCTGGATTTCAACATGTATACAAGATTAGGTTTCTAATGGTGTTGTGGTTGCAAGGGTTAGAATTTGATTACAATTCTGAACTGTAGACAGTTCTGAGCATTAGTCAGTTCTGGGTTTAGAAATGTTCCCTAACATAACCTTTAGGGCTTCTACGCAAAAGGAAGAAATATGCTAAGTGGCTTTCCATCATTTCCATTATATTACAGCTGAGTTAAATCAGGAGTTTGGGATAAGGAATATCAAGACATCAGGGTTCATTTTAATATTGTGATTAGAAAACATGGCTGGGGCAAATTTAGGGCTGTATTATTTGGACTTGAGAGATTTTGTTGAGTTTTTTGAGCTACCTTTCATTCCTTGGCATGAGTTAGAATTGGATATAAGAAAATTTCAGGTTTGTTACCTGCTGTAATTTTGGAACTACTGCTTTTGAGAGAGTAAGTGGATAGTCCATATAAATTATTTGGGGTGGGACTCAGTTTGAGGTTAAGTGCCTGAATTTAGGCATGTAAGTATATGTGACTTCTTGTGAGCAAGACGCCTAACCTCCTTTTTGTAATCAATAGAGATCCAGTTAATAAGTGATTAATCTGAGATGTAATCTGTAGTGAATAATCTAAGAAGTGATTACAGTTCTCAGGAGCAAAAGACCCCTTGGTTCATTTAATTTTAGGATTTGATTTGGGTATGGCTAGTTCAAAATTGAGTTGCTGCTTTAGTTGATCACCAGAACTTTTTTCCTTGCACTTTCTAAACCTATAACTTATGCTTGATGTTAAGATAAAACTCAATGCGTTCATCAGGCACTTAATGCAAACAGCAGTAGAACTAGGTTAGCGATATTTTTCAAATCACAGTCTGACTACTGTTCATGTTTCCTGGTATGTATGAACTTATTTCAAACCCTAATCCTAATAATTTACTTAACACTGGGCTGCAAGAGGCAGACATTCACTATGTGTTTATAAACCCTAACAGAGCCAAGGCTAAAAATAAGCTGAAAAAGCTAATTATACTAAGAATTAACTGCAGATTTTTCCTCTCTGAAATTCTAAACCTGAGGCTCTGACCCCAGTCCTCTGCTTGACAGCAATAGACTGTCGCTACTGTCAGCTCTCTTAGCTCCTAACACGACCACTCCTGAAAATAAGCTGTTGAACCTATAGAAACACAGTGGGTGAGCCCTCCATTGAATTACAAAGTTTATTTATAATCTCCAAGTTTGCCTCTGTACGGTTATGGATTGTTCATACAGGATCTTGAGAGCATATGAAGCTTTGCAGTCTAAAACAGCAGACTTCTACAGTAGAAAATGTAATAGAATGTAACGTATTTCCAAGGTCCTAATCAGAGAGGCTGTAACAGCAGGTTGGCTAGAATTTCCCGAGTTTATATACCCTAAATGTAACATAAGCTGAAACTCTAAAGCACCAGTCTGTTAGAGACCAATATGTTCATTTAAGCCCCAGTGGAACCAGACACAAAGTCAGGTTACCATAGCCCTTCTCATCTCACTATTGCCCACAATTCCTAACTCCCTTTATTTCCAAGCACCCACCTAGTGATAGTTTGAACCTTAAAGAATATGGCATTGCTGGCTAAAACTCAGCATTTTCCCCTAGTTCTCTAAGGAATTAATTCTGACTCTAGGCTGATAAACCTGCTTCAGGTTAGCTCCTTTATTAACTCTAGTTCACAAGCCTATTTTGAAACTCAAACTTTAACCCTCATATTAACCTCAGCCCCAATCTTATGTTTGACTGCAGATCACTGACCAAAAGTCAGCATGTTCCTTCTAATCCTGTCATAAATTTGGGTCAGCTAACTTTTCCCAAATCACTATTAAGCATGGATCATGAGGCCCTCTCTGTTCAAACACCTAACTCTATTTCCAACCCTACTTTCCACTGTAGACTCCAGCCAGGAATCTTTCTTCTCTAAAAATTTTAGTTTCAGAACCCAAAAATAAATGCTTTATATTAAACCCTTATTCTGTTTCCAGCTCTTCACACACTTGATGATCCAGATATTCCTCTGGTCCCTTGAAAAGCTAGTCTGTGCTTTGTGGATCACTATTTGGAGTTGTGCCTAGTTGCACAACTGCCCTTTCAGATCTGAAGTAATTGTGTTCCCCATTACGCAGAGAGGAGGAGCGGCAGTCCCAGTCAGACAGTGAATGCTGCAGAGCTGTGTGCCCTTTGACTGCATCCAAAGCTTGACGCCTGTGGTCAAAGTGGACAAAGATGTCAGATTGACATCTTTATTTCTGCTAGTAAATTTGCACCTGAGGGCTTACGCTTAATTGTATGGAGCATTTCTGCATGCGTAGCAGGGGAGATAATAATAAGCCTGTGCTAGAAAAATAAAAGCATTTTTATGAACAGGGAGTCCCTTTGAAAACTTTTTCCCTCTGTGCTCAAAAACAGGCCCAAAAGATAATAAGAGCTTAAACCATGTTATGGTTCTCTATACAGAACACAATTATCAAACCAGTAAATAGGGAAGGCTTTTTCCAAAGCAATGCTAATTTCTCTCTCATTGTGATTCTTAATAGAAAAAAGGTAACCTATAGGTGTACTGGCCGAGATAGAGTTAATTTTCTTCATAGCAGCCTGCATGGTGCTGTATTTTGGATTTGTGGCCAAAATGGTGTTGATAACACAGCAATACTTTGGCTACTGCTGAACAGGGCTTGCACGGCATCAAGGCTGTGTCTTTTTACCACTCTGCACTGCTTCCCTCCCTCACCCCAAGCAAGTAGGCTGGGGGTGGGCAAGAAGCTGAGAGGGGACATAGCCAGGAGAGCTTACCCAAATTGGCCAAAGGGTTAATCTATACCATATAGCACCATGAACAGGAATAAAACTGAGGTAGAGGAAGAAAGGAGGCAGTTGCCTTCCATCATGGCCATTGCTCGTGGCTGGACATCAGTCTGACTGTGCAAGGTGGTGAGTGATTGCTTTTGCAGACCTCAGGTTTTGTTTTTTTTTCCGCACCTCCTCTTTCCTTTACCTGTTGAACATTCTTTACCTTGACCCACAAGTTTCCTTGCTTTTGGTTTTCCTATTTTCTCCCCCATCCTGCTGGAGCAGGTGCTTGGCTGATGGCTGGGGCCAAGCCACCACAGCATGGTAAGGGGAGACTGATAATGTCATCAGCTGAGCATGAAATAGTAACTCCTTATATTAGTAAATTGAAAGTATTGTCATTTCAGATTACCCTGGTAGACCTACACTGTGTCGCACCTGTATTTCATAAGCCTCTCACTAAATGCATGGGTAGCCTGTCTCTGGCATTAGCATCTGTTGCAAAACATATACCCTATCATGAATATTTCTATCGAAAGTTATCTGACATCTGGATAATTCTTGCAGTCCAGGAGGCCAAGCCATGAAGAGCATAAAGTATAACTGGTTTTCATAGTAAAACTTGGTATGGATTCTTACTCACTGGATCTGTTTTTCATATGTATTTAATTATATATGCTTATTTTAGGGCTGCAGATAAAGTTCTACTGGATTAACCTCCAGGGCTATGCAAAAAAAAAAATGTGTGGGTATTATATATGCATATAGCTCAGGATCTCAGCTGGAAGAATTTAGAATTAGACTCATTCCACAATGTTTCAATAACATTCATTCCTAATGACAATGAAACTGAGAAAGAGAAACTGGATTATAGCAACCACAAGGATAAAAAATATTATTAATGCTTTATTCTTTTTCATTTCAGCATTTAGTGCATTATCAATAAACCTCCCTCTTTTCTTCCTTATTCAGCCCACTTAGGCTCGTTGATAAATGAAGATGAGTAATTTTAAAGGCATCTACCTTGTCTTATTATTCCAGTCAAACCGCGTTTTCTATTAAGTCATTAATACAATAGATATATGATTGGTTTCATATCTCCACATAAAGGGAAAATCATAATAACCAAAGAATGATTTTATAACAAACTCTACAGAATGAGTTATTAGTACATTAATGACTCAATCTTGATATTTAATGTTATTACTTGTTAAAGAATGAATGCTTCTGGATAGGTTTTCTAATTTCTTAGGAATAGATGGCTGGGCTGTGTTATAATCTCATCCTGAATCTTATGAAATTGTTCAGCAATTGCGTTCATAGGATTGTAGCTCTGAGCTCACTTTTTAAATGGTAGTGAATGCTCCATAAAATTTGCAAAATTGCCAACCTTGTAATTATGAAACTTTCAGCACAGAAATAAAACAAGAGGTAGCATTTATAGATAACCTCACTGTATCACTGAAATGTGCAGGAGGAGTTCCAGTTCTAAAAGCTTTTATTTTGTCTTTAAACTTAACTAATCATTTAAATTATCCCTCCAGGAAAGAATGTTTGCAATCTGTCAAAGACGGAATAGCATCATCACAGATACAATAAGACATAATCAGGTAGCGAGAGGACAGTGGTGTTTCTGAAAATATAAACACTTGGTAGTGAAGAACTTGTTGCATGATTTCAAGCTTGTTAGAAGTAGTGTAAAATTAGCTTGGCCTCATATTAAAAGTACAGCAATCATGAAAGCATTATAGGTTTATCTTTGGCTCATCATTTGTCAAGGTAAAACAACATACCCTTCCCTGAGCTTTGTTTGGGTGGAAGATATTCCTGTGCTATGACATTGCTATCAATGTCATAACTAAGCACCATCTGCAGTTTTAAGCACACAGCTCTACATTTAAACATGCAGTCAACATTGAGACATGCTTTCATGTCTCAGTCTTTCCACCTGAATAGTTAGACTACTTAGATCAGCGTTTGTACAAACTGGAAATTGATGTCCTCATTACTATAAAAAACTTCCCTAATACATAACAAAGCATCAACATGCTTCAATTTGAAATACTGGTTAGGGAAGAGGGAATTCCACTCAAAACACAGATTACCAGCAGATTAAATGAAATACAGTGTGACAACTATGTACAACATCTTGGTTTGGTCCTGGGTCACTGCCCCAAATACCTACCACACCTGATGTCAGTAAGATGAAAACTAGGAACAACATAGTACAAAATTAAGCTGAAGCAGGTGCTCTCTCTTTGTGGGTAGTAGCTACCACGACCTTCATCTTCTCAACAGTTCCGTACAGCACATGAGCATGGGCGGGTAGCATGTATAGAGAATATATCAACACCCATTTGGCCAGGGGTACAAAAATAGTTTCAGGAACACTGAAGCTAGCACCAAATGTCTGGCTTCCAATCTTCATACATCACACCACCATCTCTGCTTAGAAAAGCTGCAATGTTGTGAAAATACAAGCATGTGGTAATTTTTCGCATGCATCAAGACTTCCAAAATCTATAGAGGCCAACTCTGAGACAATACTTTGAACTATTTAGGAAGAGCATGCTAGCCCAAAGAGAAAATGTCATCACAGACCTGAAAAAATAAACCCTGAAAGATTAAGTCACTGTGGTTTATGAATTGCCCGAAATTGCATCAAGCCATGACATAGGCACTGCAGTCACCTATTAGGCAAATGGAAAATGAAAGACAAGTTCAAGACAATACTGATACAAAAGACTGTGTAAGTAAACCAAAGCTCCTAAAACCATCTGCACTTAATTCTGTCAAACAGTAAACTGCAAAACCACTTGCTTGCCGTATTTCTCTTAATAAGCATATCCTTTAACTTTCACTTTTCTTCTATTGTTAGCTCATGTATTAAATGAGAATTAGGAAGAAAATGACGTTTCACTGCACTGCTGACTGTGCTCTCCTCTAGCTCATCTATTCATGCCTGTATATAAAAGAGAGCAAAGCAACAGACAAGTAGGTATTAACAAGACCAGTAGGTATTAACAAGACCAGAAAAAGATCTCAACTGATATCTCTTCAACTGTTTGTAATGAGAACTTACATGCACTGTAACTTGATGACTGTCTCTTCTAAAAAGCAAGTGAATTCAGTTTTTACAGAGGTGAAAGACATTCTTTGAAAGGCTGACTTTGAACTCAGATCCGAAGGAAGTAAGTAACCTGTGAAGTTCTGCAGGCCTATTGGTCCTAAGACACCTGCTCTCTAATCTTTTATTTCTGACCTTATCCCATGTAGAAATCATGATCCATGCCAGGTTGACTTGTTTTGTAAGTTGCATGCACAGGAACTGGAACATTACCAGAATCTCACAAGTTAAAGTTTGAAATTGAGTTTACAGAAGAGAGTGGAAAAGTGTACCCAAAGTTGTGACATACATCACACATACACATCAAGGTGGTTCAAAGTTATTGACTGTAAAATTTTTTTATATTTTGGCATAAATGAGTGATTTTTTCTGGGGAATTTTGCTGCAAGTACATACATTTCTTGGAGCAGAACCCAGTTCCAGTTGCTTTCAGAAATCTATATCACCTGCAGCCAATTTACTCATATTTCCTTCTTTTTCTGAGGCAAGACTGTGTGCTTCATGAATTACATGGAGAAGTAACCTCTGCTATGGCCCTTACAGAATGCTAGCAAAAATTTCTAGGAAAGATTTGTTTTGACATATGGAAAGAGCTCTTAATTATGTATTCATCATTAATCACCTTCTCTCTTTGAGTGAAATTTCTTGCTAAGCTCAAAGCAAGTATGCATTCAAAATGTGTCTGTTGCACTGACTTAATTTTTCTATGATCTATAGTAAAGTTCAAGTGCTCAAGATATTTAGCTTGCATTTGAATTTTAACAAATGCTTTTTATTTTTGCTTCTCCCCCCCCCCCCCCCCATATTTTACAGACTTTTGTCACTTTTATGATACAACTGGAAAACTGAAGAAATCATGAAGCTCCTTTTTTTTTTTTTTAGAAATAAATCAAACCACTCATGAAAGCTGTGAGGCAAAAATACACTTAAATTTGAATCCCGGCTTCACAAGTGCAAGTAGTGAAACTGATACAAGCCCAAAACCACAGGTATTCAAAGACTTCATTGGAATTGCATGTCTCATGCTTGTCTTCAATGTTTTTTCTTTTTTTCTGGATCATAGATTTGTAGATGGAATAATTCACAGTGATAGTGTTCCTGTCAGAGCTGTAACCAGTTTGCAAATGCTCGTAGTTAGGCTGGGCTCATTGTGATGAAATGTCAAACAAATCTCAACGATAGTTCTCACAATGGAGAAACGTTTCTCACCCAAGCTTTTAGGCAAATATTCTTTGTCTTTCCTGAATCTTCATTGTTTAAAAGCCTGTGTCATTTTGAAGCTTTCTCTGCAATGTGTCAGTTTGTTTTAAAGAGTTTATTCTTTGAGTTCTGCATTGGGTGAAAATTTGCTTGCTTCTGTGGAAATGTAAAACCAAAGTAACCAACCTTTTCTTCACAGCTTTCAGTGAACTTAATTGGAAAATGCTGTCATTTGCTTAATTGGAAATGGTAATGTAAAATTTACAAAGGCAATGCAAAGGAATTAAGCACAAAATCACCCCATTAAAATGCTAGCTTGTAGGTGTATTGTTAGTTGCCCTACTACCATGGAAATTAACGTAGAAGTCCTAAATAAAAAGATAGCAAACTTTCTACTTACTTAGTATTTAAATAAACTCTGTTGGCCAAAATCAATCATTGCATAAGCCATTTTAGATGAAAATAGAGGGAAAATTTGAATTGCACAGCACACATTTAACAGGTCAATATTTAGCTCTGTGTTGGTCCCTAAATATCATGCCACAAACAACTTGTTTAAAATTTAGAATATCTTCCATTGTCTTCTCTTTCTCCTTTCATATCCTTTCCATCACTCAGCGCAGTGATACACATTTACCTTTTCTGTGCCTCTCTCTTGGAAGGAATTCTTTTCCATCACATGCTTCTCACATGACTCTTTTTCCAGATTTAAATATGCAAATTGCTTCACCAGCCCTCAATGTCCCCTCAATTTGGTTGAATCAAGCATTTATGAGAAACATTAAACACAAAAGGGAAAAGAGCTTTCAAAATTTTCAAAGTCAAATGCCAACTTGTGCTGCCTCAGAAGTGTTTCTTCTGAATGGCTAGCAGGGATTCTGGTGGAACTGCGTATTAACTTTTGATGCGTGACATCATTTTTATATTTCATATTTCTTATGTTTTTCAACTTCTGCTCTCATACAATTTTTATGAAATGGTTGATAGAACTCCTTGAAAGCTAGTTCTTTTGCCACTTCTCTGAAATCTTAGCCATATTACCTACTAGTATTTCAATTACAACATCAGACTAATATTAAACCCCATCCTGCATAATTCATATTGTCCTAGGTATATGAAGCAAAAGGTTTTTTGGGCAATAATAGAAGCATTGATAGAAAGTTTTTGTTTTCCATGCTTTTATTTATATAGAGAACCAAATTCCACTGGAGTTCATTAGTGAACCATTAATGTAAATACTTACACAGAGTAACAGAAGAAAAATCTGTTCCTCATTGAACGGAAAGACTAACGGCATCCTAGATAGGAGAGCCAAGTGTGCAATTATTTACCACTCCAATATGTACATTTGTGAAGAAAACAACAGTATAAAATTTCTCTTTTTGTGCTATGCTGAAGGCCTGGATTACTCACAAATCCTTGCTTAGCAGGTCTTTCTCTGGAGGCCCATATCTGTTGGCTGCAGACAGCAAGCTGGCTGCCTCCAAAATTCTGCTAGTCTCAAATAAAAGCATTTAAAGAAACTGTGCACTTTGGTGTTAAATAAGTAGAGCCAGGCAGATATCTCAGGATGAAGGTATTAAGCGAACAGAAGAAAAATGGGCACATCTACATGACATTGTATACCAAACAACAGAAGTTTTTGACAATTGTCTAACTACTATGCTAGCCAGACCCAAAAGCACAATAACAGGAGGATATTAGCTTTAGACTATAATTTAATGCAGAAGCTCAGTAATTTTCCAAAAACCTTCCACAAATTAGAAACTGGGTTAAATATTTGTTTACATCATTACAGGAGAGTTGCATTTATTTCAAGGATACCTTTTTTTGGTGTAGGAAAGAATGAAATCTGGCCAAAGTTGAAGAGTACTTTCCTTTAATGGTGCAAAGCACTGAGAAATCACTATTTCCAATGGTAGTCTGAAAAGAAAGATTCCCCATAAGGCCAAAATAATTAATGAGAGGGTACTTTAGCTAGAAAATGAGGAGTCTGGAGTAAGGCAATCAGATTGCTGTAATCCACATGGCTGATTCTACTGCAGATCTAAAGATGTATTGACATTTAAGATATTTAAGAAGAAATATAATGACTTATTCTATCTAAAGGTCTGGTTATCCATAAAGAAGGACATGGACCTGTTGGAGCAGGTCCAGAGGAGGGCCACAAAGATGATCAGAGGGCTGGAGCACCTCTCCTGTGAGTTGGGGTTGTGCAGCCTGGAGAAGAGAAGGCTCTGGGGAGACTTTATAGCAGCCTTCCAGTATCTGAAGGGGGCCTACAAGAAGGCCAGAGAGGGACTTTTTACAAGGGTATGTAGCTATAGGATGAGGGGGAATGGTTTCAAACTGGAAGAGGGGAGATTTAGAATAGATATTAGGGAAAAAACGTTCACTTTGAGGGTGGTGAGACACTGGAACAGGTTGCCCAGGGAAGCTGTTGAGGCCTCATCCCTGGAGGTGTTCAAGGCCAGGTTGAACAAGGCTTCGAGCAACTTGGTCTAGTGAGAGGTGTCCCTGTCCATGGCAGCGGGGTTGGAACTAGGTGATCGTTAAGGTCCCTTCCAACCTAAAGCATTCTGTGATTCTGTGAAATACTCCTCTCTGTAGCTATTTGTTCCCATGAAAAGGAATTGTCAAACAGAACTTGTGATGACAGGGGACAGCAGAGGTTAATGTAATGATATTTTATATTTACTGTGCATAGGAAACACACATTTACTGGCAATCCAGTGCAGTTGTTCTTAAGATTTCTGTCCAAAAATCAAGACATCGTGATGGCAATTGTTCTTGGGTTTTTGCGGGATTTTATTCCTGACTTACCCTAGTAAAGGCTGGGGGCTGGGGTTTTATTGTGCTTTATGAGTGGACAAGAAAGTAAGACTCAACTTTTGTCTTAAAATAATTCCCTGCTTTCCTGAGAAGCCAAAATGATCAGGCTTTTTTGAACTGCTTGTCATATTGACTCAATTATCACTTCCTGGGCCATGCTGTGGGCTGAACAATGGAACTACACAGCTTTGATTTTCACCAGCTCAGCTGGTTGAATGTTTTCGGTGATTTTAGCACTGTGATGAACAAGCCCCCAAGTAAATTGAAGTGTTGTTCTAGCTCTCCTAGGAATGTTCTTCTGTCCAGAACTATTGCAGTATGTTGTGCAAAAGCTTTGTCCTTTCTTATGCCATCTGGGGATTCCCAAATGCTGACTAAATCGGCAGCTGCCTACATACAGCAGATGTAAAATCTTTCTACACCAATCTAGCAGGAAAAAGGAATTTAACTGGAAACAAGAATTTTATGGCTTTTATTTGTTTGTTCTTGCAAATATTGACGGGGTGGTTCAGCTCAGGTCGTGCTTTGGAAAAACAAACCAAACTTCCTGGGTTACATTCAGGCCACATTTATACTTCAGATATTTTGAGTCGGTGTTTTTCTGTCCCTTGGGCCAGATTATCTGACCGCTTTCCAACAAAACAGCCAATTTGGGCTGTCCTTGATATGAAGATTAGCCCAGAAAAGTTGTTTGTTTCTTTCCTTCAGCTGGGTACAATTGGCTAAACTATATTTATACCTGCTCAAGACGGGAAGCAGAAGGGAGCGCTAATACACTATGTTAGGGTATTAAGAAACCACTGTAAATTAGAGCAGCCCTAAGGCTTCCCTAGGTTATGTTCAGGCCAGCTTTAAGCAGCAAACTAAACTACATGCAATATGCATATATATGCATGCAATATAGCAATATACATGCAATATAGCATAATATAAGTGATCATTAGTTTCTTTTGCAACAAGTGGGTTTAGGCTGAGTAGAGAATCTGACTCAGTGTACTTTACATTACAGGAGTCAACCGTGGGATGAATTCTTCTGGGTAGTCGCAGCACTTCAAGCCCTTTATCTTTTGTGTCTTTAATGACTGACTTTTATATTGAATTGCTGCAGTGTCGGTGGGTTGGATTTCCTCACCCTGATAGAACTGGTTTTGCAGTCAAATACTCTGCCGTTATTTCATTACTTTTAAAAACGAGAAACTCTATTGGTCTTAATTTGTGGGCAGTAATCAGCTTCTAAACAGCCCCATCACACTATAAAAATCTGCTGACAAATTGGCATCTGGGTCAAGTGTTAATGAAGACGCTGAATTAGCAGATGAGGACTCTGGCAGTAACCATGCTGGCCTGTCCCTGACCAACTTGTTCCTCTGATGCTTCCCTATCTTTTTATATACTGAGTAAACTCATTATGCCACTTTTGCCATATTTTAACTCTCTCTTTCTCTCCCCTCCATCCCTCCTTTTTTATTTTATAGCTGGAACATTGTTTTCATGTTTCCTGTCTTTTCAAATTGTCTTCTGTGTCTTGAGTATAATGGCAAATATATTACCGTCAAGAGAAAAACCCCCAAACCCTGTAATGTACACAGCTGTGCACAGCATTTAAAAAAGAGTAACTTTGACATTGGTAGTTTAGACTAAGTGAAGCTTTATAAATGGCATGTGAATCTTTTACAACTTAAATTTCCACTTTGAAATATTCATTGCAATGGATTACTCTCCTCCATATGAAATTCTCTGGAGTAGCTCTTCACGTTTTCAAGTTGTACTTAAATTAACCACTTTGAAATTAGTAATACTTTTATTTCCCCGTGGTAACAGTTTTTAGATATTCAATAAACTTAAGAGGAAATGATTATAGGAAAATTACATAAGCATATGCCCTTGAGAGCTTAAAATGATTGGGATGATTAGAATGGAAAGAAAGGCTATATAAGAAACCTGAAAAGAATAGCCCATACTGATAAGGGCTTTCTACATAACTTACTTTAATTTAGTCTTATCCAGAGATTTCTTTAACAGTTAACATAACTAAAAGACTAAGCCATTCATCATGAGTTTTGTGTTTATTTTTCTTCTGGTGATATATATAAATTTTAATATCTATATAAAAGTGATAATACAGCAAATCAGAGCAGCCTACTACTGTATTTGTCTTCATAGTTCCCTCCGTGTCTGTTCCATGACTTTCTGAGCCAGAAGACCAGTGAACTTTGACTCTGCTGTCATGTGTACAAGTTAGCAGTCACTGAAAAACAGTTAAAACTTCTGAAATCAGAAATCTTAAATGTGAATATTCTGAGGGACTTTAAGAAACCTTCCAACTACAGTGTTTATGTTTGTGTCGCTTTTTTGCAAATGTTCTGATCAATGAATGCAGCTTCAGGAAAATTTACCAGAACGGTGACTTCTAAGGGAGAATTACAAAATATTTTAAAAAGGAAGAAGTTTATTCTTTGTAACTGTAAATATTCATGCCTGACTAAAATGAATATACTCAGCCAGGAATGGGGCAGAATCATACCATGTGATCTATGAGCTGAATCATCTCGGGTTTGACTATTCCATGGTGAATATTTGTATAATTATATAAAATACTGACTTGGGCCTGTGTAAAATACTAAGTGAACCATTTCTAATGCAGTTTGAGGAACTTAAGCAGTTTGCTTGAGTTTGTCAGTTTTATTTCTAAGGTTTGCTTCCTGCATGGCAGAACTTTCCTTAGGAAAACACACATTGAGATAGACGGGGGACCTTTGTGTTGATAAGCAAGAATCTGGAATGAGAAATATTTGCCTGCTCATATTCTCATGAATACATAGGGAATGCTGCCCTAGAATCATAGGGCAATACAAGTGAGAAAAGACTTCAGGAGGTCTCTTGACCAACCTCCTGCTCAGAGCTGGACCAGCTCAGAGATCAGATCATCTTGTTCCAGGGCTTCATCCAGCCTGGTATTGAAAACTTCCAGAGGTATAGACAGCACAATATCTCTAGGCGCTCTGTTCCACGGCTCAAGTGTCTTCATGACCATTCTTTTTTTTTTGTTGTTTTCTCTGTTATATCCAGTCTGAATATCTCTTTGAAGTCTCTCAACTTATGCCTATTGCCTCTCAGCCTCCCACTATGCACAACGCTACAGACAACTGTGAAGAGCCCGACACTGTCTTCTCAATAACTTCCCCATAGGCCCTGTCAGGCTGCTGCCAGGGCCCCTGGAGCCATCTCTTCTCCAAGTTGTACAAGGCCAGTTCTGTCAGCGTCTCCTCACAGGGCAAATGCTGCATCCTGCAAGCATCTTAGTGGTCCTCCACTAAACTCACTCCAATTTATCAACATCTTTCTTGTAGTGAGGATCCCAACACTGGATGCAATATCTAGATGTGGTCTAATAAGTGCCAAGTGAAGGGGCATAATCACTTCCCTTCATCCACTGACTCTGCTCCTGTTAATACAGCCCCGGATGCTGCTGACCTTCTTTGCTGCCAAGGGAACATTCCTGGTTTGTGTTCAGTGTCTACTGATATCCCCAGAGTTGCTCTGCAGCCTCGTAGACCCCAGCCATGATTGGTGCAAGGGGTTAGTCCAATCCAGTGCAGGACTTTGGCATTTGTCCATGCTGAATTTCATGACATTTGTGTCGGCCCATTTCTCCAGCCCATCTAGGTCCCTCTGGATGGCAGTCCTGCCCTCCAGCATATCAACTGCACCACCCGCCTTGGTCTAATCTGCAAACTTGATGAGCAAGCAGCACTCTGTCACCTCCTCCAGGTCACTAATAAGGATGTTAAACAGGACTAGTCCCAGTACAGATGGCTGCAATACTCCACTTGTTACCAGCCTCCAGGTAATGTATGGCTCATTAACTGTGTCTCTTTGAGGCCAGCTGTCCAACCAGTTTTTCACCCGTTTAGTTTCACTCATCTGTACTGTAGTGTCCCAACTTCAATACAAGAATATTGTCAATATTCTTGTATTGAGAGACAGTGTCAAAAGCTTTGCTAAAGTTGAGGTAAGAGACATCCACTGCTCTTCCCTCACCCACAAATCAGCCATATCTACTCAAAGACATACATTTTACTTCAGTTCTGTAACATGCCCTAATGAAGACCGGAGCAGAATCAACTTTATACACTTAAAATAGAAATAAATCTGTTGAAATGTTGTTGGGCATCAGTGATAAACAAAAATGCAGATCCTTATTTGGTGTAAATTGATACTTGTGCCAGCTGAAGCATGAGTTCAAAATATTTAGCATTCCATTGTTAGCTATAGACATTAACAGGGTGTTGGTTGCACCTTCCTCTCTTTCTTTGTTAGTCTGTTTCAATTAGATACATACAGGTTTAGCATACCTACACAATTAGCTCTTAAGCTCTCAGTGAATTAGAAATAGTGCTATATTAATCTCTGCTGTAAGTGAATTGAGATAAATATCACAAAGTGGTACAATTTCATAGACAATAATGGAGTTACATTAACTGTGAATTTTCCCTCACTTCATTTTACTATGTTAGATATAATTCCTTGTCAATATTTTTATGTGTGCTACATATAAAAGACTTACTGTACACAAATATATATGTATGGGCACATACATTGGAGGAACACCTCTCCAGAGTCAAGCTATATTATAAAACTCCATCTGAAGTTCAGCCTTGTCTCAGATGAAGCTACCATATATACAAGACTGCACAAAAATGTATGTGATGGTTTGGGGTTGTGACCTTTGGAGGCATGATACCAGCAATGCTTTCTGAAGTGTGCTCTACTGTAGTTCAGGATCGATGCATTTAAATGTTATTTCATTAGTATTTATTGGGACACTTGTTCTTCTGTTCAGGCTTTTGCATTCATCAGTAAATTTTGCTACCAGGAATTCTCCCGCTAGAGACTGCAATCTCCTCCCTTTCTCCCACTCTCTTAAAATTAGGAGCCTTCCATTGTTTTATTTTTCTTCCCCAAAGTGTAAAATCCTGTGTTTTGTAGCTTTGTTGACAGATTTACCGAACTGGAGGACGTCCTTGGTGATCAAAGTAATGCTGCAAGTTTTTCACTTTAACAATTATTTTGTAGTTTTGGAAAGCATAGCACAGCTCCTACTGTACACCCAGCATCCCTCACCCAGGTTATCTATTGATTCTTTTGTGGTATGAAACAAAATAAAAATGAAGATGATGTCGACTGCTCTAGGCTGAACATTTATTTTCTTTTATTCATCTTGAAATGGAGAAACTTCTTAAGTTTTTTTCTTCTTAGATATATTCCTCCTTCTCTTTGGGAGATTATGCTACTAAGAAATATTTTCTTCTTTCTTTTTAAACATTAGGACTTCTCAAGACAAGGACTTTAAAGCTGAGACTGGTGTGTTGCACAACATAGCCGGTACGGCCTTGTCCACACCATTTACAGAATCTTCGTAGCAAGGATGTGTTTGAGAGAGAGGAGTTGAAGGAAATCCCATCAGTCAGCATTTTATTCTCTCTTCATCAGCAACAAAATGTGCTGACTTTAAAAGATCATTCAAAATCCATCCTTTTGCAATCTTTGTGGTGGGTGGAATTGCTCGTCTGGATTGATGTGGCAGGTTACTAGGAAAGCAAGTTTAAATATTTTCTTAAGGATTGGATTTTAGGAGGAATTTAATATTCATTTTGGGGAGCTGATGTGACTATTAGAGTTAATCTTTCTGTAGAGACAGTGATTAATTTGTTGTGCTACTTGGGCTCATAACAGATGACCATTATTTTGGCCTCCAATTTATTATGGCCTCAATGAGGATTTGTGGCAGCCCTCGCAGTAGGTTCTCATTGTGTTTTGCTTAAGCCATACCTCTGCTTTATGTAGTCACTCTCAGGATAACAATAAATACCCTGATGACCCATAGAGAGAGAGGGAGCTAGTTCTAATGAAGAAGCTTTATTTCTCCAGCATCTGAGAGAGCTATCTGCTTCAGAATAAGCAAAGGCTTACAGATTGCATTCTCTTGGCTTTCATTCTCTTAGCTCAGAGGACTGATTGTTTCTCAGGCCAGCCTACAATAACCAATCCCTCTGGCTTGTCTCCAGTATTATCTAGAAAGATTTCTTCCTCAGGCAAGAAGATTTCCCAATGTGATTTACAGCCCAATCTGGCTATCCAGACAGATATTCGGTCTCCTGAGTAATACAGAAAAAAAACAACCACCCTGTCTCCTTTATTCAACCTAACCTCTTTTTTTTCAGAGGGAAGTTTTGTAGGAGTTCTGTTAGACTCTGTCTAAAACTTTTTATGGCTTCCTCAGCTGGGGATGCCAAGACACTCAGCATTGATCAAACGGTCCTCCTACCAAGGCCAACGGGATCACAGTGAGCCTCCGAAAGAAGAGCTCCTGAAAAATCACATATCCTGTTAGCCATCTGAGTGCTCTGGGCTGTAACAGCAGGTACTGTAGAGAGCTATCAATGTTTATTATTTGCATTCTGATAGCATCCAAAATGTGTCCTGCTGTGTCCGCACCCCCATAAAGTCAAGGTTGAAGGACTTCTTTCCCAATTTGGCATTGTCTTAGTACCATTAGAATTTCACACTGAGTCCTTGACTCAAAGTATTTACTTATGCAACAAGAGTAGATTTGCCTGTGCTCAGTATGTATAAATAGCCTATCTTGGGTTGATATTATGTATTGAGAATTTCACTTGTCTAATTTTTTTTTTTAATAATAATTTTATACTCTGACAACGTTGTTAAAGCTCTATTGTTTGTGAATTGTAATGAATGAAGAACTGGAAGTCTGGCAATAAACCTCCATCATCATTAGGATGTACAGAAACCATCTACCCCCACAACCACATAGGACTAATACTGTCAATGTTTTTCTTCTTGCATTAAAGTAAACAGAAGAAAGGTCTACAAAATTATGTGTCCAGACAAACAAAGAAGCAATTTACTGTGTTTGTTCATGCTGATTTCATTAATCAATTTTTAATGTGCATTTTGTAGAAATTATTCCATGAACAATTCCAAACAATAAACCTACTGTATGAGAAGGATGCTAATAAATGTGATTAGTTAAGTGGGCTTGTAGTTAAATTAAAAATTGACCATGAGAAAATACAGTTTCCTTCTTGGTCTGTCACCTGGTAGAAAAATGAATTGCACCATTGATATGGTTCACTAATCTAGAAAAAGTAAGCAGGTAATGCGAGGTCGATGTTTAGCAATTTCACCGAAATAAACAGTGAGAAGATAGCAAAGGTGATTTGCAAGGCCAAGCACATATCCAGAGAAGAACAGAGAATGAGCTTTACTGAAGAAGAGATCATGAAAATGCTCATACCTCAGCACAGCATCAAGCAATCACTTTATTATCTGACCAGATCAAGACTGAACATGTTGCACCCTATCTGAATCACCAGCAAACATCCCAGCTCCTCTTCCTGTGCACACTTTGGATGCTTTGAGCTGAACCACCCTGTCCTAAGACACTGAGGAGAAAAAAAAAAATTACTGGAGTACTTCTTCTTGGTGTGCTTAAAACTGGTTTTAACCTGAAGAAGCTTCTAATTTGCTTGGAGTTTATTTAAGGTTTTCCAAAAATAACATTGTGAAATACCAGTGCGGGATGTTTCATTATACATACAGCAAACTACTTTCTCATCATCATCATAAGATGCCTGAAGCCCATGTGTATTGAGACAGATTTAATTATGGAAATTATTAGTTACTAACAGAAACAAACAAAAATTTAAACTCTTCATGTACTTTTCTCATTTTAACAAAGGTAAGGCAAAGTCATTTTTTACTGTCTCAAAACCTCTCCTTTTATCATGTAATTTGTAACTTTACCACTCTTTTCAGGAGAGATTTTTATACTGGGATGCCTCTTCCCTCTTTTTTTTAGATTTGCCACCTACCGGCTCATCTGTATGGGTTCTTGCTGATGTGGAATGTTCTCTGAAATGTATGCAGGGCTTTATTTTTAAATATACTTTGTACTTCAAAGCATGTGCACAGCAATGTCTCCAGTTGGACAATCACTCATGGAAGACTCATATTCTAGAGCTCACTCTTAAAAAAAAAAAGAAAATTGAAACTGAAAGTTGAAAACTGAAGTGTGTCTTCTCAAAAAAGTTGTATAGCACATGACGTTTACAAAGTCTAATCGTAAGTTCCATTATTTTTGCTCAATACTCCTCTGATCAGCCCTTATTTTTAGTGAGGTCAGTAACTATTATATTTGTATTTGGCAAAATGTCATATTTAATACAACATATTGCCATTATTACCTTTAGAGCACCTCCCCTTAAATAATATAGATGTCATGAAAAAGCAATCCTTAGAATGAGCAAGGTGCAATTAAAGAGTGAAATAACTAAAAATTGAGGGTAAATAGAGGCAGAAAGCACACTAGAGAGAAAAGAAAAAACATTTCTAATAATATTTGAAATGGGACAAAGAGAAACATAAAAAGCTATTGTGGATGACTGAACAGATGAGCTGCAGCAGTGTTGTCTATACTGAATTTTGTCGGAGCTGAAATAGCAAAAGGCTGTGTACTGAATATACCTGAGCATATGCAATGTTCAGATAAAAATGAGGAAGGTCTCATAACTTGTGACTGGAGGAATTCAACTGTTATTTTTGTAGAGAGACAAAGAAGGGCTAGACACATTTTGAGATGGAATGAACCATGACTATTTGACCCTGACATTGATAGCTGGCTTCCTGCATGTCTAGCAATGTAGTCTTCCTCAAAGAATTAATTTCTATACAGTTAGAAGAAACTAACTGCAATAGGTAACTTTGAACAGGAACGAAAATTATATGTAAGCAGTAAAGCCTTAAATATTTGAAAACAGACGGAAAATTGATACTTGTGCTTCTGTCAGTAAGTCTTAACCATATGTACGTATCTTTAAGTGCTTAAATTTTCTGTCAGAGTTTAAGGACCCCAAATGTGTGTTCATACCTTGCATGATGCCTGTCATTAAGTCCACCCATACACCTGGTGGTATTTAGAGCTAACAAACTACTTTGCCTCTCTCTATTTCCATCATGCATTGCTGTCAAGTCTACTTTCTTGTATTTTAAAAGGAGTTAAAATATATACAATGTACAAGAAATATTTAGGAAAAAAATCATTCTTACAAAAAATGAGCATTGCGTGGTGGGTTGGCCCTGACTAGCAGCCAAGCACCCACACAGCTCACTCCCCGCCTTCCAGCGGAACAGGGCAGAAAATAGGAAGAAGAGAAAACTTGTGAGTCAAAATAATGACAGGGAAATTACTCAGCTGTTACTCTCATGGGCAAAACAGACTCGACGTGGAGAATTTAACTTAATTTACAACATTTAATTACTGATTCAGGTATTGTAAAACAATGATGACAAAAATTTAAATACTATGGGCTGCAGTCTCTTTGGGGGTGCATCTGCTCTAATGTGGGCTCTTCCACGGGCTGCAGTTCCTATGGGGATGTCTCTGCTCCAGCACAGAGCACCTTCTGCTCTTCTGACCTTGCTGTTCCTTTTCTCTAATTTCTGAAATATGTTTTCACCAAGCCACCACAAACTCCTCTGATTGTTTCAGAGGCAACACCAACTCCACTGTTGGGCTCAGCTGCGTCTTGTGATGTGTCCATTGTGGAGATGGCTGGAACTGACTGTGTCTGGCACAGGGTAGTCCCTGACCTCCTCCCACAGAGGTCGGTCATCAGGACTCCCCCACCCTTGCCATTTATACCCACACATTAGCAACATTATTGCAGAACATGAATTCAGTCACTATGAAGTCACGCTTTTGGAAACCAATTTAGCTGCTTGTGAAAAGTGCATGGCAGTGGTTGCCTGACTGATGTTCTCCTCATGAATAAAGTTCAACCTACAGGGCACAACTTGCCAGAACATGAACCCCAGCTGATTTGGTATCTGACAAAGCCTTATGCAGAGTACTAATCTTCAGCACTGGCCCTGTAGTCCACGAGGACCTGAACAGGAGCAGAGGAGTTGCGTTTTAATGAAACTGTAGACACAAGATGCTCTGCAGAGCTCAAGAGCTGGCTTCACTGCCAGACAGACCTGGTTATCCTGACTGGCACCAGTGGTAGACAGCTTTTTTTCCCCTCTAGTATTAAGACAATGTACAGCAACGTTAAATCTGTCATTGATCTGAAGGTGTCAAAAAGTTCAGTGCCTAAGATGTTAGTGGAGCTTGAAGACTATTAGTGACAGGAGAAACGGGTGTAACCAGTATCATTAGGGTGTGCATATGCACATTTATACAAATGAACCGCATTTTTTTAACAGTTATGCCATTAAAACTGCTCAGATACCAACTCACTCATTAATGCTCTGCAGACAGAAGGCACCTCCCATTGGCTAAAATGAGTCTCAGCACAAAAACTAAGTACAAGACCAATCTGTGTTTTTCCCAGAAGCTGAGAGACCGAGTGGCCACAAGAATAATTAGCAGTTGAAATAATTAGCAACGTTAGCTCTTTTAGACCACAATCAAATATTCACTCAAGACTGAGTCAGCGTAGCTAAGGCAGAGCAGACTGTGTAATGAGCAGCACATGGAGAGTTGGATCAGCTGCCTCTTACTCCTGGGATCAAAAGGATCAGGTGGAGTAATGGTTGGCAGCCTCTTGGTATAGGTTCAGACCAATGTGTGTGCCATTGAGAGACACCTTTGCTGCTCTGTCCCACAAGTTAATGCAGAAAAGACAAAGAAGAGGCTCCTTGGAAAATTAGTTTCAGAGTAGCTAAATTTAGGGAAATTAATTTCATAGAAGCGATGAGAAGGAAAAAATTTGCTGCTTTTATTTTTTCCTTTTTTTTTTACTACTTGGGTTTCTTTTTCAAGTTCCAGCCACTCAGTTCATTGGAGGAGATGAGGTCTCCCCCTAACAGTCAGTGCGTGGAGCAGCAAAGTGTTGCTGAACTCAGAGGCTTCCACAAGCTGAGGGAGACTGTAGACTGGATCACTGTGATGGAGAGAAGAACTGGTCTCTGGATATCCTTTTCCTTTTCCAAAAGATGCTTGCATTCTAAGAGCTCACTGGTATCAAGAGTCCTGTGGTGGCACCAGAAAAAAAAAAAAAGTGGATATAGAATTAAAGGACCAGTGACTGTGAAAGGTTCTTCTTTCCAAACATTTAATAAAAATGAGGAGTGAAAAGTTGAATTCCATCAAAATCCATATTTTTAAGTAGCTGTTACTGGATCTGTTTAGCAACTTTATTACCTTTCCATGAAGCTTTAGATCAAAGGGTTCTTCACCTAAAACTTCCCTCTCAAAATAAATGTCTCCTGTACTTTGAAGAATCAACATATAATATTTAAAAAAAAAAGGAGGTGGCACATTGATAAATGTATGTGAGTCAAATTCTGCACATACTTAACTGAAGTTTTTCTTAATAAACACTTTTCTATATAATGGAAACATTTAGACAAAGATTAATCAGGAAGACCATGGAATAAAAATTAAAGATATTTGTCTAAATTATGTATTACAGTGAGGGAAAACCTGGCTTAAGATTTAGAGGAACAAATACACCTTTACTTTGCCATTGAAAAGAGTAAACAGAAAAAAAGAAAAACAATATTATGTATCAGAAAGCAGAATTTGGTCCAGAGCTCCCCTTCCTGTTGTCTTGTTTTGTCCATGACACATATTCTTGAGGTGAGATGACTTTATTCCAACTTTGTGACATTTTAGAATCACTTCATACTTTCTCTGAACATGAGCTTGGTGGGTGCAAAGCAGAAATGAATGAGCTCAAAGACCTCTTCTCTGCTGCCAGGCATGAGACTTTACAAGAGACACCATGCTTGGGAATGTCAGATGCCTGTCTAAATAATTGACAACTGCAATGAAGTGAGGGCAAAAGTCATTCCCAACCAGACTATATTTAAAACTGCTAACCTGAGCAGGCTTCATATTCTAGGAAATGTGTCTGAGATTCATCTTAAAAACCCCGCTGTGTGTTTCCAAGTTCCGTCATCAGCTCCAGCACATTTTTAAATGAGAGATTTACTGAGACAGTTACTGCACAAAACTAGCTATAGGGAAAGTTGCAGCAGACTGATGAAAACAAGATATACTATGTCACATTACAGCAAAGCTAACTTAGAAACCATCTGCTGCCACAAAACTTCTAGCTGGGTGTATGCATTTAAAAGAGTTATTTTCATTTATTATCTGAGGTTGTGCTTTGCTCAGAGACCTACCAAGAGCTAGATTAGCTGTGGATATACTGTCAAATTCCCATCAATGCATAGGCAGAAGGAACAAGAGCACTATCCAAAGGGTCTGGTGGTTGTGTGCCAAACCCCTGAGTGGGCACCACGCTCAGGGGTGAAATTCTTCCCCGCGTGAGTACGCCCTGCTCCTGCCAAAGTCAGTGGGAGCAGCATGCCTACATTGCAAGGCAGAGCATTTGACAAAGAAACAAAGATACATTTCTGCAGAGAAATCTTTCTTGTGTTTTTTACAAGTATTGTTTGTTTGGTTTTTTTTTTTTTAATAAGCCTGCAAAGCTGCGGGATATTGAGAAAATAGATATTGGATGAAATCCCGGTTCCACTGAAGTCATTGGGAAAATTCCTATTGACTTCCCCAGGGTCAGCTTCCATCTACAGTATGGTCCCGTGTGTATTCTTTCTTGGTGACACCCAAATAAAATGTGCTTTGCTTACAAATCAAAACATGGTTTTGGTTATTTTTTTTTTAAGCTGCTGGCTCTTTCAGCTCAGCACGGTAGCTGAAATACAAGCTGTGCTCTTCCCTGCATCTCCTATTATTACCTGTCATAAAGAATCCACAATTAGGGTTTAGCTGGCGATTTCACTGCTGATACAAGAGGCAGATGAAAATCCAGATTGTTCTTCCAAAACTGTTTTAGCTGTATGTTGCTGACATAATAGCTTTTTGTGGTGATGTTGGAATAGTAAGCAGACACGTACCTCCAACCACATTGCCAATGAAATCAGTGGGATGGACTCCCACCTAGTAGAAAATTAATATGCTCCACAATGTTGTTATCATTTAATTTCAACAATCCTGTAGTTGGGTTTACCGCAGCAGCTATTCCAGTGTACCTGATCTCTGCAGGCATTTTTTGAATGACTTCAGTGACAGCAGGACCAAGCCTGTAATACTTGACACCAGTATCTGCAGACACACACAGGAAGAAGCTGATAGTTTAAAATATTTTTTCAAACAAATGTGACTTTAAAGAAGTCAAAATAGAAGAGAAATGTTCATAGATATGAGCATTTCTATAATACCAGAACTATCTGTTGATAGACTTCTGTTTTACCTACGGAGGAGTGACAAAAGGAAGATGAGAGAGGATGAGTGAGGAACAACATAGGGTGTCCGGAGCATGAAGAGGGACAATTCTTCTTTTGCACATTGACCAGTGGAGCGGAAAATGTCTTGTACCTGACTTAGGAGTTAAAGTCAGGGAATTTCTTTACACATGGAAAACATTAGTTTTCAAGTTGCGTGCAGGGCAGACAAACTAGTTGGCCTACACCTTAATCTCTGTGCCTGTTGAAGATGACCTCCAACTTGTGGAGGGTGTCAGAAACCTTACATGCCTTCCTGTGAGAAATGCTTCCAACTTGATTTCTGTCCTGTTGGAACAAAGTTAAAATGTTTCCTTTTGCCACAGAATGTCAACATCAAGTTAATAGTTGTTATTATTATATATAGAATAATTTCACATCAATCCACAAAAAAAGGAAAACAAAATGACTAAGAGGAAATAAAGCAAATGTTTCACATTTTTTTAATTAAAAGTTACTGAAATCGAGTCATTCCCATGCAATTTATATTTTCTTGAAAGAACTGTTCTCTTAAAATTGTTTGACCCTATCTATTTATAGATAATGTTTGTACTGCTCTTCTTATTTGTTTCTTTTTGCATTACTGATCAAATAATTTCAAATTGCGATTTATGCTTATATGGCAAGATGAATGATTGAAGCTTATTAAAATAGCCTGTGTCAGAGATTATACTGTATTTACCTCATCCTGAGGCATTTTCCTGTGATCTCTTTGAATTAATTTAATTTGAAAAATGTTTTTCTGGAGCTAAAATACACTGAATAATAGTTGGCTGTTTTGGAAACTGAATAACAAGAAATAACTTCAGCCCTTTTTGTCAAGCTACTAATTGTTTTGTTTATTTAAATTAAGAAAACTGCATGCCTACAGACATGTTATGAATTCTCAAGATTATACAGCATTCTCTCTGCCCAGCAGCAAGGATGAAAAAAAAATATCTGTAATTAATGTTTCTCTTCATATACTTTTGTAAATGGAGAGCAAAATTTTAAACCCAAAAGCACTCCTTTCTTTCCAGAAAAGGAAAGGCTGGTTTAGTGGCTCTTCAGTTAATTGGAGGCCTTTAGCCTGCTTGAAACAAGAGTGGAAGTCAGGGACGCAGCCTGTCCTCAAGAGCTGGGGTGCTTACCATGAACCATCTCACAAGGAAACCTCGCTGAGATCAAATAAACAGTTGGGGACCTTCCTCTTAATGAGGATACTCTCTTGCTGACAGGCTCTGGGCCGAAGCATCGTCATGTCTGTCCAAAACCACAGAATATTGTGCCTTGAGCCGGCATCACAGCAAAACCCTACTGTTTCAGACCTGGAGTGACAACACTTGCTGCTTGCTTCTACAGGAACAAAGGGCACTGGAGCAGGCACGGTGCTGACATGTAACAGGAACCAGCCTCTGAGAAGGGCATGCTCTAAATCGAATCAGACTAAAAGGAAAGTGCAAGGATTATTTCTGTTTTACATATGGGAAATGTGGTATGAAAATAAGAGCCTTGTGAGAGGGCTCACGTGGTCTCAATCTGCCTAAGTGCCTGAAGGGAGGGTGCAAAGAGGATAGAGCCAGGCTCTTTTCAGTGGCGTCCAGTGGCAAGACAAGAGGCAATGGGCACAAACTGAAACACAGGAGGCTGTGTCGGAACATCAGGAAACACTTTTTTATGGTGAGGGTGACTGAGCACCAGCACAGGTTGCCCAGGGAGGTTGTGGACTCTCCATCCTTGGAGATATTCAAAAGCTGTTTGAACACAGTCCTGGGCAACTGGCTTTAGGTATCCCTGCTTGAGCAGGGGGGTTGGACCAGATGACCTCCAGAGGTACCTTCCAACCTCAACCATCCTGTCATTTTGTGATTCTGTCTCATCAGCAAATCTGGAAACTGATTCTGCCACTGCTTACCCTCAGTGCAATGGCGCAGGAAGACCCTTACTCAAATATTCTAATTCTTATATATACTTAGATCTCTTTATGCTGCTCTGGAAATGCAGGGGTTATACATGAGCATGTGGTGTAGAAACGACTTACCTTGTCACAAAAATGTTTCATTTTTACATCTGCTGAGGGCACACTACTTTCAGTTGCATACTGATTATAGAGATATAAGGCAATATGACTATAAATTTGGCTTAGTAAATTTGTGGTATATTTCACTAGCCTGGCAGATTTTACTCTGGTGAATGTTTTCTGGGTTTTTTTTTCAAGTTGTGATGCCCTGATTTGTTCTTTATCAATATTATATAGATAGAGCCATATACAAATAGCTTATCTGTCTGCATGCTAGGAAGATTTCAGAAAAGGCTTTGTTTAGATCCTAAACAAGTAAGAACATCTTTTGGTTGACTTATTTAAATTATTCGAATGCTTAACAGGGGCAATCACCACCTTCTCTGAAAGTGCAAATATTCCTTCTAAATCAGTGACAAGAAGGAGGAACATTAAATAATTTGAAGCAATGCTAAAACAGATATAATATAAAAATACAGTCTCCTGTAAACGACATGGGCTTTTTTCTATATTCTTCAAATTCCATATCTCTCTTTGTAATATATATCCACAGCAAGGGGAACCATAAATGAATTATGAACGACAAGACAATCTTCCAGGGGTGATGGTTTTCCCTGAGGTACTACAGCTCTGAGAAATAGCTGATGAATAAAAAGGTGTATGTGATGTGGTAGGAGTAGACAAAGTTAAAAACCATAATTATCCTGTAGTGAAACATGGGTGCAGGAGACTTTTATTCATATCTGTTCCCACAGGTTAGATTCTTGGGTGATAATTCATAGGTTCAGATCCACCAGATTTAAAACAGATGAATGCACTTGTTAATTCTAAGTCTATTTAAGTCTGTAAATAACAGAAATTTATTTGTTTGATCTATGTTGAGTTGCATTTGACCACATGAGTTGGGAACCAATTAAAATATGCTTATTTCAATGATATTTTATTTTTTCCTTCCAATTCCCAAATATCATGGAAGACTATGGAGAAATCTATGCTGTTATTTTTAGAGAGCTATTGAAGTGAGATGAGGTACCACGGCCAGAGGGAAAATATATTTTCTCTTTATTGCATTTGAGTGACCTCTCTTTTTTTCTCCAAAATATTTTTTTCATAAAAGCATCTATTTCTGAATTGTCACCATTTTTCATGTCAGCATCTTGCAGGTATGATACAATTTACATTATATTTTAATTTCATTTTAATAATAAATTTAAAATATCTTTTAAAAAAATATGTGTACATTTAGCATTTCATTTTCAAAAGGAAAATACTGTTTTTAGGACATTTAATTTAGATTAAAAGTTAATTTCTGAGAAAAATATACAGCTGAACTGCATTAAAAATTATTCCTACACTTGAGAGAAAAGGCTCATATCAAATGTACTAAAAGGGAAACATCCTGAAATGGCTGGCAGGTCATAAAAACAGTTTCCACATATTTTTTTTTTTTCATGGTAGTGTTAAAGCTGTCAAAAGATGCAAAGCGTAATCAGTGACTTCTGTGGGTATGGTTTAAACTGAGAAAGCTTGGAACAACGGTGAGGGAAATCATGCTTTTGTGAGAGACAGCCTGTTGAAGCCCAGTGAAACAAGAAATGTAAAAAGCAAGTGGCAATGAAGTCTCCCAGAGATAGCTGAGATGGCCCAAGGCAGTGCTCTTCCTCTCCTACCAAAGGTCTGATGGAGGCTCTCTCTCTCTCAGAGTAGCACAGTCCCAGCTCTGAAAGAAAATTTCAGTCCCATGAAGATAACCCGCTCTCTTCCAGCAGAGGCTGTGGTGCTCACAGATGCATGTTAGGGAAGGCACGAGAGAGTCTGTGAAGGCTTTTAAAGTACACATTTCTTAGACTACTATTGCTTTATTTTAAGATGCTTTGATTTTCTCTCTCTCCACACCCAAAAAAATAATTATGCAGTAATAAGATTTTTTTAAAGGTGTTTGGTGTAATTATCATACGGAGATATAGCACACAATGTCAAAAAATGTATTAGGAACACACGTTGGGTACTGAGCTTTGAATCAGAAACCAAAACACAGCTCTGTGATCACCTTTTCAAGTGGAACGTGCTAAGCAGAAGTGAAAATACTATTGCAATATGGCTGTTAGAAATTATTACAAAATCAGTCTTTACTATTAGCTAGTACTCACTGTTCTGATAGTTGGGAAGGTACAGGATTATTTTTTTTTATTGCTCAACTACAGTAATTGCTGCCAGATGGATGCAATTTTAATATCATTATTTGCAATCCTTCCTGTGCCCTCAGTATTTTATCTCAAAACTATTGCAATTAAGATGTTCCTCAGCAGTTTTTTGCTGAGACACATTCTTTTCTTGCTCACCCAGGTTAAAACGCTACTAAATTAATCATTGTACAATTTAGCTAAGGAATATAGCTTTGTTGATACGCTGTTATTTTTAACATTTAATTTGAAAGAGTCAGAGAGCCGATTAACAGTACGGTATGATAGCACAGATCATTAAGACTCAGGTGCAAACCTAAGTGCACTATGTTGTTCCACCACGTGCAGGTGGCAATTACCTGTGTTAGCAGAGCTCTCCTGGCACGAAGCGTGGCAGTACCTGAGGGAGGGGAGATTTTGCCGATGGGACCTGGTTTCTTTGTCAGGTCTGTGTGAACTGATCTGACTGAAACCCCCGGGAACCGCATGCACCGAGGGCAAACAGCAGTACAGAGGACTCAAGCTGTGTCTCTTGGGATGGTTGTTTGAGATACACTTGCTCTTCAGAGCTGTAAGGCCAGAATTCCAATTTATAATATTATATCTATAGAATACATTCATATAAAGCCCAGATGGGATTTTAGTAGGTGAAAAAAGAACCAGGGTGCCTTTGGCCTCCTCCTGCTGTTAACACTGGCCATTTTTGCATAAGATCCCTAATCCCACGACAGTGATGTGACTGGACAACTTTCCCAGCCAGACAGCAGATCAGCAGATCTACCTGACACTGCTAAACTGTCATCAATATACAGAAATTATTGACCAAAAATGGTCTCAGATTTATAGACGGATGTAGTAGGATTTTAGTCGAGCAATATACCCTGTGTTGTTTCAGCTGTAAAAACTATCTGTAACTGTTGACCAACTAATAGCTGTTACACAGCTATACCCAATTCAACTTACGTTCCACTCAGTAGAAAGACTTCTACCAACTAGACAATGAAATGGATCGGATTATAGATCTTTAAAAAAATCACGTGTTACAGAAACTAACAATTTGCTGGGTGTAGTCCAAGAAAAACTATGATTTCTAGGTATGTTGACAAATCACTCTTTCAACTCTATGCCCTCTGAGCTTACCATTTTGGACTCCTTTCTCACTTTCTCCATACGGTATGTTTCTTATAAAAATGATTATTACAGTTTGGCATAGAAAATGGGTTGATGGAGGCATGTATGGTTTAAGGAAAACTTTTTTGTTAACCATTAATTCCTCTTTTTGCTAACATTGAAAAAATGGCAATAATTAAGTTTAGTCCCCAAATAGTTTCATTTCTATTTTGACATTTTTTATGATTTTTTTCTGTAGTCTACACTGGGCACAAAAGTTTAATAACTCTTTTGCAAAAGTATAATGCAACAAAAGAAAACCCAGTTCCAAATCTCCTCAAGTAACAGCCCAGATACCCCATGCTGAAGGACTTTGCTAGACACAATTCATCTCATCAGCGGAAAAAAATTACTCAGTGGGAGATAGATTCTGATCTAATTAAAAGAGCTGGCAAAGGGGAAATAACCATGCTTCTTACTCATCTGCAAAACTATCCTAACAGGCTTCAGGTTAGGGCTCTTAACAGGGTTTGTCCCAGCTGTTACCTCTTTCATGACTCATCCAAAGAATATGTGCAGGCAACAGCTGGAGCCTGGACTCTGCCTTTTTCTACAGTGTATCAGATGCCAAAAATGGGAGCGGATACTGGTCCTGAGGTTCCCGAGTGCTACTTTCTGGGTTGGCACCATTCCTACTCACTGCAGCAGCACAAATCCTGTTATGCATGAGCTATACAGTCTGTCAGGCCACTTAACATGTGCAGGTTTGTTCTAGCCCTCGTTCAGGCCGTGCTCCCATTTAGGCAAACGTGAGCTTTGTGAGTCTGCCCGACGGAGGCTGTAATGACTCTGATTCAGCAAAGCCCTTTAGTGCATATTTAGCTGTACGTGTGTTAGGTTCATCCTCATTCAGGAGAGCGTTATTCATCAGGTGAATTTTGAACACGCACTTAAGTGCTGTACTGTATGAGGGCTGATATTACTAAGACACCTTCTAACCTCTATTACTTGAATGCGCTGCGGGATTCTAAAAAATGATGGTAGACCTATAAGGTACTGAGGTTCTAGTTCGACACTCATTTCATGGCATTTTAGGTTTGAGAATGCTCTATTGCAGTTTGTACTGTAAGAAAATATTTTGACTGCATACAGATTGGAAGGGTTTAATTGAATCTCGATTTAATGGACTTCTGAGGAATATGAAACTTACCCCACGAAGTGAAGGCCAGAGACTGAAAGATGGCAGAATGTCAGACAGGTTATGTAAGTCATGCAATTCAAAGAGCACTTTAATTTACTATCCTGCAGAGACTGTTTATACATTATACATTCTGTTTATATAGCAAGACAGTAATGATGTTATCTCACTTTTGCTTTGTTTTGAACATCCAAGGTTAATGTATTAAAACAAAAAAAAAAAAAGTGACAAAGTCAGGATTTTTCCCGGGCATTACATTGAATGAATTATTTGGAATAAAGACTTGTGTTCTTCTTTTTATTTCAGATCAGTATGCTAGTGTTCATGGACACGCTAGTGTTCATTACCAGAGTAAATTGGTGGAGACTTCTTGCAAGCTGAGACAACATAAATGTCATTTTAAACCTGCTCGGTTTATTGCAGAGGACAAGATGAAAATGAGATGTGTTCAGATGTCGTCAGTGAGATCCTTGTGGCATACCTGGTGATAGGAACTGTGGTAACTTTTGTGTGCTCACACCTAGTATGGTAGTCCATCACTTAAAGTGCAATTGCTTCAAGATCGTAGGCAGGTTTCAGAAATGGTCTGAACAAAATGCTCACTGTCTCAGTAGATTTATTGATTACTGAGTGGAGTGTAAGAAAGCACTGCATAGCAATGGATTTTTTAACTTGTAGCACTGCTCTAAGCATGCTATATACCTCTATAACACCTCTCCATAGGCTCACGGCTTCAGGAGTGGAGCTATGAGATGTACTATAGTGCTATGGAATAACTTCTCTAGTGGTTCAAAATGAGAGTGAGAAATTCAAAGTGCATCTATTTAGTGTATTACTGCAGATCATCTTCTGGCAATCATCTAGGCAAAGGTCCTAGATAGAACCTTTCCTTCTAACTTAGATCCAGAGGTGGTGTGGAAATCTTCCTCTCCTGTCCTGATTTTTTTCAGAGCATCCTCTTCTACTAAGAAACCTTAAAAGATGCTAAAATGTGGATCGTACTATACACATCAGACAGATGGAATCTGGAGAGTTCAACAAGGACTCACTCCTTCAGTATAAGACCCTGTTCCTGCCTCAGTTTCTCATAAACAGCATACATAATAACTTAAGTTATTGGATTGGTGGGGGAGCAGATTATTTGGTCAGATGAAACTGGGACTTAATGGATCAACATGGATCTCTGTTCCTCCTGATGCACAGGTTAGAGTGCACAAGGCAGTCTTTGCCCCAATACTTTTTAACTCACAGCCCCTTGGCATCAAAATGAAAAGTCCTCAGCAAGGTTTTTCTGAATTTTCTATCCAACACTATGTCTTCTTTTCCCTTCTTATGGAAAGAATGGCATTACGTGACCCTCCTCTTCCCCTCACATATTCAAAATACTCATGTGTAAGAGCTCAGGTTTGTAGCAAGCCCATGCACACTTGCAAGGATAAGCAAGAGACAAGGAGACCCTGCATTACTTTCCGAACACTCTCACTTGCCATTCCCTTCATGCCCTACTGAACTGTCCCATCTTCTCTCTCACAACCTCAGCCCACCAAAATAGTCCCTGATTCCTCCAAAGCTCCTTTACCCCCATGAACACCACTGACACTTCCTAGCCTCATCAGTCCCCAGCAATCCTCCTCTGGTCTCTTCCTCACCCATTTCCAACAAGCTGTGCTGTCATCATCACAACATTGCATTTGCTATCCCCAAAATAAGGACAAAAGCGGGTAGAAAAATGTAATGCTTTCCTAAATTGTTAAGAAGACTACTATTGGCTTTGTTTTCCTTCTTCATGGAAACAAACATAACAGGTTCCATTAAAATGTTCTCCCCCTTTGCCTTTTAGCATAAAACAACAGCCCAACTCAGAAAAATAATTTGCTGACCTCCAGCCTTTTCAGTCCCGAGCCCTCTTTGCTTCTGCCCCCCAAAAGCAAATAGCTCCAAGCCTTTCTACTCCATGGTAGGAAGAACTTTTTCTTCATTCTTCTTTAATCCTGAATCCCATGGAAATCCCACGTCAAGATCATTTTTCTTTACATCTAGATCTTAGTCAGCAGGGTACAATCCTAGACAGATACCATCTCCAGAAAACTCTCCTTTAATGGCTTAAATTCTTTCCTTCTACTAAGCAGGGAGAGCTCCTTCTCAAAGGAAACTGTGCTGACAGGCCATCACTGGCCCAAATCACTTTGGAAAGTGTGTACAGTTGAACTCTCCTATGTCCCTAGTAAAGAGCCTGTGAAAGAAAGAAAAAAGGTAAAGAAGGTAAATATTTTAATGATTATCTGATGAATATATAATTACTTCATACACACAGTGTTTCACCATACAGTTCAAAACGGCTCCTAGAGCAACCAGTTTTCCATTCTGCCCCAGATTCCCTGCTGGGTGACATCTCCTTTTAGTGAATCAGAGGTGATGGGTCTACAAAACTCATCCTCTGGGTTACTGAATGTCATTTCATCTAATTTATATTCCCCAGATCTCTATGACAGCCTGTTTAGCACGGCGCTACTGCACCAAGAAATGCAGAGGAACTGCTTTACAAGTATTAAATTCTTGTTAGTAACAGAGGAGTACTTGTTTTAATTAGGTATTTCAGTGCTGTATATTATACTCATGAACAGAGCTGCTGGGTGACCGTGGGTCTGCAGATGTGTCCAAGGATCTTCACTGGCTGGGAATTATCTGCTGTGGAGCCAGGGATCACAGTTCCTAGGAAAACTTAGTCTTTTCTGATGATAATCCTTTCTTGCAGTTTCCACAGAAACCATATTAATGTAGAAAAAGTGTTTATTTAACAGGACATTGATGTTGGATGAAAGAGACCTTCTAGGTTCAGCTACAGACTTTATGTGGACTGTTAGGCAAGTCACTTTAAAGATCCTGTGACTCATATTCTTGTATGTAACATGAGGGTAAGTAATTTCACATGCACTTTTAATTAATGTTTTGATGAGTAGCAGGAGACAGAATATGTGCACAGATTTCTGATCTCTTCTACCGAAGGACAATCCTTCTCCCATCTAATCAAGCTAGTAAAAGGTGCCTTGAGGGAAACAGACTTTCTGACAGTTGGAGACAGAGGGTTAGTTAAGAATAAATCCAAGAAAAAGTAACTTATACCTACTTTTAACTTGAGCTATGTAGAGTCCATTCAATTTTCATTACGCAACCAAAACCTGAAAACATGTGAAATTTTCCACCCAACATCAACGACTGTCACAAATCCTCTAATTTCTCTTGAATGAAAACATGTGCTAAGTAGCTTTAGAATATGTCACCAGATTTTTTTGTGTGTGTGTTATACACCGATACCTTAATGACTTGATCCAAGAGAAACAATTGTGACCTAACAACCTTAACAGCCACATAAATGCCAAAGATCCTAGCTTTGCTGGGGCTGAGCTACCCATTCAGCAGAAAGTTTGTCTGAGTATTGTATTTTAAACAGGGAAAATCAATGACAGTCCTTATCTTCTCCCGTACAAGATTGTGATGGGTTTTGCGTCCCATTTTAGAACACCAGTGCATGCTAATTTAGAGTATGAACAAACTAAGGAGTAAAATGTACTAAGAGTTGATTTTGCACAAAAAAGAGGGAATGTTCTAAAGACTGTTTTGTACACATTTCTATAGATAGGATGCAATTGATACAGCTGTTTTTAGAATGAAATCAATGGGCGCCTCTTTGTAAAACCCAAGGCATTGTATCACCCCAGACACTGAAAAGCCATTTTTGAGAGTGCTGCTCTCCATTGCTTTTGCTTCAGTCAGACTTAATTGAAGGGATCCAGGTGACAAAACAGTGTAAAGAGATGGAATCTGCAAAGTAAGGTGAAAGCAGGAGGTGCTTGTGAAAAGAAGAGGATTTGCAAGCTGACCTTGAGGCTGAATTTTTCCATTTCCTAAAGAACATCCTGGAAGAAGTCATTTAGTCTATGTCATTTACTCCAAGATAGCTCAACTGATATTCCTTGGGACTGGCTAGAAAATGAATTCATAAGGTAAAAGAGTAATCCAGCTTCCAAGATCACTCAAACTTCTGTTTATTTGCCCAAGACTGCTACCTTATACATGCATATTAGTAACACCAATATTTAGGGAGTGAGTACCTCCTCTCTTGGAACTGCACCAACTTATTTCTCATCTTCTAAGCAGCCACAGGATGGCTGCACAGTTTCAATTTTATTCACAATTTACCTAGGCTGAATTGGATTCAGTGGCCTCGATTCTGATTTAATGCAATAGGACCAGTTCTTATTCACAATAAAGCTCTTTAAAGAATTGTTGTAGAGGCACATGGAATCAGGGAATAAATAAATTCAACCACTTTAACAGTTATGAATACATGCTCAAGTGTTACATAAAACTGGTAATTTCCAATGGAGAGGTGATAATCTTAGTGTCTTTCCTTTCACCCATCAGAGCCATATAAACGGGACTTAGTATAAACGAATCTTTGTACTCCGATTTATATTTCTTCACTGCCACTATGTCATTCAATTAACCTTCATTCTACTATGTGACTAGAATCTTTTTGTCATAAACCATTTTTAAAGTCTACAATGATAAAAAAGAGAAAAAAAATCCTCCAAAGAAGTCAAGAAGAATAAGATTGATGACTTTTGTTCGTGAATCCAACAGTTTAAATTAAAAAATCCAAAGCCCTCATGACTCTAGTTAATTGTACTTTGGAGATGGGATTTCACTATTTAACTTTCTGCAGTTAAAAAAACTTGAAAACTTGTCTGCACATTGAATGATTTAAAAAAAAAAATTCCCTAGTATTTCATCATAATCATTTTGTTATGGGAGTCAGAAATACAGGAAACATTTCAAAACCAGTCAGTTGAGACAGTAAGCAGTTAAATAACTCTGGAAAAGAATCTCTTAACGCTGCAAAGATGTAAGCATGTGCTGAAATGTATGCATGAATAGTCCCATGTGTAAAGTTAATTGCCTAGATCAGCACATAATGATGATGCAGCACCATAGTACAAATAAACTAAAGTGATTACATGGACAAAGACTGTATCTTTTCATTTTAAAAAGATAATGATTAGAATATTACATTTCCTTCCTGCCTTTATTTGAAGGGGTGCAAAACAGAGATAACTCACGCAGCTCCTCCTGGGCAGTCTTATTAACTCTGACTGAGGTCTTGCTTAGCTCTTCACCTCTCTGCAGTTTGCAGATTAGAAAGCAGGTGCCCAGAGCACTTTCTCTCCTGCCATTGGACTCCAGTTTTATATCCCTGTTTTAATAACTGTCGCATGAAGTGATCTCCATCTAGGACACACTTTTCCCAAGGTCTCTTTCCCCCCATCTTTCTGACAGCTTATTATGACTGAAGTGGAAATGTTACATAAAACAAGCTGTTTATGGAAATCTTATTTCTGTCACATGAGCTCTATTCTGATATGACAGGCACTGTATCTGGCTGCACGTATTAAATATATTAATTATATCTGTCATTATGCAATTCCCCTCTTATCACCACTGGTTTTTATAGTCCTGGTAAAATATACTCTGAGCAGTAAAATCATTGCACCTTAGCACACTTTAACGTTCATAACAATCTGACATAATAAGGATACTGTCATTGCAGAAACACCTTCCTACACCCATGTGGGTACTCGAAAATCTGTGCTTTCTCCATCCTCCTACATAAATATAGTAGCTTAGGAACTTTTATGCTGTGCCTTGATTTTTAATGATAAGAGATGTCAGGTACCATTTAAAACATAAGAGATGAAAAGAGGACAATTCAGCTTTAACTATAATGCAGCTTTCCTTTAGATGTAGTCACCTATTCTGCTTCTGTGAACTGTGAAAAGTGTGAGAGAATATGGAACAACTAAAGTTTTAAACTAGAAAGCATTAAGATCCTGTCTTAGGACCCCTTTCTCTCACTATCGGTTACCTAAAGAACAGCTTAAGGTGACAGGCTTTGATGCCAGCAATTAAGTATGCAAGATTTCTACAAATGAGATCTAAACTCTGGTGGATCTAATCTTCTCAATTGTATATAATGCCTATCTATGGCTTGTTCTCTTGCACTTTATCATCCTGTCTCCCCCCATGACAGTGGTTCAATGTCTGTCTTCTCAAAACATAAGACACAGGTTTTGGAAACCGCAAAATAAGTTCAGTCAGGACTTTGCTAATCTCTTGCTTCCAAATTGTGCCATCAAAATAATGGATAAGTCTAGACTGCCCTTCTGGATTCTGATGCCTGAGTGTAGGATTTCTATACAGGTTAAGAATTCTAGATTTTTGCATACAAGGAAAAATTCCATATATGTTAAGTTTAGAATTAAAAAATAGAATGTATATAGAGAAAATTAGCTAAATTTTGCTGCAGGACACTGATGTTTGTGAATCCCAATCTAGATTTTGGAGATATAATTGTTGAGGGAGCGCTTTTGCCTTGTTGTTAAGGTAACTTCGTAGGTTGGTGGTCCATATTTAGGAGACCCAAGGTGCTACGACTGAATGTTTCTGTGTTACTGAACTGAATGTTGTGCAGCACATCTGGATTGTCAACCTGCAGTCAGAGTGCCAAAGCATTCCTTGTGTCTGATCAGCAGAAATAATGATTGGTACCAAGCAGTCCAGTATGGCTTAAGTAGCAGCTCTGGATCTCTTGTTATATTTTGCTTTGTTGCTCATTTGCTTTAGGAATGACACAGTTCTGGCCATTGTCAGAGTGACGAGAATGGCTACAGTAGTTGCCTGTTTTGTCAACAGTGTTTTGGAAGAGATCAGAGAGTTTTGCAGTGGTGAGACATGACAGGATCCAGCCTTTATAACAATACAAGAGAAAGATGGACTTCTTCCTGAATTTTGACAGCAGCACCAGGGAGGAAGGAGGCCCACCCCACCGAGGGGGCTCACCTTTTACCGAAGCATTGCGTGGCAGCAGCCTGCAGCTGGCATTGCCCCGGCTTTCCGCGTCCCGCCGCCAGCCCGGTCGGGTGCGGGACGGAGGAGGTGTGCGATCCGGGATGGCGGGGGCGGGGAGGACCGGAGGAAGGTGCCGTGCCTGGTGGCCCTGGGGCGGGGCTGCCATAGAGCCTCGCCTGTGTATTGGGTCTAGATTCATACATAAATATAGCCGGGGTGGGCTCGCCACACTCCTCTCCCCCCCACCCCCAACCCAGGAAGAGAGCGGGGGAGAGAAATAAGAAGTGGGGGAAGGAAAAAAAAAAAAAAAACAAGGGGGGAAAAAAAAAAAAAAAAAAAAAATCATCCCAGTGAGGTCATTTCAATGAGAGCGCAGGAGGCGATCAGACAAGGTCGACTTTTCCGGAGGAGGCGCAGCCCCTGAGGAGCGTGGTGCTGCATACCGACGGCCGCGCTGCCCAGCCGCCCGCCGCGCCCCGTCCCCGCCGCCGGGCCGGCACCGGGGAGAGCTCCGCGGCGGCGGGGCCGCGCTNGGCGCCGGGGCCGCCCCGCCGCCCCCTCGGCAGCGCCCGCCGGCCGCGGATGCGCCGCTCCGCCCCGGTTGCCGGCGAAGGAAGAAAAGTTTGGGGGCGACTTAGGGCCTCGGGAGCGCCGGTGGAGAAGGAGGATGCGCGGTTTCCCCGGCTGATCGGGAAGGAAGGATGACCGAGGGAGGATGTGCACCAGCAGCCAGATCATCGGGAGCCTCCTGGTGCTCTCCGTGCTGGAGATAGGGTTAGGGGTGTCCAGCGTGGCCGTGGGGGCGGTCAGTTTCAGCCTGGTCCTCACAGAGAATAAACCTCAGCTGGGAGACTCTTCTCCGGTATGGAGCGGGGTGTGTGTACGTTAGCCATTTCACTCTCTCTTTAACTCTTTATGGTGATGATCAGACCCTGCGAAGGCATCCCCCTCCCTTCCCTTCCCTTCTTCCCTTCCGCGTGTGCATGCTGCGCCGAGAGCCTCGCCGGGACCATTTCCGATGTGCATGGGGTACAGTCTGCATACTCGTGGGGCGAGGGGGGAGGCACGGGGGGGAGAGATGTATGTGTGTGTTGGGGGGTGGGGGGGTGGGAGACCCCTTCTTTCTCGGTCCTTTTCATTTTTCAATTTTGCTGTGAACAATTGAACTTTCTGTGAACCCATTCTCACACCGGGGAAAGCCCGATGCCTCGAGTGGAACACAGGCTGTAGCTTACAATCTTTATATTGACTGTGAGTTTTGCTTTTTAAAAAAGAACAGCCCTGTCCCTTATGATGAGACTGTCAAAAGGTGTTTGAAAATAATGTCAAGGGTATGTCAGCTGAGTCCTGAGCTTTTGGAGGAAAAAGAGAAAGAGGAAATGGGAAGGAAAAGGAAAGATATGTTCTCATGATCTGGGCATCCTGAGCTTCTTGCAAAATGAACAAAAAAATCAAACACCAACAATGGGTTAATAGAAGCATCTTGTTCATATCACATTTCTTACTTCTCAGAAACCTTTCTTATATTTTCAGTTTGAGATATGCATGTTTCTAGGAAGAATTTTCCTCCAAATGGTTCTTTATATTTATGAAACAAAGAGTAGGAAATACTGAATATTCAACCTAAACATGAGTGGGCATTTTCAACTCCAAAGCTGGTTTTGGCCAGCTTGGATTGTACAGCAGTATTTCTAAAAGGATTGTTTGCTTTGCCTGAGATAAGATGATAAATGCAAAACACTCTTGGTTATTCATCAGAGTAACCTGCTGCAATTTATAGAATCATTCCGACAAAGTGCTTCATGTAATATTCTCACTGTCAATAATTATTAATTATTGACAACAGTCATAAATATTTTGGGCAGGATATAAACACACACATAATTCTGTACTGCAGAACAGGTAGGTGAGAAATGAGAATGAAGACCAGATAAGATAAGACAGTGGCCAACAGGTAATGATATTATCAAAATCACTTCAAAGAGGGAGATTTCTGATCATCGCTGATGACGACAAAAGATTACTCAAAAACAGTGTCTCTCTGAAGATTTAATGACAGAGGGCAATATCCTGGGTTTCACTGAAGTCAAAGAGTTTTGACCAGTCAGTGAGACCAGTATTTTATGCAGTGATTGCATTTTGTGACAACGCTATCACAGCTGATACCATTTCATGACGATGCACATTTCCTGCACAACTGCCTCATTCATTTTTATGTTTTCTGTTGCCCCAGAGTTTGTACTAGCCATAGATCAAGATCCTGTTACATTAGATGTTGGCTCCAAGGACCTTATAATCAAAGCAAGGGACAGATGCGGGATGAAAGGATGTAAGGGAGTATAAAGAAACAACAAACCAAAATTGATTGGTAAAACAGGTGGTTGCATTAACACACCAGCAGTCTGGCTGATTTCAAGCTGCTCGTAGGTAGAGTTTGAGAGAGGAATAAGACAGGGGACAATGAAGTGATTTTGCAGATGTTTGCAGGAAATTCTGCCCATATGTGAGTGCAGAGGCATGGAAGGGAACCCAAAGGGACTTGTAACAAGTGGGTGAAGGCTGCCCACAGTCAGAGCCAGGAGAGGCAGGCATCAACTGCTAGGAACTGTGCAAACAACTGCAGGTTGGGTAGGCAGAGAGAGGCCACAAAGACACTGTAAAGTGGAAGCAAGCAGGTTCTGCTTCACGTAGAAGAGGAAATGAGAAATCACAGCGGTACGCAGAGTGGGGTGACATGGTTATAAAGGTTTGCTTACTTTGCCTTGAACTAAAGATCTTTGGTCTAAATTGTCACCACGATGGCACCCTCTTTGCGCTATTTCAACAGTTCAAATTGTCTGTTAGGTTGTTTTCTTCTGACTAGAGGACTAGCAGGTGAGACAGGACTGGAAGGGGCCAGAGATCTACTGTTCTCCAGGGATAACTAGGGTAACTAGCTAGGGTTGCCCACTAGCTGTGGGTAACTAGGTCCAAATTAAAACAACCGGATAAAGGTTTGTTTGCACAATCCTCTGAATTTACTGCTGCAGAAATGGCATAATCCTCCTTTCTGCTCACTGGATCTTACACTGAGCTCATGCTGCCTGTATTAAAGAATATGTCTTTCATAAAATATATTATCTTTTTCCAATTCACACTCTTGAATCAAGGTTTTCCTTTGAGAAATGAACATTAACGTTCTTTTCTTTCAGGAAAAGAAAGGGACATTAAAGGAAAAACTAATATTTTGACATGTTAGGATGCAAAACTGGAGTTAATTGAACAGTATCATGTCTCCTGTTGTAATATACCTGGAAATATACTGAAAACTTTTGACCCTGTTCTATCCTTTTATGTGGGTGGAACTCAGCAGAGGCCCAAGTTCATAAGGAAGTAGATGAAGATAGCATCACCATGGAAACCTTAACCTGAATTCCTAAAATTTGGGCATCTTAAAATCATGCACATTGTATCTCCTAATCTTGCCTCCCTTTGATGCTTTGCATTTGACACACGTTAGCTTTCTTCTTAAAAGAGTTGTTCTTATTGTTCACCATCTTCATTCAGACAGATAATTTACTAACGTACCTAACTTTAAGTGTGTGAATCCCACCCGTAGGATTAGAGATACAAGGGAAGTTAAGCATGGGCTGAAGTGCTCTGATCATTACATGCCCTGCATTATGTATAAGCAAGCCAGGGAAAGTGGAGTAGCCAGGAATGAAGAAATGGAGTAGCCAGGAATGAAGAAATGGAAAGCCTGGACAATGTCTACATCAAAAATGCATGGAAATGGTGAAACAGTTTTGAAATTTGTTGTTCTCATTGGAGTTGAGCTGGGTTAAGATAGTAAGATTTGTTTAAAAAGCAGCCAAAAGAAAACAACTGAAGGTGTGCCTGACTTCTCAAATTATCTGGAGCATGTGGACATGACTACCCAATTTGTTTTACAGTATACCCAATCTGTTCTTTTTAAAATAGGCCATGGCCGCTAAATTGCAAAAAA
>VUYV01000104.1:771411-944898 GCA_008711295.1 Anarhynchus alexandrinus
TGGCCCCTAAAAAAAAAAAAAAAAAAAAAAAAAAGTACAGTCCCATATAACGTAAGGTGAACCTGTTGTTGCTTTCTGGATTTTCTTTCTGTTTGTCGTGATCGTATTGGTATAATCTACTCCACAGGCTGTACTCAGTGCCTCTCAGACTTCTTTCTTCCAGAAATTGAGGTATAAAATCCACCATTCCAATTCAGTTATATGACGTACTATAGAAATGATCCAACCAATGAGCATACTAACACTAACATAGCAAGAATGACAGCATCCATAGCAAAGGCTTTTGCACAAACAAAAAATACCAGAAGATAATAATTCAAAAAGTATTCACAGATATTTTAAAATGGCCACATACTTTCCCATCTATATTTAGAACATAATGGTTTCATCGCTATCACTAGGAGCAGTGACTATATATTCACACACACACATGTGTATATGTCTATGGCTCTAAGTCTCATTTATTCTGCAGTGGTGCGTAAATTCCTGCTATAAAGGAGATTCTTTCACAGAGAGAGAGAATAAGAGACAAACCCCACATCTTTAGTCAAATATGCCATCTATCTTCATATGCAAGAGAGAGACCTGATGATTCACTTCTGGCAATGCCCCTCAGGAGCAATAGTTTCATCCCTTATAAAGACAAATACCTAAATGTATTTGAGAGATACACCTTCTCTGGATGTCGGTCGGTCGGTCTGTCTGTAGGGGCAGAGTTATTGTTTCCATGATTTGTGATTTTAGCACAGTGGAAGTCTGCCTGCCCATTAAAAATCTGCATTTATAGTTTGGCTACAGAAATTTGCTCTGAGTTGGCACTTCAAATATTTGATTTCAAGGACTTTTTTTCACCCAGGATTTGAAGAAAAAGAAAAAGGGTCAGTCAGTATGGAACTCTCCCAGAGCAAGAACATTATTTTAGACTGTTAAATCAATGTTGGTGGCCTAAATTTTTAAAACATTAAATTTTGCATCTAGTTTTTACTGCTGCCAAGTTTCCTTTGGAAAGAACAGTCAAACTATTTTTTTTTTTCAAAAGAACACTAAAAAATTCACATTATTGTTTAGTATGCAGACAAAATGCAGATGTGATCCTACTTTATTTTAACATGTGCATTGCATTTTCATCAAACTGACCATAATTCTAGCTGGCTCCTGCTCCTGATGAAATGAGTCGCAGCACTCAGTGAGCTCAGTGGAAGCTGGAGAGAATTCCGTACCTATAGATGAGGGAGGATGTACCAAGCATGGGAGCTTCTTGCCTTGCATGGAACCAGGACAGTTCACTCCAGCTGAGAAGTCTTTCAGTAGGTTTTCTTTATCACTCAGACACTGCAGAAGCCTAAATCAATCTGGAAGACGGTCTGTCCAAGGGGACTTGGAGTTCATACGTTGTATTTAAGAGGATCTGTTGAATATAGACTGACTTAAGCATATGCTTAAATGTTTTGCTGAGATAAGACTTTAGTTCACCTGCAGGGAATAATCCTTAATTTATCAATTTTTGAGAAGAAAGTAGTCATACTCTAAAATAAATATTTGATACAAAACCAACAAAAAGCATTATTTACAAAAAGCATTATTTACTATTTGTTATTCTGATAGACCCTAAACAAGTAAATAAATATTATTATTTTGTGATGAGAATTTGAATGTTTTTCCCAACAACCAGAGGTTTTTTGAATCACTGATGGCAGGTAGACTGTCAGGTTCAGAGATGCACTTCTAAACTTCCTTGAGTGTTTCTAAAAACCATTTCCCATTTTTAAAGCATCTCTGCAGGCCTAGAAGCAGATGAATGGAAACACTAATCACAGGGACTGGGATGGAGTTCAAACTGCTTGAATATGGCTTGAATTAGTGGGAATTGTAGCACCACCTGAGCTGATATGACCAAACAGCACGCTGCCAGGTCAAGGTATTAGCTCGGATTAGAAATGTTTTAACACTATGTCCCACTTCAAATAGCAGACCCCCCCCTCAGCATGACAGATTTGGTGGGACACAGGGTGGGCTGTGGCAATGCTGTTGCTTCTCATTCTGGGTCTGGATGACTTGCAACCAGCAAGACATTCCTGTCCCCACAACCCCTTACATGGGACAACCACATCATTAGAAGTTTTCATCCCCCTTTGGCAAAGATTATTGTGTTCCTCTATGGAGGTAACAGGCAAACCTACTGCTTAGGCTTGCTCTTTCTGCCTGTTGTCATTTTTGTCTAGTTTGATGGCTTTGTTTTCATGAGTGGATTCTGTGCCCTTTATGTCTGCACTGAGAATACTTAACCCTTGTTCTGAAATACTGCTTTGAAGAAGAGCTACAATTAGAGATACCTTCTCTGCTCAGTAGTAGGGATTTCAGCTTTTTTCTCATTTGGATGGTGTTGAAGCAACAAGATTATTAAATAGAATGGTGGTCCTTTCTAGACATTATTAATTTCAAATTCCTGGATATTCTCATGGTAGTCACATGTTTATACAGTTTTAGTGTAAAACACAGATTTTATGGTTTACCACCTGACAAGAGTAGATAGAAGTGAAGCTGTTGATTCTGTCTTGACGGCTTATTCTTCCAAGTGGGGGTTTATTTGAATAGGTATAATATGCTTGCATTTTCACTGTGTAATATTCAAATTTGGAATAATTTTCCTTCCTCTATTTCACCAGATACATATGGATGACCCAGAATGCTGGAGGGCTTTCCACAGAGTGTATGTAGTTTGGGCTTCTTCTTTGTCATGAACAATAACTAGGGATCAAGCAGTCCTTATATTCAACAGGTTTTCTCTCCTGTTTTCTTCAGCCTCTCTCCAGAAAGATTTTCCATAGACAGTTTTCATTTCTTCAAGGGAATTACATTCTCCATTGCTTTTGCCTCCTCAAAACAGAAGAAAGAAAGGTTTCTTAGCTTCAACACACAAAATAAAAAGTTTCTTTTCTTCTGCACGATGGAAACCAACAAATCTGTGGCTCTCTGCAGATATAACTAAAACTGAACCTTTTTTTCAGACTACCAGTAAGAAAGCCTCCTTTTTTCCATGAGAAAGTGAAAGAGGCCAAGTCCTTTTTTCCAGAAAATATGAAATAGGGATGGATCCAAACCACAGAACTTGAATCTAAATTGAGATTTCAGCCTCCTTACTGAAATTTCTGGGTATTTGGATCTGAGGTTTTGTTTCAAGCCCATATTTAATATAAAGTAAATCAAAGCAGGCTAAAAATAAATATTCTCCTTTTCTGGGAGGTCCTTGGTTCTTTATTCCAAAGTTTGATGGACCAAAAGAGAGACTTCCACCATTTATCAGCTGTCCTGGCTAACCAGGGAGGTTCCAGCTGACTAAAGGTTAGCATATGTGACACCCATCTACAAGAATGGCCACAAGGAGGATCTGGGCCCTATCAGTCTGACCTCAGTGCTGGGGAAGGTTATGGAGCAGATCATCTTGAGTGCCATTATGTGGCACATACAGGACAACCAGGCAATCAGGCACGGTCGGCATGGGTTTATGAAAGGCAGGTCCTGCTTGACTAACTTGGTCTCCTTCTATGACAAGGTGACCCGCTTAGTAGATGAGGGAAAGGCTGTGGATGTTGTCTACCTAGACTTTAGTAAATACACAGTACTGTGTGTAAAGTTTAAATGGTATGACATATTGACATGAAGATGAAATCCTTCAGGATAGCCAAGAACAGACAGAGAGTGGCAAGACAGCAGAGCCCCTGGTGGCTGTATTCCAGCTGGCAGTATTATAAAACAGAAGAGTTCACAATAAAAGACAAACACTATCAAACATAGGAAATTCCTTCTGAGTCTGATTTGTACTCGCATGCTTTTTCTGGTACAAAGAACTAGTGCAGTTTCTCTCATTCACTTTTCACTACTGCTGATCACAACACTGAGACATCAAAAATTTTACTGGATATTACTACGGCACTAACAAAAAAAAATCCCCCACTCCCTAGCTAGTCTATCAAAAAGCAATGATCAGAGTCAATCACATAATGTTGCACTGACTTCCTAACCTTTCCAGAGGTCCTCACACTGAGAAGCCTGGCTAAGGCAACTCCGCATGAGCGGTGTTTCTGAGCCCCAGGTATTGCTAATATTTTCTCTGTAAAGCAGGTTTCCTCTGCTTCCAGTGAATCAGAATCCTCTGCAGCTTCAGAAGAGAGTGGTAAACTTGGGTCATCATTTTCAAAGCTTTGCATGAGGTTTAATTGCCTGACACTGCGACTCAAATTCATCCACTGGTTTTAATAGCAAAATGCCTGCAGTCATAAATAAATAACCATACTGGTTTTTGGGCAAGCCTTTTTTCTGTGAATGTAACACAGAATATCATCTAAAAAAACCCCAAAATAATATTAATCCTTTGCTACTACTTAGTGCTTTTCTTCCAAGGTTGTTAACATGTTCAGGCACACCAGTGCATTCAGTTTCACAACTTGTTTTTCTCATAGTCATACAATTTATAAAACTTTAGCATGACCTTCTCAAGCTCACACAGAAGAAAGTGGAAGAATCAGGAATACCCAACTCCTCTGAGTTAGAATAGAACAGAACAGAATATTTCAGTTGGCTCTCTCTTGAGTTCTTTAACTACAGAACACTTTATTCCTTGTGTATATGTATAAATATTGTAGATATACAGAGAGAGAGAATACATACAGACCATGACACAATAAAATATTATCATAGAATCACAGACTCAAAGAATATTTCAAGTTGGAGGGGACCCATAAGGATCATCCACTCCAACTCCCTGCTCCTTGCAGGACTACCTAAAACTAAACCATATGACTAAGAGCATTGTCCAGATGCTCCTTGAACTCTGACAGGCTTGGTGCCATGACCACTTCTCTGTGGAGCCTGTTCCAGTGAATGACCACCCTCTCAGTGAAGAATCTTTTCCTAATGTCCAATCTGAACTTCCCCTGATGCAGCGTCATTCCATTTGCTATGGCGGGTCACCAGAGAGAGGAGACCAGCACCTCCCCCTCCTTTGCCCCCCTTGAGGAAATTGTAGACTGTGATGTGGTCACCACTCAGCCTTCTCTTCTTCAAGCTGAACAAGCCAAGTAACTTCAGCTGCTCTTTGTAAGTCTTGCCCTCAAGATCTTTCACCATCTTTGCCCTCCTCTGCACACACTCTAATAGTTTGATGACCTTCTTAAATTGAGGAACCCAAAACTGCACCCTGTACCTGAGGTGGGGCTGCACCAGTGCAGTGTAAAGTGGGACGTTCACCTCCCACAACCAGGTGGCTATACTGTGCTTGATGCATCCCAGGATGCAGTTGGCCCTTTTGGCTGCCAGGGCACACTGTTGACTCATATTCAACTTGCCATCAACCCAGACCCCCAGATCTCTTTCTGTGGGGCTGCTCCCCAGCCTCTCGCCCCCCAGTTTGTATGTATAACTGGGACTACCCAGGTGCAGAATCCGGCACTTGCTCTTGTTAAATTTCATATGGTTGGTGATTGCCCATCTCTCCAGTCTGTCCAGATCTCTCTGTAAGGCCTCTTACCCTTGAGGGAGTCCACAGCTCCTCCTAATTTAGTACCATCGGCAAATTTACCTAATGTACATTTGACACCTGCATCCTGATCATTACTCCAGGTAGTCTCTCAGATAGTTTAACAACTCTGGAATACAGTAGTCATCCCTTGATTTTGAGAAGCCAGTACCTTATGGCTTGCAGATTAGCTCATTCGCTGTTCTTTGGATTTCAACTTGGGAAACCCCTTAGGCAATATATGTGCGTATGGCACTACATAAAGGTAGCTTGGAAAGGTGTGTGTCCTTGAAAAACAGTAAAGAATAGCAGAACTGCCCAAACTGGTGGGTTCTAACGCTGAGTGAATCTGTAATTGGCTTGTTGCTCCTTTGGTCATACGAACCTTGTTCATTACATTCCCTTCTGGCTAGCAAAGACTGTAGAACAGAAATAGAAAGTCTTCACTGACTGAAATCAATGGTAAAAGATCCATTAACTCTAACAGGAGCACAATTAGAGCATTTTGAAAAAATGGGTGACCTATTCTTTCACCTTTGAAGGTAAATTATCAAAACCCCAGCTTTTTAAACTAGTTAACATACAGTTGTTACAAGTTGAAACTATCTTTGATGGTATCTTCCAGATTCTTTGTGTAAGCTTTCCAGAACTCATAAATTTTTCCTTATGCAAAATTTTCCTTTTAGTCTTATTCAATCACTACAGAGAATTTATATTATTAATCTGCTTTATCAAATCTGACTGAAAAGAACTTAATTACAGTGATGTCTTGAGCAAATTTTTCTTGAGATTTCTGCATTAATGTTGAGATATTTAAAACACTACTTGTGAAAACCTGAAGCACGCCTTCAGTTGAAGGCAATCTGCAACAACAGGATTGGGAGGGAGACTCCAAAACTTCACAGAAAGCCTGAGTGAAAACCTACAAGGCAGGTGTGATAGCTCTGAGCTGAAATCTCCTCTGCCTGTGGGAAAGGGGCAGAGGAGCCTTACCCATTGGTTTTTTGATTGTTATTCCAATGGGTGAGCTCTAGGAGCAATTCACAGTTGTGTGTCCAGATCCATTCAGCGCCATGGTCTATCTGAGCCGGCCCTCTCCATAAAGGGATTGGTATTAAGCCACATCCCAAGCCTAGTATAGAGGTAAATAATATAAAAAAAATTAATCATATTAATTGTGGGAACTGATTCAATGGGCCTAATTCAGAGTAAAAATACATCTCAAGGCTTATGCTTAGCTATATGCATGAACTACTTCAGTTGGAGGGAAATAAACCAGGTATTAAATCACCTCCTCAACTGAGATACTGAAGCTGCAAAATTTTGGAGGGTAAATAAGATGGACATGCAATATATTACGTGGACCCTGAATGCTGTATAGAAACTGCTTAATTTTTTTTTTCACTTCTTATGTAACAGCCAGGTCTGTTCCATGATTTAATCCTAAATCAAGGTCAAGCAGAGCCTTTTGCTAGAAATACCATCTCAGTGCAAAAAGGATGTGGAAAAATCCAGTTTTATAACTGTAAAATTACTTCCCAATAGGGGTGTAGGGTTAGCTTTACTGAGAATAAGTAGCACAGATTTCTTAATAAAGGAGTTTATGATGTATCAAAGAAATCTTTTGACAATATTACAAACACCTGGAGAAGGCCTTATTGTTTTCATACAACTACTGCAGTTCCTACCACGACTGCTCTCTCAGGGACTGTTTGCTGTTTCCCTTGTTAAACTTTTTTGGAGGAGGAAAAAGAGACATCAGAGAATGTCATCAGTCTTTGACACAGGTCACTAGAAAGCATTAACATCTATTCATATCAGCTGGTAGGGGGTGTTTCTGTTTTTTGCTAATTAGTTGTTGCCTAATGCTTGATGCGACAATTAGCAGACCAGTTTGTGAAAGGGAACTACATGAAAAAAGCACAGATACTTTCATGCTATGTCTCTTGCAAAGTGGGCTATCTAGACTCTGAAACAGATTTTCCTGCATGTTCAGTGTAGCCACACCAACAGATGTACTCGCATTTACACCTGCACCCACAGAGGTGACTGAATGTCGTTCTCGCCCAGAGTTCCACCGACTTGAGGACAACAATCAATGCATGATCCCTCAGTGGCTCACACTGTAGGATCAGGGCATTAAGTACCTCAGCTATGCTTGAAAGTAGATTTGGATCACTGACTACCACCTTGCTAAACTTTTCGTAGAAAAAAATAAAGAGGTTTGCTTACAATATTGTTGGGTTTTTTTTTCATGTTTTGTTTACCTAAACAACTTAAAAGTAGGATTATTTTTTTTCTTTTTTTATGAGTAATCATCCTCAGTCTGACTTCTCATTCCAGTTTCTTCTTCTCGGATAAGTGTGTTTATGGTTGAGTTATAACTTCCTGAAACATACGGTTTGTGATAAAAATGCTGAGAACAACTGTAACCATTGCCTAACCTACTGCTGTGGTCACCACTACAGCAACACAGCAAGATTTTTTTTTTAAGGACCTTAAATGACGAAATAATTGGTATTTTTTTTCTTTGCAGTTTCTGCTTTGTGGTATATGTGGAATATTGTGCGCCAAAAAAAAATCTGGACTTGTTGTAAGTTTTTCCACTGCATATATAACACATAAGTATCTGAAAGGCATACTTATCTCACTTGAACTCCTTACTTGGGGCTTTCTGTTTCCAAGTGTTTCTGATAAAAAATCAGCAAAAATTTCAAGTCAGCAGTCCAAAAAAATGATCAACATTTTGGGTTAATCAAGCAAAACAAGGCAGTTCTGAAATGGCCTGTTTAGTTCATGCCTATTTAAGCCACAAATCCCTGTTTATCCCTGTCTGGATAAATATGAATGGAAAACCTGTTGACACAAATTTATGCCAATAAAAATTTCCCCGATAACTTCACTGGATTGTAACTTCTGTCCTTCAAAACCCATTTCTGTGAAGTGTGGTATGACTGGGCTGTCACCTCAGTGAGGCTGCTGACAAAGTTTGATCCTAGGTATCAGAGCTGTTCACTGTTTTAATAAGTTAGTTTTTGCAATCAGAATGATGAATAAGCCAGTTTTAAAGTGATGGCAGATGTTTTCTGTCTTGTCTAAGAATTGGAAGTACAGTAATTTTTCTGACTGCAGCAAAATGGCATCACAGCAGAACTTTACGTTAAAGACATGATCCTTTTGTAAGTGCCAATGTCTGGCTTAATTTTCTGTCAGCTTGATTATTCTGCCATATACAGATGGAAGTCATGTAAAACCAGCGTAAGTGTGAAGGGAATCAAGATCTCTGATTATTTTTGCATATCAGTGAGTTATCCTAAACCCTGTTACAATGACAGTCTCATTTCTTAAAGCATGCGGACCATAACCAGTTTCTAAAAGCTGTCTGTTCTGGTGGTCTCATGGAATAGTCACTTCTCAGTGGACTGCAGCACACAGCCTGAATGCCACATTCCTGATGAAATTCCCATCCCAGTTGTGTACAGAAGTGGTCTGTAAGGCTCCATAAATTCTTCCTACCACAGTAGATAAGTATATATACAAAGCTATATTGAGTAACATCAAAGGCCCATCCAGATCAGCATCTGATAGGCCACCAGTCAAGAGAAGTGAATAAGACAATAATTTAGCAGTATCTCCATAATAAGGTCTTTTGCTGTCGAGTCATTTGTGGCTCAAGGACACCCTGAACCAGGGTGGCATCTTTGTGATTAAAGTGATAGGAGGTCTTTAAAAACGCCTCATTAATTGCAGTCTGTTTCACATCCTTCTAAAGTTCCCAGAAACATTTTAACCAAGTTAAAAACAAACAAACAAACAAATGCATAGTCACCACACTGACCTGAGCTGCATCAGAGACTTCTTTGTTGTTTCTCTTGCTTCTTTGTCCAGCGCATTCACCTTGAACACTTTTGAAGTCCCCACAAAAGCTGTAGAAAGCCTCCAAACTGCTGACTGAACAAATTAGCATTGAACAGGAGGCAGAGTCAGATGGCACACAACACAAGAGAGATTCACTGTGAATACATGAGGCGTTCACTCCTGAGGAGTGCTGAGAAACTGCACAATAGAAAATTAAGACATATTCTGGCATGTTACTGTTTTGAATGAAACGCTGGAAATCAAAAGATTCTGTGTCCTAGTAGTCCTCCCATTGACTGGCTTTTAACATGAGCAACTCATTCTACTCAACTTTATCTTACATGCAACATCAATCTTAGCCCTTGTACACCGGAAGGTATTGTGTTGCCTTGGAGCTCTGTGGGAGCTAAGGGAGATAAAAATGAGTGTCTGTGTAGTGTTTTGCAGCCCATGATGCTATCAAAGCATTGAATTATGGTTAGTCTTATTTTTATATGAATGATTCTGTCTCTGACAAATGTTACTGTGACATAACCTCTCTTGTCTTTCTTGACAGATGATACTTTTTTCTGCCTGTTGCATCTGTGGACTAATTGGAGGAATCCTAAATTTTCAATTTCTTCGTGCTCTGACAAAGAAGTCGTCCGCTCTCTATTCTTTGCATCTTGCCTCCATGTCTCTTGCATGCATTGGAATTGGTGGTTGCACCCTTTCTTCATGGCTCACTTGTCGGCTAGCCAGCTATGAACAAAGGCGAATGTTCTCAGAAAGAGAACATTCATTGCATCACTCTCATGAAATGGCAGAAAAAGTGAGTTGTGTGTCCTCCTTTATTTGTTCTGCTAGTCCTAAAATGCTACTGTATGTGTTAACATTTACAATTGGCAAGAGATGTATTCAATTTTCAGTTTTATATGAGAAAGAGCTTCTGGGAAATGAAACGCTGCCATTCTGTGTAAGCTTTATTATGTTGCATTATATGGAGCTATTTTTAGGTACTGTATATTTGCAGTACATCCATTTCAATGAAGTACATCCATTTTCAACATAATTCCATTGTATAGCCGTACAAGGGCTTAGCTGCTAAATATAGCATTCCATAAATAATTGGAAGCCTTATTAATATGGATTATCATGTATTGTACTGTGAAACAGCACAGAATGCTTTCTGTAACCACATCATTGCATGCTTCAAGGATTTAATCAATTTCTTCCTCTCCCAAGTACTCAGCTTATAAAGTAGGCTATTTAAACACAAAAGCCACAGTTCACAAACCTAGATGACTAAACCTAAGCACCTAAGGGCATATTTAGACACCTAAATGAAACTGGTCTGATTTGCAGCAGCGCTGAGCATTTCCAGCATTTACTGCTTTTCTCTGTTAAAAGGAAATTTACCGAGGTGTTTAGGTCCATGTTTAGGGTCTGAAACTTAAGCTCCCAAAGTTGAGCGTGTAGGGCCAAAAGAATTAATAGAAAAGAATTCTCGAAAGCAGCTCCTTGGAGTTACAGGTCTGATTCCTATTTGAGAAGTAAAATGTTCATTGACACCCTGTGCTTTACATTTGAACTTCTTATCCCATGCCTTTCATTTGAGAAAGGAGTAGAGAAGGGAGCAAAAGTCAAGCGGACTGCCCATCTAAACCTCCACGTGCAAGTTTGCATTACAGTTAAGTTCAACAGTCTGTATCATATCTATCGAGACCTCTGAACAGCAGAGCGAGGATTAATTCATTCAGACTGTAGAATGTTTTCGGATTCCCCGACAAAATGTGATATAGCAGTTAATTGTCCATCAAGTAAAAATTACTTGCCACTATTCTTTGGTTTCTTAACTGAGAGGAGACTCCAAGCAGAAATAAAGACTGAATTCACCTTAGAGGATATTTGAAACACGTTTTGAAAAGTTAAATAGTATAGGTTACAACAGTATTAAAACAGGGTGATAAACTCAAGGGAAGAGATACATTTCTCCCTCTCATTTTTAAATGAAGCAGAATTCTGATGAGCTATGTGGGCAAGTATAACCATGGCCTTGCAGATGGTAGGCTAGATCCTGCCTTTCAAAGATGCTCTTGCCCTAACAAGGACAAAGATGAAGCCCATTTGGGAGAAAAAGAGAGAGGCTGAAAATGACCATGTGTAGCAGTAGTTGAGTGCCTCCTTTCCCGGCCTGATGACCTACTGAGCTTTTAGACACTTAGCAGTGAGGACTGCCAGGTGCCCACTTATCTTGGGGGAAGGGTCGTGATGCATGTGCAGAGCAACCCTATTGCACATGCTCAGCGAATGTGGGATGCGTCCCACCGACGGTGGACTCCCTGCACGTGTGTTGTAGCATCAAGTATGCATGCGTAGATGGTCTGATCTGGGACTTCATAAACCTACAGCCTGCGGACGGTCTGCTGCTGGCAGGTTTGAGTACATTAGCTCAAGGCATGCCCCTGAAAAATAATGAAGGCTACTTAAAAACTTACATTAAATTAGGCCCTGATTTAGAAAATAGCTTTAAAGTGTTTGATATATATAAGACTATTTTGTATATTTATACTGATATACAGTAATATAGACATGTACTGCATGTGCATTTGTTTGTGCTATATTTATTGTATAATTGTTATATTTATATTAGAGATTGAGGGGTATTGAAATAACCGACCTGCCCAGCTGCCCGGTGGTTCCCCCGACACCAGAGTTACCTCCAAGGTACGCTGAACACTAGGGAGCTACCATGTTATTATGTCACTTCAGGAAGGGCCACCTCTAAGAGCAAGTCATAGTTTCAGCTAATCAAAGTTGGCTGATGCTGTGATGTCACTCTGAGTCAGGAATGGTGCTTCCAGGTAGTGACATAATTCTACGTGGTGAATGCTGCAATCTGGAAGTAAGTTGAGTATTTAAAATATTCACCCTAGTTATAGACATCCAAATGCTCCTATTTGGATGTTGCCACCATTGACTCACTCTGCTTCTAATCTGTGTGCTCCTTCATTTCTTGAATTCGGCAACATTTTTTTAATTTATGAATACTTTTATTTTTGAAAATAGAAATATTGGGGGAAATAAATGGTTTTCAATGCTTTCTGAAATTATGATGATATTCTAATAGCTGATGTCTGCAGAGGATTCAAGTGATAAAGCTGACAAAAGAAAACTTACACTCACTCATGAGTAGCCTTCTGACAGATCATTACTATCAACCTGTGGCTGACTGATAGTATTAAATGGCTTTGGTATTCTTGGTCCCTTTCCCAGCTGACTGATATCTTCAGCGTAGATCCAACACAGGGTTTAGGCACCTACAAAGAGGAAAAATAGAGCCTCATTTCAGAGCAGACAGCCCCCAAACTGGGATCCAGAGTCCAGTGTTAGGCATGCATGTTCCTTTTCACTATATGAGGAGCGTAAGGCACCGTACAAAAACATCCAACACCATCACCTGCCAAGTGGCAAGCTGGGTGGTAGAAAATGCTCAAAATTCAGTAAGTTTATACACCTTATTTTCTTTGAAGCTTACACTTGATTTAGGAGTATTAATTGGCAAGGCTACTTGGTTTGATGGCCCCAAGTTTACTTTGTAGAGTGGAATAGGACATCCTTTCTTTCAGAAACTGTGGAGGGAACAATTAAGTCTTGTGATCTACTTTAAAATGTAGCTGGTAACACCTGAGAGAGGAGGCACCAGTGTGTCCACTTTATGTTAAACTCTGAGTTCCTGTCTCTGCCTCCCGAACTATTTATAAATCAAATATTGTGGATTAAAAGAAGAGACAGAAAGATTAAGACTAGGAATAAAGACCAGGTCTGAGATTTTTCTTCTCTTAATCAAGAATCTCAGACACTATGCTATAGAGTTAGGTTTACTCTTTCTGATTTTCTCTCTCTTGTTTCACCCATTGAATCTTGCTTTACGTTCTTCATAGAAACTTCCACAAGAAGGGGGCCAAACAAATCCCTTTTCTTCCACATTTTCTCCAAGTGTACCTAGGAAATAGAAGAGGTGAATTTAATCTGCATGGAATGCAGAGAAGAGCTTCTGGTTCTCATGCACGTATTTTAGAACTGGCCCACCAGTGGCACCTCCACCTCATCTACCTGAGTTTTAAAAGGAATAGCCCAAACTGCATTGTTATGTGTGCCCATTCCTCTTGGCATAGTTGGATGTTCTCTGCGATCTGCCATTGGACATAAGCAGCAGATCACTTCATTTCTACATCCAGATTCAATTTGGTATGAAATAGGCGTAAGACTGCTCAGAATAAGGCAGTTCTAAGCGTAAACTCTATGTGTCTTTGCAGCCTTGCAGGTCAGAGAACTGCTTCATTAGTGTAGCCATCTCCCGGCTTAGACAGCTGCTAAGTAGGTATTGTTTGGATTGCAATTGGAGAATTAGAAAATCCAACTCCAAACAAATTTTGGTTCAGGTGCTTTAGGATTCTGACTCATGATCAGGTCAGCTTACTCCAGGGTGACTCATCTGCCACTTGCGTAGCAATTGCTGAACTACTAAAAATTGTAGTCTGGCATATTAAGGGAAAACCAAAATCAGTCCCATCCCAAGGCAAGCAGTCAAACCCCTTAGATCCTGTTTGGATCTAGACCTACTTCCCAAATGTCTATCCCAGCTAGCATCGAATGGCATCTGTTTGTAGCATGTCAGCACAGAAAAAGGTTTGAATGGAAATGAAGACTTAATTACCATCTTGTTCCTTTGTAGATTACCACACAAGCTTGAGTTGATGCACTTTCAAAGGACAACATCACAAAACTTGCACGGATGCCATCAATGCTGTATATGTGGTCTGAGAGTAATGTCCAACTCAATCAGTATCAATGAGTCTATCATCTTTCAAATGTACTTAATTTATGTAGGAAGAAATGTGATTTCTTTTTTTTTTTTCTTTACAGTGTGATTTATCAAGCCAAATAAAAAATGTAAAATTTTTCTGACTGTTTGAAATTCAGAGTTTGTTAATTTTTTGTTGCAACCTTAGCTAACTGAATTTCAAACACCATAAAATAATTGTAATTTTAATCAGTGTTTTCTATTCTTGTTCCAGGAAATGACAGACAACCTAAGCAATGGTGGCCCACATCTGATTTATAATGGAAGTGTATATTAAGAGATTTTTAAAAGTTCCATGGAAAGAAGTGGGTTTAGAATTTTCTTCAGGAAAAAAATAAACTCCAAGAAACTGAGAAAATGGAACTATCTTAGCTTTTATGGCTCAAATGTCACAACTGCAGAACAGCACAGTTGCATTTCCCTTTTAGAAACACGTTCAAAATTTGTCTCCTAAACATTTTGCGGATATACAATATTTATTCACTTCCTGGCTACTCTCTTTTGGTTTGTTTTTTTTTTTTTTTCTGAATAACTTTTCAGAATTGTGATAGCATTTGAAATAGAATTCTCAAGACTCTTCTTCTCATGGAGACTCAAAACCCAGAAAAAATAATTAAACTGGACCACATTTAGCCGGTCACAGGATTCCTAAAGAGAAGAGAAGTGGGCAGAGGAAGGGTGGCTCAGGGGAATCTTTTTCTCCTCCCCACTTAGCAGCATCTGGTGTAATATGATGGCTTCAGATCATGTGGCATGGTACCAGCAACACATCTGCACAGTCCCTCTCCCCACATTGTGAATGCATCCAGCCTCTGTTTTCCCAGTAGATCGTATCAAAAGAGAGTGCAAATTACTCTTCCAAAAGGCTCCCATTTCACATTCAGAGTGTAAACGAACAGTGTGCTGAAAACAACACCGATGTCTTTGTTTTGAAAGACAGAATGCTCTAAGAATGCCATAAATCAAAACCTCAACAATGCCTTGTTGTAAAGAAATTGTAAATATTTCCAATTTGTGAATTAAGTATATTTCGTAATTTGTTCATAAAAGATGACAAATAAAATGAAATCTAAACCACAGATTTTAGAGAGATCTTTTGGGATTTTTTCTTGTTAGAAAAATCTTGCAAAGCTGAACAGTTACGTGTGCATTTTTGCACAACACATTGAAAGGTTCCTGAAGGGGTGGAGCAGGCTCAGAAAGGAGAAAAATGAAGGCCAAACAGAGGCATGGTCAAGGTCAGAACATGCTGGCAATTCTGCACACCCACAATAGAGTTTGGGGTCTGTTAAAGGGACAGGTTTAGTGGTAGAGGACATGGGTTTAGGGGGACATGGTTTAGTGGCAACTTGGCAGTGCTAGATTAATGGTTGGACTTGGTGATCTTAAAGCCTTAAAGGTCTCCTCCAACCAAAACAATTCTATGATTCTAAAGCAGTGTGTATGTTAAGGTAGCAACTTTAACTGACCCCAAACTTTATTGTAGGACCTACTGGCTCATGTGGCCATGAAAAATGGAAGATGTAATCCGTAACAGAACATATCCAGCATAATATCCATATAAAATATTCATATAAAATCACTCACATGTTACATAGTGAGTCTATGACTGTGTTGTAAAGCCCAGCACTTCAACATGAGTTTGAGATGTAAGCATTATTGATGACTGCTTATTTATATCCATGTTCCCAGACAAGCATGACTAGAATCTTATTATTATTCAAGCCACGCTATAAAAACCACTAGAAATTATATTAAATTGTTTTGTGAATCTATATGGTATAAAATAATCTTTAATTCAATTATCTCAGGATTTTCTAAGTCTATAAGGGAGTTTCCCATCTAATTACAACATAGGAAACATCTTCACTGTGATTTAAGGCTCTTACTTAAACTTCATGAAAATTATTTGGATAGCTTATCTTGTGAGTCAAAAACTGGTCCACCTTATAAGGCCTCTCTTCACTTATCTACTGTCTCAAAGGGCTTTTGAATCTTCTCTAAGCTCCTGATATACTAATATGTATTACGTACATTAGTAATTGCTAAAGAGACTGTTCCTGTTCATAAAGAATATAGATACTGTCATAGCAAAATAATCAGATGTTAAGGCATCTGTACTCTAGGAAAGTGCTCCCTTTCCCAGATCCTACCAGCCTTTAGACTGTCTCCCCTACTACATTGCAGCTTGCTTGGGCTCTTTATAGGTGCCACTGCCTCTTCAGCTTGATGCTCCTCTTCCTCAGCAATGGGAAACATGGGATAATTTTTTCTCAGCATCTGCTCCTTCTAGAAGCACTTTTGCTTCAGCTCTGGACACAACTGTCAATAGCAGAACTAGTGCCTAAATGGGCTGCAGAGTTTCATACAGGTTGAAGAAATCCATACTGGGCATAGAACCAGAGAAAATGGTTCTGCAGTATTCCTTTCCTCATTGCATCAGTACACAGAGTATAAAATTGCCTTATCAAAGAAAAGCAAGAGTAAAATAAAAAATGGTTCAAAATTCTACCTCAGAAGTACCTGGCCGAGGTTCATCGTTACCTCTGTACAACTGTAAAATCATGGTTCGTACAGAGGTATCTTGTCACACTTCAGGACTAGGAACGGTAGCTTCAGATCCTAGACTGGTTTGCAATTGCAGCTCAGAATCTGCTTAGAAATGACATGACAGAACACATTATAACATTATCCATTTACTTATCAGAAACACTTCATTTCCCAGCACAGTAGTAATAGTATGGGATGGTGCAGGGGAATGGGTGATTCTTCCGTGTCCAACATCATAGCCCAGTGCAACAGCCACTTTCTCATGCTTTGGAAAGGAAAGAAGGATACATTTTCCAAGCTCACAACGTTTGAAGCTGTACTGTAACTTAGCAAATACAACCACACCACTTTTGCTGCTTTTCAGGGGGTGCTGTAAAGAGAGAGAAGAGATCTGGGCCCCAGAGAACAAAAGATTCAATTGTTTGGTGGGGGTTTGGTGGGGCTGCCAAGCCTGTAGAATGCAGCAAAACTGGCTGGTCCCCGCATTAATAAAAGCCTTGAAAATGCAAAGCTGGAATTCAAAAGACTTCGGAACAAATGTGACGAAGACGACTGCTGCTACAAAGCAGGACATAGAAAGAGGATCAAAATTCTTACATTCAAAGTAAATTAGCATAATACATGGATGTGGTAGGGGAATTCTAGGAAATGTTTCACTTTTTTTAATGAAGTTTTGTTCCATAACTGCATACAGAGTTCAACTGTAATGGAAATATTTTCTGTATGTTTTCATTACTGGTACAGTTGAAAGGACACTCATTCCACTTATCCAACTGTACGAAAACCAAAACTTGCAGTTTTCAGAATGTGACCAGCAAACATATCTACACCAATAGCTTGATGGCTGGGCACCAAAGTCCATTTTAATCTAAATAAGATGAAGTATGTATTGTGCTTGACGCAGTTATTTCTGATTCATGCTGCTGTAAAAGCAGATGCTGGCTCAGATTCTCTCAGAGATATTCAGCTGTTATTTACTAGGTCAAGAAACACTCTTCCTGAAGAGGGTTACTTATTGAACTTTATGCTTAGAACTTAGCTGGTAAGTCCTTCATGTACGTTTTAATATTTTAGGCTATATTTTAGGCTATGCTTGGCATTTCATAGAACCTCAGCCTATGAGAAGCACACACATGTTTTGAATTTACAACAATCAACAGTTCTTATTGCAAACTCTGGAGAAAAGTGCATGTAATACGTTTTAAATCTTTTTCTTGCACAATCTTCAATATGTATTTGTTGCATGAGGACAAATGAATTTCCCTTCAGATGGTCCAGGGAGGTATGAAGGACAGTGGAGCAGGTCAGATTCAGTAGGAAATTTATCTGCAGCTAGCCATGATCACAAATACTTATATTTATGCCAAAATTTTCCTTGACAGTGCGATTTTGAAGATAGAAAGAAAAGAGAGTATAACGGTATAAACCATTTTTAATCCTTTCAGGTCCCAGTCCCTGGGAGGTTAAGGACTTAAAACAAATCTTTTATAATTAAAAGCTTAGAAATGTCTAAAAGCAGACTGGTATTAGACTACAATATCATTGTAGATACTAGTTCATAATCTTTCTGCCTAAAATGATTCTAGCTAGCTTTCCCTTCCTCTATCGAAGTGACATCTTTAGCTCCACTACAAACCTCCAATAAGTTCCACAAGGTTGTTGTACATGCATCTAGAGATAGAGTTTGAAGAATATTTTTAGAACTTGTACAAGGGCTAGGCAGACAGACTCACAATCTCCAAGCGGGGGAAAAAGAAGAAAAAAAAGAAAAGAAAAAAGAAGAATGTTTTTGGTAAAACGTAATTTGATTGGAGTGAAGATGCTAAACTCACCCTAGTTTAATATCAACAGCCTGAGGAACTCTGAGTGAAGTTGGGAAGCTTGTTCAGGAAGGCCTTTTTTCCTCCTAAATATAAAGTTATGAAAATGTGATTTAGTGTTCTAAAGGAAAAGAGTGAACTGGGTGGGATGAATCAGTAGCTGGAATTTCAGCAGAAAGTTATGTGCCTGGAGAGATTTGTTTGGCCGTGGAAGTGTTGTTGTGCTTCAGAAAGAAGCAGCTTTGATTTGGAGCAAAAAGTCCAGAGGGCTTCACCAAGGTCTCTCCTGTAATCTCTCTACAAAGTAGTCAAAGAAACATCGAAGACACAGGATAGACATCTACTTCTGCCAGGAAACTAACAATAAGCTCTGCAGAACAGCCTCACAATTGCTCTGTGGTTCCCTCAAATGAGCCCTGAGCATATATAGAATTGGCAGTTTGGGGGTTTTTTTCCCCTTGCATTACATTTGATTTGCTGAAAGGTATCTTTTACGTCCTTTAACCACTGAGTCACAGCAGGTTGCTTTAATGATTTCCACATCAGCGTAATTTTGCTTTGTAATCAGTAAAAGGTGTTGTTTTTTTTCCCCAGACATCCTTTCTGAAATGCAGTTTTAATCCTGCCATAAGCTGCAACACATGCCCTTCTAAAAATATATCCAGTGATGGCATGTTAAATAGGTTGACCACGTACATTAATTAAAAATAACTCTGCATCCATGAAAACAGCTGTTCTGACGAACTGGCATAATGTGCAATGGGAACACGCTAGGAAGGCAGGCAGGAAGAGGGACCACAGGCACAACTGAAAAAGCTTTGAACTACAAAGTGTCATTACAGTGCTGCACATAATTGCACTGATATAAACCAGGTACACGAGTCAACACAACTTCTCTTTGTACCCTTAAGAAAGCAGACATACATTTAAAAGGAGCTAAGAGCCGTTAGGATTTCCTGCTCTCTTTCTCACATCCCATTGCTAGTGGCTAGTTTGAGACAAATCAAGTGATGTAACTGGGACCACAAACTCGTGCAGCTCCTCTCCCACATCATTAGGTGAACCCTTTTTTCTCTCCCTCCCTCTTCATGCTGGTTCAAGCTAGGAGGTCATGCCTTATATCTTTCCTTATCTCTTCTCTTCTGTTAAAATACAGCTGTATCCTTTAAAGTGTTTAGTATTGAATAAACTCTTACCTTCCCTGCCCGGAGAAAGCAAACGCAGATCATTGCCTTCGCTTTACAGCGAGACTGCAAACGAGGCAAATCTAAATCTAAACCATGAAGTCCAAACATCCAGACTGACAGTATTAAATTCCTGTGGTTTGCTACACTTACTGATATCATTGTCATCTTCTCCCCCTAAATCCAGGCATAAACTCCAGGAATGCTGACAGCTAATATTTTTCTGAGGACTATTTGTTAACTGTGTAGCACCCTGGAAAAGTACATGTGTCAGAGCTCCTTTGGTAACCATTACACATGAAGGACACTAGGTTAATATTGATAACCACACTGTGGTGGCAGCAGCAGAGATCTTGAAATGGCCCAAGAGTTCTACATCTAAATGCTACAAAACGTATGGGATTCTGTATGATCGTATTTATGCAAGGGATTTTATGCCTGCTAAAAATATTGTACAAAACCGTGAATAAAACTGTTAGGTTTGTAAATTAAGATATTCAAACATGAAGAATACCTGAATGGAGTTAAGACTAGAAAGCACCTTATGATCAACTGTTTTTTTTCTTCTGTATAGCACAAGACATGACACTTCATCTGACAATTCTTGTATCAATCATGTAACATCTGGGTAAGCAACACATATTTTCAGAATGAAATCTGATCCTTATTGAAAGACTTCAAAAGAGGTATTCTATTACCTCCCTTATTCCAACGAGCAGAAACCTTCCCACTTGAAAGTGATTTGTTTCTGTGCAGAATTCTTTTGCTTTATTTCCCAGGCACTGGCTCTCACTACGCTATTGTCTGCTAAATTAAGGGGCCTGGGAGAAACTGGGATCGAGTCATGTCTTAACCTTCTCTTGGGTGAGGTTCTTAAATTCCCTCACAGTGGGGCAGGTTTCCAGACATCAAATATATATCTGTATTTTACTTCTTTCCTAAACCCTTTCCAATTTTTCCATGTAAAATTATTCTTTTTTTTTTCCTGTGCACAGGAATTATGACAGTTTCTTTAACTACTTATCCCATTCATCCTTGCCTTACCAAAGTTACACTGGAGCGACAGCCAGCAGGCTGAGTTCTCATCTCATCTCTTTCCCTGATTGCTTTGAACTAATCTTTATACTATAAGGACTTTAAAATTGAATAACATTTCATACTCTCTCAGCTTTCTTTCCCCAGTTTCTTCTCAGACAAATGACCTATTTTACCCCTAGAAGTAATGAGGAAAATGAGGAATTCTTTATGTTTTAGAATCTGTCTCCTTCCCTGATTTCCATCAATGGAAAGACAGATCTTTTGCATGAATTTGTTTCAGACTGGCAAGTTTACTTTAATACTGACTCCTATACACCTCGGATCTTAAAAGGTTTACACCATACAATAAGGAACTCTGCAGAGCTCCCATAATCCTCAGACACAGAACCGGTTACGGTGTAGTTGTATTAATGAGGCACTCCTGACCTGAGCTAATTAGCCATGCTGAGAGGTAGGGCTTCCAAACCTGAACGCAGAACCACACGTACACGAATATATTGCTTCTGCACATTACAGATCGGGTACAGTAATGCACTGGGTGGCACAGGCACACCTATACTGCTTCAAACCCATGCCTAGCTCTGCCCAGGGAGCTCTGCTCTCTCCAGCTTTCAAAGCCAACTGTCAAACGAAGCTGAAAGACTACGCGGAGATTACATTTCCATCTGTCAAAAGAAAGATGTTTGCCTTATGTCAAATGGCTTGCTCAAGAGGGAATGACTTTTCTTCCCCTCTCTTATGATATATGTTAGGTTTTTCAGAGTCTACGGTATGGACTTGGATCATGACCGCCTCTTGGCAAGTAACAGAGCCAGAATGAGCATCCAACGAAACAGCTTCAAGGATACATAAATACTAATTTATTGCAATTTGCCATTCAAGAAAGTGTTGCAACATTCTTAACTCTGTGGTAATTCTATGGGTGCACTGATGAGCTTGTGTAGGCACAAAGGAACCAATTGCATCCCTGTTGCAAGACTGGAAAATTTGGAAAAAAAACTCATTCTGAGAAAAAGTCTTTAATGATGTATTGGCATGTCATACATTTAATGGTAGTAAAAAAAACCCAAAAAAACCAAAAAAAAAGAATAAGAAAAAACAAGGTAGGTTTGTACAATGTATTTTCAAATCCTTCACTTTCATTTTAACACCTGTTTTTTGTGTTCAATTTATTCTTTATGTCATATGTTTGGGACTCCCCTATGCTGTATACTATTATATTCAATGTTTAGTTTGAAAATCCCACACATATAAACAATAACGAAAAAAGATTTAGAAACATAGAATCATAGAATCATAGAATGGTTTAGGTTGGAAAGGACCTTGAAGATCACGAGTTTCCAACCCCCCTGNCATAGAATCATAGAATCATAGAATGGTTTAGGTTGGAAAGGACCTTGAAGATCATCGAGTTCCAACCCCCCTGCCATGGGCAGGGACACCTCCCACTAGACCAGGTTGCCCAAGGCCACGTCCAGCCTGGCCTTGAACACCTCCAGGGATGGGTCCTCAACAACCTTTCTGGGCAACCTGTTCCAATTAATTTAAAATTAATTGTTCATGCTTTATGAACAAAGGGTAGTATGTCCGTGTATCTTGGGGCCCAACTTCTCAAATACTAAATTTTGAGGACTATATATAAATATGTGTTGAAGGAACTGCTTCCTCTGAGAGTAATGGGATTAAGACTTATATTTAAAGTTAAACCTGGACAACTATCTCAAACAAGGATTTTTTTGTGAATAACAGCCGAACATTGAGATGAATCCAGTGACTAGTGACTACTCTTGGTTTGCATTGGTGTCAATGTGAGAATCAGGCCCTCAGTCTGCATCGTCCTGAACTCTGCAAAAATAGCAACTGGCTGTGCAGACCAAAGGCACAGAAGTGATCAATCAGAATAAATGAATTTTATAAGTACAGATTTACTGGAGGGAAAAAAAAAATATAAAAGAAAGGGAGAAACAAAGGGATTTCTACTGCCTTCTCCCCAGCTTTTCATCAGCACCCAATAGTGAAAAAAGCCCATTTCTATCAGTCAATGCAATCACAGCTGCCTTGCCTGCACAGTGCCCTGAGGTCGACTGCACCATCCTTCAACCCTCATGGCACCTACATTTGTAGTCTGCAATACTTGCAAGCCTTTAAGATGACTCTTCTTAATGGTTCCCCCAAATGCACTGCTCTTAACCCCGAAAAAGGTTCATGCTTGAACTCTGAAGGTTTCTTTGGAAGGACTTACTTTTGATTTCAAATAAATGTACATTCTGGGGACTTCCAGGATATTTATTGGGTCTGTCAAGGAATGGAAACATAACAGATGCCCACCAGCTTACTGGCAAAGAGAAGAGGTTCTGTCAAAACAGCACATTTATTTGGAATTAAGAACCTAATTTTAAATCTCCTTCTTTGGTGACTATCATATCTTTGGCATTTACATTTCCAATGTTTATACTACTGTCTTAAGAACACTTAAGTAGGACCTTTATTTCCAAATAAAGTTTCATAACTTGGCAGGCTCATGTTCACTTTATAAATATAAGAACTTTAAATCCTTTTCCATATAAACATGTGTAATATTTCCTACCAAAAGTGTGTGACAGCCAAGAAGTTCGATTATTCTCAATCTATAAATCTCTGCAGACAGCTCATCCAAAATAAAGCATCAGCCTAGGCATAATTACAAATATACATGTCCAGTAAAGGTAAATAAAGAAATATCCTCTAAATATGAAATAGCAGCAACTTGCCAGGAAAATGATACTGTATGTTAGAATATCTCATGGGTTCACTGGGATACAGTTGTGGTGAAAAATGACAGAAGACCTTTTCCTCCTTAGGGTGTCCACAGTTCTCTGATGAGTTGGAAATTAGCAAAAAAGTGAGGAAGAGGAAGATGATCAAGATGTCCTCTTCACCAGTACGCACGCAGCCCAGCAGGGAGGAGGCTGCCAGGGAGAGCGGTTCAGTTCCTCCTGTCAGCAAGCATCTGTGGACATGGGCCAAAGATGCGCAACACTGTTATAGGCACTTTGTCTTCTGCTCCAAGACACTGAATGAAAAAAAAAAAAAAAAAAAAAAAAGAAAACAGAATGAAAAATAAAGGTGTATTTTTCCAACTGACACCCTCAATACACATTGCCACATGAATAGCCCCACTGATTGCACGAAGGGTGATTGCAGAAGCAGACGCTGCTCACTGAGAATGAGTGTGGTGCTGTTTTATCTCAGTTTACTTGGATTTTTGGATAGGTCAGCAGCAAGAGATCGCAGGCTTGAGCATGGGTTTAAGTGTACTGAACCCCGTGGCCTTCGCTGTTCGTCGCTGCTGCAGCCACGTTGCTTTGGAAGAACTGACCCTTGGCTGCCTGTGAGTGAACCGGGCTGCACGCACTTACACCACCTCTGACTCATCTGGCCAGGAAGAAGTTGGGCACGTACTAAAGCACGCAATGTCCTCACACCGCTCTTCTCTGGAGTTTGGCGTCAGCCTGGTTGTGCTGGTGAGCCCAAGTTTGACAACAGGTCTGGATTTTCTTAGAAAGTCTCCAGTGGAAATAGTGTAACACAGACTCAAAGTAAGGCTAACATAATTTAAGACCACGTAAAGCTAAATTCCACTAATAAGTCTCCAGCGTTAAAAGGGATTAGATTCTGATAAACATTTTGGGTAGCTGCAAGCTAGGCCTTGCAAAGCCTGATATCTTAATGTGCCTCACTCTCAAAGTGGAATATCCAAAGTTTCTTTAGATATTTGGCTTGTCAGGGAGAGAGGGGTGAGCTTTGCCCCTGCAAAGGAAATATTTCCTCCTCTCGGGATCCACGGCTCTGAATCTTTACCTTAAATCAGGAACCTATGAAGGAACCGGGGACTTAAAACTCATGCTGCCTCGAGAGGACTTCATGGTTCTGCCTCTTGAATCACATCTTGACTGCAAGAGCCCGTTTTGTTCATCCTGAATGCATTCAAGCTCCTATCCCCATTTCTCAGTAGTGTTCACCAAATGTCTTGCTAAAGGTTAATCTGGGAGGCCCTCTTCTGTCGAAATGAAGCACGCATAATTTACTGCACAGAAGAGCAGCACAGCTCTGGGAACTACTGATTAGGACAGTCAGCTGCAAGCCCTGAATTTTGCTGTCAGCTTGTCACACCAGTTCTTTCAGGCTTTGGTGTTGGGGGTTCTTTCCTCCACGACTGCCTAAGCTAACCTGAAAGCAGAAGCAGACTACTGAAAAAAAAAGCAGTGTTACCCAATGCCACCTCCCTCTCTGGCAGCTGCAGGACAGCTCAGTTTTAACCCCAATCTTTTTCCCTGTCCTCTCTCAGCCATACAGCTGGGTTGTTAAAGCACCCCCTGATACTGCAGGTTTGTGTCTCCTCCGGCTGGGAAGGGAATCAAAGCCACTTCCTGGCCCACTCTTCTGGCCACTGCATAAAATAAGGGCTTGTCATCCACCTCCATTTGAAAAAAAGACTACAGCTGTGTTGGGGGGAGCAGACAGCTGGTACCATCCACATATTATATGTATGTTCTCATCACACGCCACAGATTAGGGCCTTCAAGACCTGTTCTGCTTAGAGGTTGGCTCCCAGCAAGGTTTAGGATGGAGCTGGAGAAGGAGCCTGTTGAAGTGGGGCAGGTCAGCCCAGTGCACCATACTGAGCCTCAGGCAGCACAGAACAACTCATACTGAGTTTTGTCCCAGGATTAAAATGGAGTTTCTGAATTGGCACCAGAAATCCATCTTAGTCCCATTTTAGCTGTTCATGTCTTTCACAGGATCTGATTCTTTTTGTACAAGGCTGTTAAGACCTTTGCTTTACCCAAACAATGTAGCCTAACAACAGTGCCTGCATTGGTATATCCAGAAATGAACCTGTAAAACATCACTGAACCTTTGCCCTTGCCTTAAGCAATCTAGGGGGAAAAAAAAAAAAAAAGAAAAAAAAGAAAAAAAAAGAGGAAAAAAAAAGTATTTGAAAATTCTATTTCAGACTTACCTAGCAATTTTTTTTTTTACTCTCAGAAGTAAAGATTTAAACAAAACACTCAGATTTGTTATTTCCTCTTTCTTACCCTGGCTGATAATCAGTATTACATCCATTCAAGTCAGCAAGGTTACAACGAGACATGGGAGAAGAATCAGTTCTGACTGGCCAACAGTGAGACCCTTTCAAAACCCTCCAAACCTACATTGCATGCATAAAATTAACTAGTGAGATGTACATGTTGCAACTGAAAGCATAAATAACTTATGCCCATCACTGGTTTTGAGGTTGTTTCTTCCTACTGTTTCCTAAAACAGCCATGTCCAGTATTTTTTTATTCCTTTCTTCATTAGAGTATTGCCAAAGGAATGATGATAACCCACCAGAGTGATCAGATCACCTGAAAGATCCTATTACTCTGCAAACCACCTTTCATTGGAATTATTTTAAAGATCACAAATAGCTGCTTTTTCTACCAGTGATAAAAAATAAAATAATTAAAAAATACATGACACAAAATACTTTGGATTTTGATAACTTATTGCAATAAATCTGAGGGGGGTTATACTAGTACTAACCTGAAGCTTTTATACAAAGCTGTTGTTCATGGAAAGCAACTCAGAGTTCAAAGGCTTCATTTATTACTTTTTTTTTTTATCCTTCCTAGCTGAAAAGGGACCGGATAGAATTTTTTTTCCCTATCGTTGCAGTGACAAGCTAGTTTTCCCCCAAGATTTTGTGTCCTATTGTTGCTGTAGCACTATCTGATTCTTTGCATGCTGACAACAGTAAGAATCTTCACACTGACTTTAGTTGGCAGTTTTTCAAGTCTGAGGTTCTCCTTACTTACATGTAATTGTGTCCCATGGTTTGGACTACTGGAAAGAAAAGACCCCATAGTGTAGACTTAGAAGCAGTACAACTACTGTGACAAAGTATGACTATTTTGGTTACTCATATGGTCCTTTCATAGTGAGATAAACTACCTTTCTTTAATAGTAACAACACAGCTGTAGTTCAGGCTCTCTTACTGATGAGTACATATGTAATCACCAGCAAATGCTGCAAAGGGAGCCATGACTACACAAAATCATTGCTTTTATATAGGAACACTGAAAGAAGGGATTCAAATTCTGTTTAAAGAATCAAATACACACGCCATGTTACTGGCTCAGTGGCTGAAATAACACCATGCAAAAATAATAATACATCATATTAAGTTAAAAAGCATATTTCATCCAGTAATGTCAAAGTACTTAATGAACATGAACTAAGGCTTACAACACCTCTGTGAGGCTGATAATTTACCAAACTGATATGTAATCTGAAGTCAAGATAAATACAGCCAAGTTGATGGGCCCAAAGTCTCAAACTCAATCACCCTCAGGGCCCTGAGCACATTCCCTCCATCCTGGGGGTTTAGCTGCTTGGGCCAACCCAACCTTGACAAGCAGCTGTCAGGCCTTGAACCAGTTATGAAGAAAGAGCTCTCTGAGAAAAAGCTGGAAGAAGCCTCAGCAGAAGCTCTCCCCTTTTCTTGGGAGATGCATTTAACTGGAGGTTCAAACTTGGTCCCTGTTGCAGGTCCACATGTGCTTGGTCTCGAATCTCTCTGATCCTGAACCTGACCCTGACCTGGCAACTTGACTTTTAGGCTTGACCTAGACTTGCCTCCTCTCTATGGACCTGTTGGGCTCATAGTGGACCTCAGCTGACCCTGGTTACCATCAAGGACATGCTTCGCTCTTCTAGCTCAGGTCCTGTGGGACAGTGCCCTTGCTGCACCCTGGCAGTCACTAGCAGGGCCAACTGAATGAACCAAACACCTAATTTTAACTTTAACTCCTAGGCAGCACGCCTTACAGACACATGTACACACATTTCAACATAAACACAAAGTCAGGCTTACAAAAGTGGTATAGGAAACCACCCATTACATGATCATAATTTTAAAAGAAAAATTTGTTGTATTTCCAGAGTGTTAGGTGTCTGAGAAACTGTTTTATGGCAACAGCAGAAAGAAGTGTTTTAACAGCAGTAATATATGGCTTCTTATCACTACCAGTAAGAACTTCCAGCGTGCTTTGCCTCACCAGTTCAACAGGACTATTATACCCTTTAGCTGCTTATTAACCTAACCAGTAGTGACAAATAAAAAATAAAAAAGGAAATCACACACCGTGAGCTCCTTACTAATCTCAAATAATGCCATAATAATAGTAGCCAGCCCCAAGAGGAATGCTTTTTAGCTGATTTTGCAGATAGAATACTCAAACAGCTAAGCTGCATGTTCAACTGATGCATTTCAGGAAATCAGATCATTTTCTTTCAGCATATTTGAGTTCCTTTGTTGATGGGACTACTTACAAGTATCACAAACAGCTAGAGATATTTACAAGAAATTAATTTAATTAAAGAAAACAAAAGCAAATACTTTTAAAGCCATGCAAAATACGCTAATATAGATGTTTACAAAGTATACATCACAGATAATGTCTGTGTGGTAAGTGCAAATTATTCTAATTGCACAATTCAATCAAGCTGTCTGTAGATTCAAATTCCTCCTTAAAACGTATATGTATTCTTTAAACTCTTTCACTATTAGCTCATTAAGCTCCAAAGATAAATTCATATAAATAAATACACTTAGCATTTCAGCTTCCCACTCACATCTCTCATCTTTCACATATATCTAATATGCACAGTCTTTATCCTTGTAAAAATGCATGCAATGAAGAAATACCCTATAGGAAGTTACACTGATTTCAATAAAAGTTCTCATTTATATGTCCTGCAAGACTTATATGAATACATAAGAGGAATACAGGGTCTGTACATAGACTATATGCAAGATCAGCATTAAGCACAAGTAGTTAAAATGACTGCCCACACGCTCCACACTAACTGCTGTGAGGAGACTGCAGAGTGTTGGGTGAGCCCAGGAGACCGGTTCACTGGTGAGAGAATAATTTAAACTCCTAATTCAAAATCTTATTGGATTGTCCTCTTTGTCAAAGGCCAGCCGAGCCTGGGCAGCTCCATTGCCTGTGGAAACACCCAAGACTCCAGCCCTTGCCAGCCCTTTGACGTGTGCTTTTCTGTTAGCATGAGCAGTTTCACTGAAGTCTGTTTTCAGAGCAAAGCGATCTGTGTGCCTAAATGTTGAAGAGCTGAGATTTAAAATGCTGTCCAACTGGAGGCTGGCAACGTGACATTTCCGAATTTCCTTCAGCACCTGATCATTAGCAAATATCAGCAACGTCACAATCCTGAGCAGTGCTGAGAGTTGCAATTGGAGGGTCAGGTTATTTTTGGAGCACAGGCTGCTTTGACAAAGCCTATTTCAATTTGCGAAGTACCCTGATGCAATACACTGCTGTTGTGCTGAGTAAACATGTTAGTTACGCTTTGCCTCATCCACCATATACTACGCAATCCGAAATATCTGCTGAGCAGCAGTACAACAAACGTCATTAATTAAATGTCAGTGAACCAACAGTAACCACATAGTGGCATCTAGGACATTTATTTCCTGATTCAAGTTGAGATGAATATTGCAGAACTCGGCAACGACAGTGTCGTAATTTTTGGTGAAAGGTGGTTGCTATTTCATGGATAACAACCACAGTGGCATTACTGTTTAACATATGTTTAACTGAACAGTGGCATCCTGCTTAACATCTTCATTAATGATCTGGATGACGGGGCACAGTGTAACCTCAGCAAGTTTGCAGATAACTCAAGAGGATGAGGAGTGGCTGATGTGCCAGAGGGTTGTGCTGCCATCCAGAGGGACCTTGACAGTCTGGAGAAATGGTCTGACAGGAACCTCAGGAAGTTCAACACAGAGAAGTGCAAAGTCCTGCACCTGTGGAGAAACAATCCCATGCACCAGTACATGCTGGGGGCCACCCAGCTGGAAAGCAGCATGGCCGAAAATGACCTGGTGGTCCTGGTGGACACCAAGTTGAACATGAGCCAGCAATATGCCCTTGCTGCAAAAAAGGCAAATGGTATCCTTGGCTACAGCAGACAATGTACTGCCAGCAGATTGAGGGAGGTGATCCTTCCCTTTTACTCACTACTGGTGAGGCTACACCTGGAATACAGTTAACAACCAGCAGGGTCTCTGGAGAAGTCTCTGTCCATGACAAATTGACACAGTGAAGCCATGGCCTCTATTTGTCCCTGGAGCAGGAGGAGTTTAGTAATATGTATCCCATACTATGTCATCTTGCAACTGGAGAGTACTTTCTAAGCACTCCCCGAGGCCTCCAGAATGCTTCTGCTGATGTCTGCCTTGTAGATGTATAAATGTAGATTTATAAATAGTTCCTCAGACCACAGGACAGATGGAGGGCTGCTGCAGGGCACAGTCATATCTGTTCTGCTTTCCTCAGCTTTTACTAGTGTGAACTCTGATTTAAAAGACTGCCATGGCCCTGTTTGTGTCACTGCCAAATACTTATTTTTCTGTAATGAAGCTGTCACTTAATCTAGACTCATAGAATAATTCAAGTCAGATGGCACCTTCGGAGGCCATCTGGTCCAAAGCATTTTTTTAGTATTTCAAAGACCAGGGATCCCAGAGCTTCTCCAGGCAACCTGTTATAGTGTTTGATCACCCTAACTGTAAAGAATCCTCTCCTTGTATCTAGTAAGAATTTCCCCTGCTACAACTTGCACCCGTTACCTCTCATTCTTTCACTGTGCACTGCCAGGAAGTGTTTGGGTCCGTCTTCTCCATAGACAACCATTAGGTTGTTGAAGAGAGCCAATTAATTCTCCTCTTGGCCTTCTCTTCTCCAGACCAAACAAGCCCAACTCTCTCAGCCTCTCCATTATATAGTCATTGTGCTATTGTTTCCCTGTGTCAAATACGGCACAGCAGTGTATGTCCTTTACTCATTGAAGATATTGTAATATTTCATTAACCATATTTATTGATGATGCAAACCTGGCTAAGTGGGACTCAACTGCCTGTGTCTTTACTAGCCAGAGTGCTCAAGGATTACCACCATGTTAATCCTGTGTAGTAGAGGCAGAAACCATTTCTAAAGGCCCCATCCAGAATGCACTGAAATCAAAGTGAAAGCTCAGTCTTGACTTTAAGTCAAGACACTCCAGTTTTCAGACCCTTTATGTCTCTTTTCACAATGAAACAGAAAAAAGAGGCGTTCTCCCCATTCAGAGTCAACTTGGTATTTTTGAATATGTCAAATAAACACTTGAAAGGAATTCCACTGCATTATGCACAAACAAGAATTAGAGACAAAGTAGGTTATTCCTCACATACAGAACAGATGTACTTTCATAATGTATTCTGAAGTCATCAGATCCCTCTGTACTTTTCTAAGGCCTAAACAGAAGCAAACCCACCGCATCTTAATATCTTATTACTCTATATGATGCCAATAACTATGGCACTTTCCCAAGTTGCCATTGTTTCATGAAGATGCCATTCCTATTTCTTGTCCTTTGGGCGTTTTAAAACGACATCAATAATCGCTGACTATATGAATTAGTATAGGTCAACTCAGGGGGTCCACCTCTAGAGCAAACGGGAGCACAGCAGGCATTACACCCTCCCTCCATCCCACACAAGGGACTTCCTCTCCAGCTACTGGAGAGGAGTGTGTAAGTACTCCAGCTTCTTGGTGCATAAGTAGCTGCCCATGCTGTGCACAAGCCAGTACTGGCAGAGCTGGCAGGATACTACTATGTGTTGGGCAGGAGTGGAAACACAGAGCACCACATTGTCCAGATGGCAACCAAGGGCTACACTTCTATCAGACAGACACCTTTGCCTTGGAGAAGGGGTGGGATGCTGAGGGCCACACTGAGGTACCTCTCCGATGGAGCAAGCGTGCCACGCTGCTCTCTACTCAGACAAATTCCTTTGGCTTCAGTTGCAATTTGCTTGAGTGAAAACAAACAAATATCTGGGGATTTGACTATTGCACCTCATTTGCTTCCAAGAAGATGGTGATGGTAAAAATAACGATGAGAACCTTGTGATTAATGACACATTTCAATTTACATACAGGACAATGCTGCATTTCAGAAATTTCTCATGCTCCTAAGGAATTTGGGTAAGTGAAAAAAGAATCTGAAATAAGAGCAGGATTTTGTCCACACCGCATTTATTTTTTTACTGCTTTCACCAGCCTGGGGAACATGTACTTTTGTCATGACTATCACAGAAGAGTCCCTGATTGTCATGTTTTGTTTTGCTTTGGTTGTTGGGTGGTTGGCTGTTTTTGGGGGTTTTTGTTTTGAATTATTTTTTTTTTTACTATAACCATGACTTATGTTATCTTGGGATTTTTATATGTGGGTGGATGAATGTGATGGTAAGCAGTTGAACCAGTTCAATGAGAACCCTGTGAGCTGCCAAACTAAACCATGAACTCAGCAGGAAGTTAAGCGAGAACAGAAAATTTTCTCTTTAAACTAGGACAACCTGGCAATTGCCTAAAAATTATGCTCGGTCTGTTCTTAGGCCCTATCATTCAGAGATATCATTCAGGCATCAAGCAATACCTAGCATTGAATCACTCAGAGGTGATGACACTCAAATAGTTTTCAAGATGAGAGCTATTATAGGCACAGTACGTTAGAGATGACCTAAACTACTACAGGTGCATGTGCTTCAGCACCTACAGCTGCTCTACTCAAACGCAAGTGGTGACATCGAGCTCTTCAGTATCCACTCAGAGTAACGACTACTACCCTTTATTTGCCTGAAGGTAGATAATGCTGCTATTGATAGTCAAAGGCTCAGCTCTTCTAAGAAAATCAATGACATTAAAGATTTTCTGAAGTAGTATACAGTGCCTATGAAGGGCAGCAGAAGAATAACAAATCTGGAATTGTTTTACGCTGATGACTTTTTTTAATGCTCACTTTCAAGCAGAGATTGAGGAAGAATTTCTTCATCATTTAGGCAGATCTTTATATATCACATACTGATTCAAGATAATTAAAAGATTATCTTTCAGTTAACAAAGGATATTCCTGGAACAGGAATGCCAGTGTTTTTGGACAATAAACAGAATAAACAGCCAAATGTTATGATGCTTACTCAGCCTCTTTGGTTTACAATATGAGAACAGAATTCCCATCAGATTTGAGGTTGTTGGGTTTTTTTTTTGTCATTCTTGTAGGCTGGAAATACAATGAGAATAACTTTTTCGATGATATCCAAACAAGTCCACATTTGATCCAAAACAAAACCATATAGTCACAGGACAAAAACTAATCACACTTTTGAACCTCAAAAAAGAATTGTCTCTCATTTACATTACATTTGGGTAAAGGCTTCAGTTTTTCCGGGCTTTCAATAGAAAAAGCATATACCTTTAACTGCAGAAGAAAATACAGACAAAAGAAAACAGAATAATTTGTAATGATAAATACAGGTGATAATCTACCTGTTAAAGTCTGTAGATTACAAGAAAAAAAATATCCACATAACTGAATCCCTCATCCTTTTTTTTAACACTTCTCAAATGTCAACCCTCCTGAAACTCACTTGCAAAAATCAGATTGCAGGACTGGGCCTTTAGTTTGCAGCAGCCTAGCAGATATAATCAAGTGTCTCATTCAACTGGGTGGTTACTCTGCATCTCTTTTAAATGGCAAACTCCTCACATTAAGGACCTGGTCTCCAGGCCAGAAGGATTACACAGTTTTCCATTAAAAAAAAATATGGTAAGAGATGCAAAATTGGGAATAGCACCGTAAGTTAAAAATTTCTGTGCCTCAGCAAAACCTATATAATTTCTAGAGTTTTATCTGAGCAAGGATTTAGGTCTAAATGTCTGAATGTTCTTCATTTCATTATAACTGTCTGCACAATTCTTTACGTGATTGAACATGATATGAACACAAAAAAGACAGAGAACTAGTAGAACGAGAAGATTATTTTGTCTTCTGTAGTACCTTGAAGAAGTGCAGGAGTCATAAACCAGGATGGCAAAAAGACATTTTCTACTCTTAAAATTAATAACAGCTGGCTTTTCTGGAGGCAATCCCCTGTGGATCCTTAATTCCCATCTTTCCTGGCAATCTTTAAGAAGCTGGAGTAAAGGGTTGCTTGAAGTTTCTCAGAGTATGAACAGCAAAATAACACAGCCAGATTGTTAAGCGACACCTCATTTACCCCATTTACAACCTGTGCATCCATCTCATTTGTTGGCATAGTTCATCAGAAGCACTTACAATGCTGTAGAAAGGTCTTACTATTCTTTACGTTGGCCTAGGCTGCTTCCCTCCCTTTTTTTTCTGTGGCAACATCCCCCCTTCTATACTTGGAAAAGTCACATTCTCACATGAGTTGCTGTACTTTCAGCCATTATCTGAACACACTTCACTCACCGGCGGGAAACACGGAGGACAGACTCAGCATAAGATCAACAGTCAGATCCCCACAGGTCATGATGTTTCCACCATTGAAAATATGCCTTCAAACACCAGCAAAGCTGGAGAGGGGCACTACAGCCAGCACCAGCCATCCTACAGCAGGTTGTCTCCTTTCCACAGATGTAACACCAGGGAGCTACTTGGATAAAGTTCTTTCAGTAATATATTTATGGATGAGATGTGTTATCTCCAGAAGAGTGGTTCATCAGCGGCCATACTGATAGGCAGCCATATCAGCCATTTCCTGGCAGGCAGCAACTTACTTGGAGAACTAAGGACCAAAGTCAAATCTAGCCAGTCCCCAACAGTTAGGAGATGTCCATCCCAGACATCATTGTGCTGGTTTTGGGTGGGATAGAGTTAATTTTCTTCACAGTAGCTAGTATGGGGCTGTGTTTTGGATTTGTGCTGGAAACAGTGTTGATAACACGGGGATGTTTTCATAATTGCTGAGCAGTGTTTACGCAGCATAGAGGCTTTCTCTGCTCCTCACACTGCCCCACCAGCGAGCAGACTGGGGGTGCACAAGCTGGGAGGGGACACAGCTGTGACAGCTGACCCCAACTGACCAAAGGGATATCCCATACCATATCTCGCTGTGTTCAGCCATAAAAGTCGGGGGAAGAAGGAGGAAGGGCGAGATGTTCAGAGTTATGATGTTTGTCTTCCCAAGTAACCGTTCCGTGTGATGGACCCCTACTTTCCCGGAGATGGCCGAACACCTGCCGGCTGATGGGAAGCAGTGAATGAATTCCTTGGTTTGCTTTGCTTGCATGTGTGGCTTTTGCTTTACCTATTAAACTGTCTTTATCTCAACCCACGAGTTTTCTCACTTTTACTCTTCTGATTCTCTCCCCCATCCCACCGGCGGAGGGGAGCGGGTAGTGAGCGAGCGGCTGTGTGGTGCTTAGTTGCCAGATGGGGTTAAACCACAATACTCATAAATGTCACTACAAATCGAGACAAATTATTAGCTGAAAAATAATTAACATAATTGCTGTCTTATCCCATTTCTTTCCCTTAATGTTTCTCTAAGTCATTTCCTAGCGATTAAAGACTGACCTAATAATCACTGACAAAACAAAGCACAGCCTGCATATGCACTTTAAATTTTCGGCTTGCCATACAGTTACTATCCTTCTCTTGGATGATGGCACTTTTCAGTATCAAGGCTTTAGTGTGCCATCTGGTGGATTTTCAGCATTTCTTTATTTGGTACATTTTCTTTATGTACAAACCCAGTGACACGGAGATGCCTGATACACTGCCAGGAGTATCTACCTTCTTCAGTCAATGTCTCTGTTAGAGAAAAAACAGTATTCATCTCATCATCCCTTATTTGCTCAAATTAGATATTTGTCTGAGAATAATAACTTAATTCCTCTCACATTTCCAGTCAAATGAGTTTTTACTACTGTAACTATTGTAACGTTAGTTAATCCTGATGGATTTTATATGTAATTGAATGGTGGCTCTCTCAAAAAAACTTTACAAAAGTAGACTAACAGAATCCCATATTTAGGGCCACATGTTGAGACCCTCAATGTCATTTACATGCTTAATTCTCACTGACCAAACACGCTGGGATTAGTCTCTATTTGGAAAAAGAGTCAAAGACATCAAAGCAAAGCTATCACCATACAATACAACTTCAAACAAAACTGATTGAGTACTGATTCGTCATTTGAAGTACCACAGCAACAATTGTCATTAAAAATACTGTAGGTTTTTACGAAAAATGTGAAGCCAGACAAAATATTTGAAAAAAAAAAATAATATCTGAGCATGAGTTTTCTATTGTATCCAGTAACTGTGAGACATTTCTTCATTTCTCTTTTTTTATAGAGCACGAGTTGTGTGACGAGGAACCTGGGATGGATTCAATTTCAGAACGCACCAAGTCCTTTGAACACATGACCCTAAGAGGGGGTGTATCGTCTACTCCAGCAAAGTGCCACGAGCACTCTTCCACTCTGCACAAGATGCAGTACATTCCGTTGCAGCCAACACTTCCAGGATTTTAATGCTGGATGGAGGCTGCCCTCTGAATGAATGAGCTGCAGCTGCCACAAAAGAGCATGAATGGGCAGCTGGACGAGGCTTCTACCCAACATACGATGTCAGTTCAGAAACCTGGACTGAAGATGGCAATGACCGTCTGGGAATAAAAGAAAAGATCAGCTGAGAGGTGCTGGATATGTGGCTGTTAATGAGTCTCCTTACTGGAGTCTGTCCTTCTTTCCATAATGAGAAAACAAGACAAACACAGATAAAACAGAAAGGAAAAGAACCACAGTGATTGAAAATGCAGCTTTTGTTTTTGGTACCGATTGTTACTGGCAACCTGACCGCCAGAGAAAAACATCCTCATCTCAGTTTTATCAGCCACTGTGAGACTTGGCAAACGTACCAGTGCTGTGCTGGTTTAGACACTGATTTTAGCTGCCTCTTTGGACACAGGCTCACTGCAGTCAGTGCTGCTAAAAGGTCAGCTGAGACTGAAAGCTAACATCAAGAAGTGAAAAGCAGATATACAACTAGTGAAAAAAAAGAAGACAAGAAATGAATGTGGGGATATCAGGATTTAAGTGTTACAGTCCAGGCGGTTTTAATAACTGAAGTGTGACTGGAGGAGGCGGCAGTCGGATTGAGATTCCTCTCTTTCGTTAGAATATCTTTTACAGACAAATAATGAAAGTGCAGGTCATATGATGGGTCTGAAGTCTCTAGGAGACTTCAAGACAATGCTGCTTTGGATCCAGATAGGCTATGTTGCATCAGCAGTGTGACCTGACAGGTGTGGACTCACAGAGAAAAAAAGCTGCTGCTGGGACCATGTATCTACACTAAAAGAGTTTCAAGGCTGCTATTTTGAATTAGCTCTGGTCTGACCCCATACACTTAGTGACCATTAGGATTTAAAGTTCATTCTCCAGATTACTTTAGCCTGAAAGGAAAGCTGGAAGACCCAAGAGCACTTTGCAATGAAAACCAAACCACAGCAGCAGAGATAAATGGAGATTCAATTAGAAAGTGCAGACCTGATCTCAACTAAAATACCTACGCATGACCACAGCACCATCGGCCTTAGGGAGTGATTCTTGGCTTCTAGGCCAAGTGGTAGTGTGGACGCTAAAACATAATTCTCTTTAAAGACTACTGGCCTTGTCCACGCAGGTTAGGGTTTAGCCCAGTCCGCTGTAGGCCCCATACAGTATCTGTAGGCTTTAGGGCATTATTATTTTGCTGTAGGTTTTCAGTTTAGAGTGCCCGATACAAAGCAAAAAAATGTTTACAGCCCGTCAGAGTGAGCTTTTCTGTAGGCTGCCAGAAAGGGCACGTGCTGCATGCTGTGGGGTACAGCACGCACGAGTAAGGAGTTTTCTGGGGACAGAAGTCCATGGGGATAACCCCTGATTGCTGCAGGAGCAGAGGGAGGGAGCCCTTCTGGCACCATCTTGTCCAACCTGCCTACAGGCAGAAAGACAAAAGTCCACATTTTTTTTATGCTACCTTTCCATCTTATTTGGAGTTTTTATTTAAGGAGCAGAGTTAGCTTTTTATTATCCTGGATAAAGTTGAGTGTAATCTTAGTGCATTGTATGTTCTCACTGCAAACTAAATCCACTCATAAATAAGAGTTATAAAATGTATATTTCATTTAGGAATAGAAGTGGATGCAGTTATTGTATAAAGTCTTTAACCGAGATTGAAAGCACATTGCAAGGATTAAATATGATCTGAGTATATGAAACAAAAAATACAGATATTTCTTCCAGAAAGCTGAGACCGTATAACATACAATTAATTTCAACAGACATTAAATACCTTGGAGGACTAGTCACAAGAGAATACAGATTACAGTAGTTCAAGACATTTTCTCTTTCAATTTTGCAAGTTCAGTCTGACATCTGAAAACCATTTTTGTCAGTTCTTTCACACTAATCCAACTTAACTTGCCGTAAAGTACTGCAAATTATACCGTTTGTTTTACCTGTGAAAACTAACAATGTCCTGTCTTCGCAGCACGTTCAGTCAAAGAAAACCTTCTGGTGATATAGTATTTGAGTAGTTTCAAAGGCTTTTGCATCAGTTAACATTTTATAGGGAGTTCAAGGATTTCTGTCATCTGATGTAAGGCTTGTTTTTATAGAACAAGTGTTTCTAAGGCCTCCACAGCATAAAGAAATGTTCACACTTTTAATAAAACTGATATATCAGAAAGTTATAATTCCCCATGTGGATTTAATCAGTTTGACAGCATACATTTACTAAAACAAGCTAAGCTGATATAAATGAGATTTAAATCAAACAATATCTTTTCAACATTTTGCACCAGTTCAGTTAAATCAGGTTAAAATTAAATCTTAAGGCAATACTGTGCAACTCTGTGCTTTCATAAAGCCCGACCAACTTTTCTCGACAAACTCTTCACTAATCAGCCACAAGTTCCATTGGTTACAAGAGGACAATATTTTTTTTTGTGATTACTGTGGCTCACTTTGTAGGTCATTGCAGGGTACAGTGCACCTGCATCCCTTTTATTAAGTTTTATCTTTCTTCTCCTTCTATCTTTTAGTATGTGGTTAATAAAATTGTCGCAAAATTTCTCATTACATGCACACATTAGACCCAGGACCTAGCAACAGAAAACAAATTCTATTTTAAAAATTGCCATATATGAAGAACACTAACGTAATTTGACATCGTGTTTTTTGTCTACATCACCAAATGTTGGATTTAAATTCACAATGGCATTATAACACAGTTTTTTGTCTACCAAATCTCCAATTTCCGTTCATGGGGCAATTGGATGCGTGGTGGTGAGGGGGTCATTAGATGCAAAATCAGATGAAAAGAGAAAATAATTGATGCTGATGACAGAGGTAGAGCCTGAAGAGGCAGTAAGTGGTGTGCATGAGACCGTACAGACGCATTAAGGAGTCAAACCCCGGCTTCCAGCTGCTACCACAGCTCTCCCCGCGGGCCCAGGGCTGTGGCGGAGAGGGGACACCGGCGCAGGGGCCCAGCAGGAACCTGGGGGGCCGCGACCCCGGGGACAGCCACAAGCCCCGGGCTGCCCTCACACCGAAATAAACAACGCGGTTGCTCGGGGCGGCTTCCCCGCCTGCCCCGGGCTCGGTGCCGGTGAGGGACCCACCGCACCGGGATCCCGCCGCGACCAGGCCGCAGACCTAACGGGCGGCGCGGACCCCACGTCGCTGCCCGCCGCCGGCACTCGGAAGTGCGTCACTCCCCGCGGCCGGCACTCCGCCATTCCGCGCCCCCGCCCCGCGTGACGCCATCTCTGCGCGCCGCGGCGCGTGCAGTCGGTGCCGCCGCCGCTGCCCGGGCGGCCCCGCTGGTGCCCGCCCGCAGCATGGCCGTGGCGGGGGATCCGCCGCCGCTCGCCCCCGCGCTGCCCGCCGCCGCCGCCATCCCTTCCTTCGCCGTGGCCCGCGGCCTGGTGGGGCGGCGCTACTCGTGCCTGGTGGTGGCGCCGCACCGCCGGCACGTCGCGCTGGCGCCGCGCTACCTGGGCCGCAAACGCACCGGCATCCGCGCTCAGCTGGACGCCGAGCTCCTGCGCTACTCGGAAAGGTACGGCTGGGGACGGGACTCGGCTCGCGGGGGGGAGGCCTCGTTCCGCCTGGGGGGATCGCCCCGCCGGCTAGGCCTGCCGACGCCCGGGGGAGTCCCCCACCCGGCCCCCGGTGGTGGCAGTCTCCGGCCTAAGAGCTAACGGTGTGTGTGTCCCCTTCTCCTTCCAGCCTTCAGGGTGTGCCGGTGGCTTATGACAACATCAAGGTGGTGGGTGAGCTCGGGGACATTTACGACGATCAAGGATTCATCCACCTGAACATCGAGGCGGACTTCATCATCTTCAGCCCCAAGAAAGGGAAAAAGCTGGTGGTATGTAGACACGTTGATGTCTCACGGGGCGTATTGTTAATTAAGTAACCACGGCTTTATCTATCGATATCTCTGTTGTCAACAGAGGTCTGGGTCTTAGGTGGGGTTATATTTTAGTTTCTATTAGTAGTTTATTCATGCAAGAGTAGTTTACAGTAGTTTATTAGCAATTCGTAGTAGTAGTTTTTATTTGCATCTGTCTATACTGTCTGTTTATATATTTGTTATTATATCTAATATTTATATATTATTAAATGTTGCCTCATAAGGATTACATATTATTAAATACTGTATCAGTTTTGTAGATCATTTATACCGATGCTTCTTTCTGAAGAGCAGATAATTCTCAAACAGGCGTGTTCATTCTTATTTCGTAGTGACAGGAGTGTTAAGGATGTTCTCTTGAATCTGTTTCCTTCAAGTACAAGAGCAGTACATCAAGTTGAAGCCTGCCTTTCAGTAAAAGGAAATGTGTGGCTCACAGAACAGCTTTAAGCTTGTTAACACCCTTGCTTCAGTACTTGTGGGAAAAATAAGTTGAGAGTTGGCTTCCATTCGTTGTTGTGCCATACCTTTGACAGCACAGTTTGTATCTTTCTAAATGTGATTAAGAAATTAATGTGTCCTTATGCTAGGAAGAGAATGGAAACGCCCTCAGTGTCTTCCATTCATCCTTGGGAAAAACAAAGGTGAATAACGTTTGATGTGCAAATGTGTCAGAAACCCACTGAATGGAGTACTTAAAAGCTTTTTATGTGTCATCTGTATCTTTAGCTGCTAAATAGTGCTGTTCCAGCATGAAGGCCATTTTAGGCAAGTAAGTCAGACTGAAAATGGCTTTAAAGCAAAGTTGATAGCTGTGTGTGAGGAGTTACCTATTCTATTCAGGTACTCACTGTGGCTAAATCCCATGTTTTGACTTTCTCTTGCCAGATACAGGTTCATTTCTATTTTGGGAGGAATTGTATGAAGAGTATATAGGAATAGCTTTGATTTTAGTGAAGAAGAGTTAGTCTAATTTGCTAAATAAACTGGCTTTGTAACTTGTGCAAATGAAGGCTTGTTGAAAAATGTCCATAGAGGAAACTATATATCATGTATGCATTTAAAGGGGTGATCTTTACTATAGCTTCATATGACATTCTTTTTCTTTTTTAGGGTATAATTAATAAAGTGGCCCCTAGTCATATTGGCTGCCTGATACATGGATGCTTCAATGCTTCTATCCCTAAACCTGAACAAATGTCGATTGTGCAGTGGCAAGAGCTGGGGTTAAAAATAGGGGATGAACTGAAATTTCAAGTACTGCACTTGGATTCTGATGCGGCTGGGGTGTTCTTCATTCGAGGCGGACTTACTAAAAGCAGGTATTGTGCCCTACTAGAGAATATCTTTAACTCTTTTAATGGGTTTGTTACAAACTAAAGTATTTGAATTAACATCTTAATCTTTAAGCTTTCTTATTTTTACGCAAACCCATGTCTATATATAGCCTGTGTTAGTTATTTTAAACTAAACTTTCTAGTGTTAAGGACTTGCATGGAAGTTTTCTCTGGAAAAATAAAAGATTTTTTTTTGAGCTTTAAAAATCTGAGTGCGCTGACCTATGAACTCTCAATTGCATAAATAATACATGTTCAAAACAGCAACCCCAAATGTCTAGAGTAGCTATGTTTATGAATGTGAATAGGCTTTTCAAGAGAAAACACTCCAGTTGCTGAACACAATGTTTACAGTGCTGTTTACACACACACACATTGTACTACTACTGAAAAAAATCATAACATTTTTTCTTTGTTTTTTCTTTTTTAACCTGGAAGGATGTTCTGGATTGTTTCAGTGAGCGTACAATGAAACGTAATGATTTTGTCCTCAGTGCCTCTGGGGACTTCTCCTCCTCCATGGTTTTTAACTGCATTCTTTCCATATTTGTCTTCCTACACATTTTCTCCAGTGCTCTTGGTTGCAAGGTACCTGCTGGGTTTTTTGATATTTTTTTTTTCTTCTCTTTTTGGCTTTTCTGGCATCACTTTTGTTTTAACTATAGACTTCAGCAAGGCAATTGCTTGGTAAAACCAGCAGTGTGTCTTATGTATGATTGAACAGACTGTTGGCTGTGCATGTTTGTGAATAACTTTAAAAAAAAAAAAGCTTCACTACACAATGTATAATTATGAATTAGTGGATGAAGGAGTACAAGAAAAGAGGAAACATCAAAATGGTCTGTACAGCGTTTTAGAGAAGAAATTTAGGCTAAGATTTGAAAGAGAATATTGATTGTTTGGTAAGAAGGAAGCTAGTCAGGTAATAGAAATTACCCTGAAAGTATTAATCTGGCTTTATTATTGTGTATAACTAGAGTATAATGTTCTCCATTTGTTGTTGTTTTTAGCAAATGCTTGTCTTACTGTTGTAAATACTGTGTTTTCGCAAATTTTGACATTTCACCGTGTGAGGTGCACTTAGATGTCTCTACTTCAGCTTATTTTGTGTATTTCTTTACAGCATGCGGCCCAAACAATCTGAGACTGTCACTGACAGTACAAATGGAGATGAAATTCAAAAGCTTGACCACCAGGAAAATGGCTTGAATGACTCTGGGGGAGACAATGTCACAGGGGAGCCTCTAGGTGAGATGGATAACACCGGGAGGGAAAATGCAGAAGAGCAAAGTGTTGATGCTGTAAATGGATTATGTGATGATAAAAAGAAGAAGAAGAAAAAGAAAAAGCATAAGCAAGAACAAGAACATGTATTGCCTACCAGTGACTCCAGTGGTTACCAAAGTGACCATAAAAAGTCAAAGAAAAAGAAAAGAAAGCATTGCGATGAAATCGAAGAAACTGAATTATCTCAGCTGTCCCAAGAACCCAAAGCTAAAAAGAAAAGGCACTAAAGTCTGAAGTGCCTTTCCTGAATAAGATTTCAGACGGTTTTGATAAGCTTCCAATAAAATCCTGTTTTCAAAATGCATATGTATATTTCTTTACTACACAATCTGCTCTGCTAGGTGGGATGATGTTTCTGTGCATACGTGCACCGACGGCTTTAAAGGCAGGAGCTTTTGAAGAAGTGATAGAAGAAATGGGATAGAAGCAATATCTGCCTGTTTTATTTATGGGAAAATAAGGCATGGAAGAACAGTGCAACATAATTACAGCAACACATGCATCACCTCTGTGTCTGCTTCCCGGTTCCACACATTAACCAGTAGCTAGTTATGGTCTTTGCTACTCTAATTCCATCTTTGCTGCTCAGTGTCTTGATTTTATAAGAGTAGATAAGGCTTACCTTTGGGGTTGTGGGAGATACATTTGAATTCCCAGGGGTTGAGAAGAGATTATGTTATTTTTTTTTAAATTATAGTAAGGGGCCATGAATGCCTGTGAATGAGACTCTGCTGCCTGACCTAAAGGTTAAGCAAACTCTTGTGTCTTGGATCTTTCCAAACACCTTTTGCGGTACTCTAGGAAAAACAGTACGATCAGTTGATTCAGAGCAAGCAGGGAAGACTGGAGAAGATTAATGTAACCTAGTGTAACGAAGCACCACTTACAGGTTAGAATACCACTGAGATATAGGCTGATAAAGGAGTTGGTAATGGAACATACCTTGATAAAACTTCATTTATATGCGTCAAGCTCATTCGCGTCAGTTTTCTGGTGTTTTGTTTTTTTTTTTAAAAAGCAAAAGTATGACTCCCAGCTTTTTGTGCTAGTTGTAACTTTCAAACGCTGCTGTCTAGCATAGCAGGTAGCTGCTTTCAGTATTTTCTGAACTATTGGAATTAATGTTAGTGGAAAGTTCTGACAATGGGAAAATGACAGTCAAATGTTAACAAATGTACCTTTATTAAGAACTAATTTTCTTCGTGTACATGTATGATAATATTTTGAATATCAGTACTTTCGGTTGCAGCTCTTTTCTATTGTGATGAGTTCTGGGGAGAACTATAGTGTGACATGGTCTAGGCTGTGTCTTTAACCAAGGTAGGAGGCAATGATTACTTTCGTATTGATTTACCTAGTACAAGAAGACATAACCAGCTCATTGGAAGCCTTGCAAGTAAACAGCATGTATGTGGAAACTTGCTGTTCATTTGTCCGCTCTTAGGTGTCCGCTCTTTAGACAAAACATTTTGCTCTAGTGATTATGCTGATGCTATTGGCTCACTTTACTAGATTTATATACAGTGCCTAAAAACATATTCATTCACATTGAACATGTTCTGCATTTAAAGTGTGACAATACTTGTTTTAGGGCTCACTTTGTGCTGTATTAATGTCTTTTATGTATCTTTAAAGCTCCAAACTTACCAAGACACTTCTGAGTTTCTGTCTTCCAGGCTTGGTGGCACAGCGGTACATCATAGGCATTTTAAAATTATTATTAAAGAATCAAGTTAAGACTTTTTGAAGACCTATAAAGGTAAGCTTAAATAGCTGTTTAAGGGCAGCAGAAACTTCGGTGTACTTGATCTTGAAACTAATTTCTGGACAGTCCTGAGATGAACGTGAATTGTCCCTGTTGTGTTTCTACATGTGACAATGCTGACACCTTAACTACATGCAGTTTCATGGACACTGTCCATTCTTCCTGTACTGTGGCAAAACCTGAGAAGTCAGTTAATGTTTGTAATGTGTTTGTTACAGCATGGTACAAGGTCAACTGAGGGCAGTTAAGTGTTGCAGAGAGTAACACAAAAAGTCCCACCCTAACATGCTTAAACTTTAATACACAGGACAGGCTGAAGGTTGGGACATAATTTACAGTCAGAAATTAACTGTTAGGTGTTCCCTCCCCCCATTTTTTTTTTTTTAAATAAACTGATGTAGAGGGAAGAAGTTGGGTAGGTATGGAGGATATATCAGAGAGGAAGATGGCATTTTTTGTTGATGCCTATGGGAAGAGAAGGACGGAGGCAGTTGCTATTGTAGATGGACCAAAGACTGTAAGAGTCATACGACTTCATCTGTTAGTACGTAATAATCATTATAGCTCATTTTCCCTTTTAGGGAAGGGAAACGCATCTCCAGCAGACCCACTTGGTGACTGCGGCAGGAGCCAAGCCCCACCAGTTCCTAGAACCAGCTTGTAGCACCAAGAGTTTTCTCTTGCTCTGTTCCAGCTTTTCATCAGTGTGGAGAGAAGGGAGATGTTCCGCGGGGAAGAACTGAAGTTGCAACTAATGAATCAAGTAACATAGATAGTATAAATGCTTTTCAGCACTTTGAATGCTCTTTTCCCACTTTTGCTGCTTTACCATTCTCTTACTGAAAAAGAATCGCCTACTGTAATTTAACAAACTATGCAAACTGTCTTTTTGACAGTATTAAGCAAATTTTCTAAAAGCCTGATGTTTTGGGCCTTATTTAAAGGCAGGATTTTTTTGGAACACAAGTGTAGCCGTCAGCCTCTTGTATCATTTGTTTGGTTTTCTTTCTTGGTTTACAACAGAAGAGAGCAATTAAAAAATAAATTAAATGCAGGAACTGGCAATTTACGATTGCTGAACAAGTTCTTGCTCCAATATTGCAAATATTGTTACATTAAATTCTTGCTAGGTTAATATGCAAATAGCAACTGCGCTAAAAAATAAAATTGTGCATTCCATTGCCTGACAATTGTATGAAGCGGTTGATGGTTTTTTTCTGTTTTGTGTCTTTGGAAGGGGAGAAGTGAAGAAAAAGACTTGAAGAAAAGTGCTTTTCACAGTTGGAGCCAGTATTGGCAGCCTCACAGCTGCGCTGTTGATGTTGCTGTAGACACTGTTTGGGCATTCGCTAAATATGGCCAGAAAACTTGGATTTTCAAAAGTGAATTGTCACTCTATTCATGACTTTAAACCGCTTTCCTTTGTTTTTTTCCCCTTAAAAAAAAAAGTAAGATTTTCCGATGCTTGAAATTAACAAAGAAAAGAAGCTGAACTTGACACTCTGCATAAAAGTTTCTATGAAGTTTGATCCTTATAAATATTTAGCTTTCTGTGTTACCCTGGGCTACAAATGGAGAGTTGTACTGAGTTTTGAGTTGAGCTGAGATTTTTGAGTATAGAGAACAAACATTTGTAAAGCTGCCAGTGAGGCCAGGTGACTTCATATTTGGTTGCCAGGCCATTCTGTTCCTTTTTTTCAGAGTGCATTCTAGTACAACTCATTTCTGTCACATAATGAAAAGCAGGTTAGAAAGTAAAATTGTGTTTTGTCCTATAACTAAATTGATAGTTACACCAAGGGAACTGTCAGGTGATCTAGAGAAAACATATGCTGGGTTTTTTTCATGTTTTAACATTTCAATTGGCAACAAAGCCAATACTCACTTCTGTTTGTGGTTGATAATCTTTTGTCTGTATTTTGAAAAATGTAGTTCCAACATAACCAGCTATAAGTTTCTGAAGCAGGGACTACTTCTTTGTAGTATTATAAATATTTTGATTCTGCAAACATGTTTCTCAGTGTATTGCATGCCTTTGGCAGAAGAGCAAGTGTTCTTAGAAGAAAGTATTTTTAGCCCTCATTAAAACAATTGTTTTGTACTGTATGAAGCTTGCAATGATCTGCAGTGTTAACTTTTGCTCTTTGTCTTTTCCTTCCTTCTCTTAGAAACAAATTCTTTGCTTTTGACTTGGCAGTTTTCTGCTGCTTAAAATATGCAGCCCAAACAGCCCAGAGGATGAGCACTAGGGAAAGGAGTTTTTAAAGGGCTGAAATAAGCTAACTGCCTTTTGGAAAACATGAGCCTTGATCAAGTCTGCCTCTGAATAAACAATTTGCCTTTGGAAGCATCCCAAGCTTTGATAGCCCTCGGACAGTACATATCTTTGCTGTAAAAAGCATGGGGTTAGTTACATGCTCAAACTGTTAGAGTTGGGGTTTTTTTTCCACATACCTATGAAGAGGTTATGTGATCTGATGCTGTCAGGATTATTAGTGCTGGCTATGAAAGGACTGAAATAGTTTCATTCTAATAAGGCATATATTTTTCTTGCCATAATGTTGATTCTATTCTGCTATTTAGCTTTCAGAAATTCCGTAATTTCAAGAAAGCCTGAAGGACTCCAGTATCCAATAGGCTTAGAGAGAAGATACTTTGTCTTCTGGATTCACGTGAACAAAAATAAGACTCTCAAAATCAAACTTCGCACTTCTCCAACATTGCCAGTTTTTTACAGACACAGATAATTATTTTTGTGTGCTTCATCATGACTTTATGCATAACTAAGCTAGAGCTGGCTTAAATTCAGCTGTAAGTCTTGTAGCAAGTCATTCAATTGACCTGATTCAAGTTCCCCTAGTTTTCCCACTTTACCTATCCTCCAGACCTTTTGAAGGACCCCTGCTGTGAGACATTGAATACACAGATGATCTCCTCCCATCTCCCAAACTGATACGTCTATAGTGTATTATTGCTGCTGGAACATTTCTATTTTGGTCAGAGACAGTTCAACTTGACAAAGACTTCTTTGAGCAACCTATCTACAGAAACAGCTAAAATGAACTTGCTGTACAGAAGGTGAGTGAACTGTAGAAGTTCTTAGTACATAGAAAAGAAACCTTACGAATAGAGGAAAGAATTTTGGTACAAAACTCATTATCAATACTTTCCTGTTCTATGGATTATTTTAGTGTATTTCATGTGACTAGAAGGTTGTTCTGTGACCTTTGGTGTCTAAAGCTGTATGGTACTTGTTAAGAATGCAGGTAAGATACACCTGACTATTGCTTCTTATCCTCTGTGCTGCTTCTTTATGCTTTCTTTCACTGGTGCATCTGGTGTATGGGGACTTCTCTAGGAATATTCTTACTACACCTGAAACGTGAGGCCTCATCCAAGAGCAGGATTTCATTGTGCTGCACAAATTGATTGAGGAGAACCACGTGTTTAAGAAGCTCTGGTAAGAGCCAGTCTGTCAGTCAGTCAGTCAGTCTGTCAGTCAGTGTTGTTTAGAAGCTCACATTAGGCACGGTTGATCCACTAGAAGTTTGGACACTGAAAGAAGCAGTTCTTTGTCAAATACCGTGACTGAGTTGCAATTAAGGTTGCGTTCAGAAATAATATTGCAGTTCTGTCTGCAAAGCCAAAATCAGTGGGCATGGCCGCATTGTGATGTGTACATGCACAGTACACACAATTTCTGCTGAAGACTTGGGGGCACAGCAGTTAGTGAAATGCAGGCTGCGCAAGTACCCTCCCAGATCTGATGGAAAACATTTTGTCAAAACAAGTGTGGAAAAACTCAATCGTGAAGCTGGCTGAAGTCAGCGTCATCTTGTTTTCAAGGAGAGTTGGACTGCGCCACAGCTGGCCTTGATAAAGTCAACTGGTTAGGCTTCTTTGTTACTGTGTGTGAAGACACAGTCTATGCTTTTATTTTTTTCATAATAACAGTGTTAGTGTATGGATAAATTAAAAAGTCTGTATGGATTTGGCAAACCAACATTTAAAAGCTGGACTAAAAAGAAAGGCAAATTTATGCTGCATCAGTAATCATTAATATCAACATCAGGAGAAGTGAGATGTAGTCTAGGAGCACTATTAAATTTTTGCATCAGCTCCTTTTTTGTTTCAGATAACAAACCAGTGACCCTCTTTCTGGATAACGCCAGTCTATTACATTCATGCTTGAAAACTCTTTTTTTTTTTTCCTCCAGAGATTTGGTCAGCTCTTCATGATCTCAAAGATGACCGGTGTTTTAAAGCATTTTCCTAGAAGGACAGCTATCTGTCTCCCTGCTGGAAAAAAAACCCAACCCCAAAGCCCAGCAACAAAACAGAAAGTGCACAGATGGTGTAGGTTTTTGTAGTTTCTTCATGGAGCCTGTCAATGTTAGCTTGTGGCTTTGCGAAGAGGGACACACGTTCACCTCTGGAGTATCTACATTCTACACAGAGCAGCAGTTGAGGACCTCTGCCTTTCAAAGAAATTCCATGTATTGTGGCTAAAAATAAGTACATGGAACAGTCTGCACTGATGATGAATGGGATGTGCTGATAACTTGTTTTGCTGTGATTTTTCTCAATGTTAAACTAAGTTTAGCATAAGCATCCTACTTTATGTCTGTTATTACTGAATCCCATGTTTTCCTAGTTTTCTCAGAGAGAAGATAATTCTGGTTTCATATTTATAATTTCAAAATTCATCTTTTCATTTAGGGTAGACATTAGTTAAACTTGACCTTTTAGTTTCCTTGCGCCAAGTGAATGATATTATGGACAGTTGTAAAGTTTCTGAAGTAGAGAAAAGTGTGCATGTATTGTAGATTTAAGTGTATTTGCAAATTCATATTTTTACCAGGGTAGTATTTATAAAGTACTTACCAAAATATGCAGATGCTCACAGATTACTTCTGCAGTAATTTGTATTGTGGTTACTTCCATCTCATTTCAATGCCTGGTTTGCAAAAACATTGCCAGAAACGATCCCAAAATAGAGCCCAGCATAATCTTATTCATTCCTGATTTGTGTTTGTTCTGTAAATCTGTGGTTGTGCAGTATTACGATGACGAATGTGAGGACAAGCTGTTGCAAATAACTTTTTATCTTCCTAATAATTAAGTGCAGCAAATGTCTTTTCTCAGGCAAAACAAATTCCCCAAAGGCTGTTTTCTCATTTTATGAACAAGTCTTAGAAGAGTAATTACTGTATTTGTGAGACAGACATTCAAATTTCTGAATTACACTTGAAAGAAAAGATAGTTAAAAGTGGTTAACAAACTGGATTGAATTAAAATACCATCAATAAGACAGATCTCTGTTTCATGAAGAAAAAAAAAAAGATTGATAATTTTTCACCAAATAGTAGCTGTGGATGTAAAGAGAAAAACCAGACTGAATATCTCTGCAAGGTCTTTCTCTGAGAGTTCTCACTGGGCTTGAGGTAGGTCGCAGTCTTAAACACTTTCAGGTTGCAATGCAGCAGGGCACTTCAACACCACCAGCCAGAGACCGTAGTTACAAGCAGCGCTTCTTCATGTCATAAAGATTACATGAAAACTTGGTAACGGATTCTTTCTCTCAGCATTTTGCTATTGAACGCTTCTAGTTCTATAATGATAAATGTAACAAAGGAAAAATAAATAATGTCATTTTCTGTAGCACTTTTAGTTTGGTGATGCTGTTTTTCTTCTCACCACTGAACAAACCCTATTCTTTAGATATTTCTAGTGGTTAGGAAAACTTGAGTACAGAGAGTTCTGATACTTCAGGTTTTGGTTGGTTTCTTTTGGGTTTTTTAATGATTGCAATTATTTATGGTTAGGCTTTTTTGTTTCTTTACTGGACCACACTTTGGAAAATGATCTAAGAAAATACAATTAATTTTATGGAAAACTGACTAGGAGGAGAGAAGGAATTAAAAAAAAAGAAAAAAGAAAAGAAAAAAAAAGCTGGGAATTTCTTCATAAACCCAGAGTACAAAGGGTAAAATTTCAGTTTAAGGAAATTCTGGAAATTTCAAAATCTTTCCTAAGAATAGGAGAAAACTGGAAGACTTCTCTTGAAAGAAATTTCTCTCTTCTCTCCAGAAGACATTTCTAGTCCAAATGTTCTCAGTCTATTCAAAATGCTTCTCTGGTTTTTGGAAGTGTGACATAACATATTTAAAATATTCAAATAGTCATTTCAAGTAGAGAAGTATACCATTCTAAGTATCTGAATTCCATTGTTAGATAAGGAACCAAAAGGTTTTTTCCCTCCCAATTCATATTCTGGTGAAAATGACTGATTTTTTTTTTTTTTTTAAATGTGTCAGAATATGATTCCAAGAAAACTACTCTGATCCACTATGAATTTACACTTGATATGTCAAATCAATGTAGGACTTGGAACAGTCTGGCTTGCAGCAGGGTTCTGCCTGTTCTCACGCTATGCCACACGGTGGAGTATTGCTTTTTCTGTCAGGCTTTTTCACCACATCTGTCATCTAAAGAACTCAAAACTTCTGTGAACTTGTATTTGATGAGAGGAAGTTTCTGGTAAGCGTTTTAGCTTTCTATTAGTGCTGTGCTACTGGAGCAATTACAAAGTTCCTTGTCAAAAACACAAAAGGTTCCGAATGACAAAGGACACTTCTGCACTTTGTTGTACTTTTTGATTGCTGCTGTTCCAGCCTTGGACTACATTCATAACTCCTCTTTTAAATTAATAAAGTCAGCGAGAGCCAGCAGACTTATTTCATTCCCTTCTTTGTGACACAGCAGAGTACTTCTGTATTACAGTTGACTGTAAAGAAAACTTTTTTATTTAGGTGGAAAATGAACTAATAGGTAAAGCTGCTTTTTTTTAAATCTAAATATTTTAGCAGGATGAAGTATAATATAGCCACAACAGAGAGGGCTAGTGAGCTAACTGAAATAAGACTGGAAGAGACAAACAGAACTTGTGTGTGTTCTGTATTTCAGCATCAAAACCTTTGTATATATGCTAGCTGCTGTCACCGTCTTAGTTTATTTTCTAGTTTTCATATATCTCAAAGTGCAGTTAATACATGTGTTCATCCAGTTTTTCACTGTTCATATTTCAGATTCTTTCCTTAATTTGGTTGTATAGGAAAAGAGGCTTATGTGGCCTTGCTGTGAGTACAAGCTCATGCAAATGCTGTGATGTGTAGATGCCTTTCTTTGCCCTCCAGGGCAACCTGGTCTAGTGGGAGGTGTATGTGGCCATGCTGTGAATACAAGCTCATGCAAATGCTGTGATGTGCCTTTCTTTGTCCTTTAGCAAAAGTTTAGTTATTGGTCAGTTTTGCAGACTTCTGTCTACTCAGGTGAAATACTGAATTCCTGTAAGTTTCATGGAAATCAGTCATTAGGAAGAGAAGAGGAATTACATTAGTTCCCTATTTGAAGAAAAAGTGACCTGAGTTCAACTGCGGTGAGCCCTAACCCCTCTGTGGGCTCCATGGCAGTGGGAAAGGCTTCAGGCAGAACTTTGCACCTTATTAGGCACAGGAGGATGAAAAGGGAGGCACCCTTAGCTCTGGTGCTGAGGAAACAACTTGGTTTTGTCTTTACTGCACTCGTGGTTTTTTTACAACATGTAATTATTTTGTGTTTATTCAGGCTTCTCTGTTTTTCGGGGTTTGCTGTATGCTAATCTGTTCTCCTTTGCTTACATGGGACAAAGAGGCTGAAAAGTCCATGCTAGTCTTCAGTTCATCAAGGCATTTTAGTTTTCACATAAGGCCGCTGTTAATCATCAAAAGCTCAGTGTTGATCACATCAAGTCTCAATGGCTGATGTAAGACCTGGAATTAAGATTTTAAAGAGCGATTTGGAGGTGGGGGAATTTCTCTGCCTACTGCCAACCTGCATAGGCTGCTGCGCTGTGACAATGCCACCTGTAGACACACTTGAATTATATTAATGTAAAAAGGGTGACATCAGATTACAGATTATATCAGTCACAAGATACTCAGAAACTGTCCTGGCAGTTGAGACCATAACCTACTAGACTGCACTGAACTGAAGTTATGCTTGTCCTTGTTCTGGATAAGGGTGTCTTAAGTGCTTGTCTATAGAGTTTCACTGGGAAGGTTAAAAGGTGTCTTAATCCTGCTTAGCACGTTGAGTGATGTTCCCATCTGAACATAAATCCATGTGTTTTACGTGTAGGCAATGTAACCATTAGAATCTTGCAGAAAAGGTGGATAACAAAAACTTCACATTTAGTAATGAGTTACATTCTGAGAGCAAACTGAGCTTTGCTTATGGAATGGTTGCGGGGATTTGTCTTTGAGAGGGATTTCAGGCTTGTGAGCGTGGGGACTCAAAACCGATCAATAAGTCTCTGCCATGTGTGGGAATACTGGTGATAGAATATGTGACTACGCTCGTGGTATGTCTGTGCTCTGGAGTGGATGTGGATCTGGCTCAGATTGCTTCAGGCTTAGTCATGAACGTATCCGTTGACTTAGTTTAGGAATTGCATGAATTTTTAAGGTTAACTAGAGAGTGGAATTAAGGGGATTCTCTAAAATCTCAAATATAAAAAGACTAATTCATAACTTTAGAGGCAGCATTGAATACATCTGCTATGAAAGACAGCTAATGGGATATAATGGAATTGTGCACTAAACTATGGAAGATGTTCATACTGCTTTCTGTGGGATGGGATATTAAAACTAGTGGGATAGGATATTAAAACACTGTGGGTGGGATAGTAAAATTAGTGTGTACCCTATCAAGAAAAACAATCAATGTGAGACCAGTGTTCATGCAACTCCGCTTATTAAAACTCTAGAAAACAGAAGCTTCTCTTTGACAGATACCATCCATGCTTAAAGACTTTCATTCTGTTCGTCTTACTAAAAAGTGCCTTTCACCACTGAGCTGTTTCATCTGCTTTTAGTCTTGAAACACCAACAATATATTTAAAAAAAAAAAAAAGTCTTTCTGTAAAAAGTCTTTAATGCAACAAAATTGGCAACTTTTATTTGTTCTCAGGTACAAAATTTAATCCAAGCCACTTTTTTCCCTTCAAGTTGGCAGATTTTGTAATTGGAAAGCTTTGCACACAAACTGTAAGGAGAGTCTTCTCACTAGCTCAACATAAAATTAACAGACTGTTTGTGAGATCAGGACTAAAATATTGTTTAAGTGGCAAATAAAATAAATCCTTAGTTTTGTGTGTCTGTGCAATTTATGTAGTATGATTCATAGCAGTATGCAGCAAGGCCAAGGTGGGGAATAGCAGGAATTCTGCTGAAGTCCTGAAACTGAGACAGTTAGGAGGGGATGGTTAGGAGGTTACAGGAGAGTAAAACTTAGATCTCAGTCTGCTCTTCATAACAAAACTTATCAATCTGATAAGTATCAGAAGAAAAAGAAATGGTGTTATCTTAATAATTAAGACTGACCGTCCTACGGTATTATTTTGGCACAGTGCTAGTGGTATGTCAGCTGTCTCCAGGGGCCCTCGTCAAAACCAGAGGAAAGTCTCCTGCTGTGCCAATACTGTAAAATAAATAACATTCTCAGAAGATTAATACAGAGCTGAAGCACGGAGCGTTACTCGTTGTCATAAAACAGACAGAAAAAGGGTTGCGTTCTAAATGGCAAGACTTAGGAAGTGACTGATCCCAGGGAGGGATAAGTTTGTTGATCTGGAAACATCATTTGAGAAAGAAATGATGAGCAAGTGTCCAGCAGTTTGGAAGTTACGAAGGGACACGTGTCCAAAATGCAGATCTACAGCTGAACTTCTTCCAAGCACATTTAACCTTGTTTGGTCTGGAAACCTCACGAATCTGAATTGTGTTTTGAACTTATGCTTATCAGTATTGGTTTTGCTTAGGCTTGATAGTAAATAAATGCTATCTGGAGAGGTTTTTTTCCCTGTTTTGATACTCTCATTTCTAGCTGAAACTAGTAAGAGAAATAGTGCATTAATTACTGTAAAAAATAAATAAATAAAAGGCAAGCCCCAAATGTACTTATTGTGGGCTGACAACTAAATTCCTGTCTAGTGTCCTTGTGAGTTAAGTTTTGCTACCCATTTCCAAGCTGCAGTAAGAGTAACGAGATTCATTACTCTCTTCATCCCTCTCCACCACCCCTCGTAAATCAGAGTGCAATCAGCGATTCCAAACTGCTTACTGTGTGTCTACAGATATTGTAAGTGTTGCTTAACGAGAAGTCAAACAGCTAATCATAGTCACACACACTGTAGGTAATTTATGGCTATGCCAGGGGCTCTGCCACGTGCTCCACCAGCTGGATCCTGCCGCGGAAGATCAGTCAGGGAACTGTTGGGGTGTGCTGTTGCCCCCATCCAGCCTGAACCCCAGCTTTCCTAGAGGTGTACATGTACACCCCATCTCAGTTCAAAGCATGATTGTTGCTGGAGAAAAGTATGCTACCCAAGAACCGAGTCTAGTCCAGATTAACTACAATTCTGGAATAATTAAAAAAAAAAACAAACCAAAGAAAGAAAATGTTAGAACTGTCATGAACTGGGAGGGGAGCTGGCCCTTTGGTGTCCTTCTTCATATCATGCTAAACACGTATGTCTCACAAACACAAATTGTATTTCATCATGTTCCAGTCATTATCAGCTACTCCTGAGACAGGAGCTGGATGAGGCAAAACTCATTTTTGAGAATTTTGATAATTTTAAGGAAGGTTCTTACCTGGACCAGGCCAAGGGCAGGCTTTCAGGGTAGGTCAGAGGGTAGCACACATAGAAGCATCCTTGGTGCAAGGACACCACACCTCGGACATCGCCCCAGCTTAGTGAGACAGTGAGTGTTAGATTTAGGAGGATTTGACAGTGATACATATTATACTTTTTTTTTCTCATCTTATTAAGCTTTAAAATTGTTGTTTAGAGCACAATATGTTATAATTGATTTATTGTATTAGTAGAACAGCTGGTTCTCAGCTTTCTTTTTATTGGTTCGTCTGTGCTTCAGGAGTTAGCACCATCCCCAGCTCTCATTTTTGGTCCCGTCCACTAGGTGCTCTTTCTGTCACTCTATTTTTCTCAACATGACCCCCACAAATTAATCCTATTCCTTGCAGTCTTCAAAGAATCACAGATTTCCTTTACTTTTCTACTCACGAACGCCTGGTTTCTGCAGCTGAAGCAGAAGTTAAATGGGAATCCCCATCTGTATTTAATGTGCACTTGGCGCAATGCCTCTGTTATTTCTTTAAAATTATTTCTCCCTTTTAGAAGCCAAGGTTGAAAGTCTAGTCTTCATCAGGTCAATAGGATTTTTGCCATGGAGTACTGGGGCTACTGAAATAAAACCCAGAATCCCAGCAGGTACAGTTTTATTGCTCATTTTTACCTGTGAACACCAGGTTGCCTCTTCTCCTTGTTTCCTTCAGTACTGTCTCTTAACAATACTGAATTGTAATATTACAAAATAGACTTAAGGTCTTCAGTCAGTTACCAGAGGTGGAAATAAAGGTCATGGAAGCCAGCTTATTTTAATTTCTTTTTTAGACTTAAAGAGGTTTTTATCTCTATGCATAACTGAGTAAAGATCTCTTCAAAATCCTCCAATTTTTTTTTGCTAGTTCTAACTACCAACTTTTTCTATAAGAGAAGCCTTTTCAGTTTTCTGTATTTACAGTCCAGATCTACCAATCTCTTGCTTTGTATGCTTTTCCTGTTCCTCCTCATAAATAACAAATGTATTTACATAAGAAAATCGTTTTTTACATTCTCTAATCCTTATAACTGATCATGCGTGAATAACAATGGTGCTGTCTGAGATCACAAGAGCCTAAATAGCAAATTTTGAGGTCAAACCCAAGATTGCATACCTGAGGATCCAGTGGATAGAGGAAAATGGCCATGATCTTCATTAGAAGTTACCAAGAGTCAACTGCTCTCTAACAGGTAGTGCAATTCTCATTGTGGGCAGGAGGAGACCGTAAAGAGTCAGTCTGTTATGGTTCCGTATTTGAAGATGTTGGGAGGGTAGCCGAATGAAATCAACTCTTTTCATTCTCCTGAGAAGTAGAAAATATCTCCCTTCTCCTTTATGGATGTGTAAGCAGCAGCTTCAAGCCATTAAAAAGCTCAGCACAAAAAAGAATCTGCTGTCCCTATTCTGATGTAACATGAGGTCCTTTATTTCTACATAGCAACAGATGGTGGATTACTTTTCTTTTGCTGAAGTGCTTGCTCTTGGAGAAAGTTGGACTTTGGTAAAAGGGAACTTTCTTTTCACAAAATCATGCAATTTTATTTAAAATGAGTTCAAATACACATCAGAAAAAAGATTCATGTTTTTCCTACCTGTGTCACCAAGCGGTACTCTTTGACAAACTTTTCTGATGCTTGGCTTTCTCTCAGAATAATTTTCTGGTTATTTCCATGAACTGAGTGCAAAGGAAGTTATGGTTTGATCTCTGGCTGACTTCTCAACATCATGTCTCATACAGCTTTCTCATCCTGTCCTGAACCACAACATCGTTGCTCTAATTAAAACAAAGCTCCCCCCCCTCCCCCGCCCCATTTTGGTCTTGATTTTACATTCATGTTTACGATGGGTGTTCTTTTGAATCTCCAGGATCGAGCCAGTTGTTTGTACATCACACAATAAGACCCACTGAGCTCTGCTACAAAGAAAGGACTGAGCAATGGAAATACTCCATATTCGATGTCAGCATTGTTCAATCAGGGCAGGTACCAGCAAAGGTGACTGTGAACCTGAGAGCCCACAGCAGGCTCCTGTGCAGCTCATGGCCTTGGCTCTAAGGCAGTTTGAGCATCTTGGCAAGCTCGCTGAGGAGCCTGCCACTCCTGCTGTGAGGATAGCAAGCACATCAAAGTGAAGACATCGGTTCTGTTTTTTTAAAAAATTGAGGCAAATGCTCAAGAGATCAGTTGCATGAATTATCTCAGAGGAGCATGGGATAAGGAAAGAAAAACAGATGAATACAAAGAGCTCAACCTGGAAACAGGCCTAACACTAAACTCTTTCAATAATTTTTCCTTACAGTGTGATTTCTTACATCTTTCTTGTATCAGCTTTCTCTTTTAATTTCATTTCCCCCTGCATATTTTGAAGTTTGTTCCTTATTTTCTATCACGTTTTTCTTTTCTTTTTTCTTTCTTTCTTTTTTTTTTTCCTTCTCATTTTCTGTCTTTCTTGGGATCTGGAGAAAGTAAGTTGTGAATACCTAGAGAGCTTCTAGGTATGAGGGTGACTTACATTAGTACTGCTGTAGGAAGAAGGAAGCTTAACAACACTTGTGGGATGCCAGCTACTACAGCAGAGAGGTGATCATACGGTGTCCTGGCCTCTTTCTTATATCAGCCTCTGTTTTGCCCATATATTTCGCTTAGTAGACCACTACAATATCAAAAATTCTTTTTAGTGTGACATTTAAACAAAATGGCTTTGGGGAGCAAAATGTAGAGGAGGAAGAAGTAGGAGAAAAAAGATTTCATTGCAGACATCCTTACTTGTAACATTTCTGTTCCGTCTTCCTAAAGAACAAGTAAATAACAATATCTGCAAGCTTTATTTATGTGAAAAATAATCCTAAACTTAATGTGAAAACACTGCAATCAGCTCTTGAATTTGCTCCACAGCAGATATTTGGTACCCATATGCTGGTAAAATGCTAGTGTATTTTAACTGTCCTCCAGGCTGCCTCTTGTGCCTGCACAGCCTTTGTAATTGAATTTGACCCAGAAAACCATCATCTTCTTGTCACCGAGTCCTCCAAAATGTAAAGCAAACAGAGGAATTCCCAAGTGATTATAACTGAAATATTTTTTACTCAATGTCAGCATGATCTCCCATAAAACCAACAGTTTGATGTGTTTTTCCATACCTGCAGGCTTCAGCCATTTGGTGTGGTAATAAACATCCCCAAATCTTATGTCACTGATTGTTTGGCTTCAGCCATGATGAAATATGGAAAACAAAATGAAAGAACGTAAACCTTGTCTGAGATTTATTTGGAGACCGTGTGTGAAGCATACCTGGCTTTTCATACTTATCATAGCACCTGACAGAAGGGACACATTCAGCCTTAGCCATGTCTAGTTTATCTTGTCAGTGTCTGAAACAGACAGGGGAAACCTTTCAACGTTGTACTTCATAAAATTGTAACCAGACTGATAAATCTGTTTATTTTTCCTTTAAATGTGCCCTGGTTTCCATAACAGAGACAGCTTGCGTGTATGCTGATGAATGGTTACTCTCCCATCACAGACCTTTATGGACACTTTGCCAAGAAACTTGTTTTGTGAATTCCTTTGCTCTCTTTTTTTTTTTTTTTTTTCTTTTCCAGCACCTGAAAACTTGCAACTGGCCTGGCTTGAAAGCTGCCTTGACAATTTTACTAAGGCACTTACTTTGATAGCTAAAAATGACCTTGAAGAATGATTAATACTGTGTGGGGGTTGATGACATAAATCTGTTAAAGTGTGCCTGATGTACAGCTTCGCATGCAAGAATGTTATAGCCATATCCCTGTACTGACACAGTGACATTGAACAGACTGTAGCAGATATAAGATTTACAAAAAAAAAAGCCCCCCACCCACCCAAAGGGCTTGAATTATTTTTATGAATTTGTTACCAACAAAATGCTTCTGGTAAGAGAATATAAACTTAATGAAAAATAACGAACAATGGTTTGTTAAAGGTACATTGGGACGTATTCTCTAACTCCCATAATTAGGTGAATTAGAATGTAAGTCTTTGCCCCAGGAGTGAAAAAGTCCAGTTTTTCTGTACAATACTGTTTTAAATGCAAAACAATAACAAGATATAGCTAAAATGGGAATAAATTCCCGATTCAGCAGCACCAAGGAATATGTATCTGCACAAATCTGTCAATTCCTAGTCATTTTGGGCGTATATATTTAGAAGACATAGGTTAATTCCTTCCTAACCTAAAAAAAAAACAAAAACAAACCAACATAAAGAGATAGAATAAGGAAGGATGTACTTTGGACTGGACTGGTATGAAATGAACTGAAGTTGCTATCGCTAACCAAAGAAAATGCATGTCTTACTATTTTGCCTTTGTGATTATGGGAAATTAGCTGAATAATTAGATTTGCAGAGGAGCAGCTGGGGACAGTTTCTAGCTAAGAGGTCTCAACAGTAGCTCGCACTGTGCTTAATCATGGGAAATTGCTTTAATGATCTTTTTGCTGTATATTGGCAATGAGTCTCTATCAAACACTTTTTTGTCCCAGTGTGATTTCCTTTGCCTTCAGAAAAAAATTTGGATAGCCTGGCGAGGGGGATCTGAGTATCCTAGAAGTACTTCAAATACAGCGCTCTGTGCCAGGTCATCTTTTCCATCGCACAGATGAGCCAACACATTTCCATTTACAGCCTCATCCCTTTCACCAGCTCCCGTGTCCGCCAGCGTTACAGGTCTTCATGGCTGCACAAAGCTGGAGAAGCCTCCAACTGCAGTTTTAACAATAAAATAAAGTAAACATTCTCAGCACAAATAGACTATTTTAGTTTCCATGTCTGACAGTTTGGCACCTTTCACTGCACTAAATTAACTTAAAACATTCATCACTACACATGCTTTGAGAGAAGCAAAACAAGTACCGAGTAGGATTTGAGACTTGGTAAACTTTCTATTTAAGATGAAACAATCATTTAAACTGACAAGAAAAGGCTGTGAAAACAACTCAGAAAAATAACATTTCTATTTAAGACTCGGCAAATATTAAGAGAACAAGAAATGGTACTAAAATGGGGTGTCGTGCTCTTCTGTAAAAATAATAAAAAAATGACAAGGCTGATTTACGTGAAACTTTGTAAAACCATTCTGCAACCCAGCCTTTCCCAAACTAGAGCTTTGTATGCCAAGTTCCAGCTTGAACCATTTTTTAAGGAAGTCGTTCCTTAAAGTATGAGAATTATATAATGAAGTAGTCATATCTTAATCCTAAGTGCACTTTCATATGTGTCTTTTTTTTTTTAACAGAACAAAGTATAATACAAAAAACATTTGAGTGCAGAAAGAATGTACACATTCTATTAAAATTGCAGCGTGTGCAGAAACGTAAAGAACCTTAATACGGTAAAGCTTTAAATCATGCTACTGTATCTATATCCCAGGAGATAGATTCCTACAATACAAACCTAACATTAACATTTTTGCTATTGCTTACTAGCCTGGCAAAAAGCTTCGTATGGTTTTATGGGAGGAGAAGGTAAAAAGCCATTTGTCCTATGTTTTTGTGAGAAGTAGTAGTTCATAAATTAAAAGGAAACTTAACAATTCCTCTTAAAAGATGAATTTGCATAGCTCATGACAATCCACACACATTTTGGCCCTGTTTAAGATTTTCCAAGTGATTCAGGCTAGGTGGAGATGCTCCAATAATTTTTGTTTTAGTTCATCAGTATCAATTTTTTTAGACCTTGGTGGCTTTCCATCACCTGAGAGTCCCTGCTCAGTCACACCTTGCTGAAACTGCATCATGGTTTCCCTCTATGGGATAGATAAATAGCATGACTTGTCTGACTATAAAGAAAAAAAAAGCAAACACCCTCCACCCCCCACCCCCAAACCAAAACACATTTTATTTGTGTTCTAACACAGGAGGGTTTCCAAAGTGGAAACTTCTAATAGGCCCACGTATTTACCACAGAAGTTAGTGTCACTGAAGTTTGAAAACAATTTGTCGTATTCATGTTCACGAAAACACAGAGGTTTGTTGCTAGGGCTTGTATTTTTTGCTATCTACTTGATCTCTATGCTTATATTAGAAAATAACACGAAGGTGACTAGCAATACTTCTATTTAGCCTGGAATTCTTTAGGGGTGCATTACAACGAGCAGTGGATTTGGATCTTATTCTAAGCTCTGGAACGTGACAAACACACTTGGAACAAAGAGCTAAAAATCTGCTGTAAAAATGTCTGTTTTGATTTTCCAAGTTCAGATATGAAAAAAGCAGGCAAACAGGATGAACAGTGAAAAATGTAGCTGACTAAATTGTTTCTTCAGCATTAGTAATTTAAAGTGTTACAAACAGTTCAGGCAAACTAGTCTTCTCTTCAACAATATAAATGTCTTTTATACTGTCAGTTGCACAGAAATATGTGGAATGGCCCTGATTTTTTGACATGACCTTTGCTTTTGACATCTCTGAATCCTTACTTGCCTTTCCTATTATTCATATTTTAACCAACATAAAATAGCCAGATATGTGGATGTTCTAGTTCCTCCATACCAGAATATAAAAATCAATTCAAGGACCAGATAGAAAACCATCTCAGATTTTTTTCTGAAGTGTGGCTAAAGACAGTTCACTACTCTGACAGCCTCACTTATGTAAAGCATTAGAGATTCACACAGTAGCTTTAATTCCATCGCAGAGTAATGTTGAATAGAGGATTTAAGTGGGGTTATATTCTGTTTTATCTGCTGCTTCTGTCCAACCTTGCTGTAATCCCCTTCTTCCCTAATCATTGCTAAACGAGATAATTTATTATAATCATAGGGAGGGGGAGAGAGAAATAAAAATAAACAGCGACATCTGTTCCTAAGTTTTCCTTTTCTCTATATTTCTCTATTACTTCACTTTCCTGTGTGATTCTTTCAGCCTAAAAGAAATACAAGACCCTTTTTTCCTCTCTTTGTATATAATTTTATATTTTTGGAAACAAGAAACAGAAATATATGTTGGCACTGTTTTTTCAAGAAAACAAAGTAATAAGACTGTGTGGTGCCCTGCAAGATAGACTTGTCATTTTTTACGACATCACTGCAACCATCTCTAAGGTAATACGGCCATTTCTCGTGTGTATATAACATCTACCTAAAACCCTGTGAAATCTCAATTTTATGTCACTTCTTTCAACATCACCTCTCTTTAGGCTCCCTGGGAAACAAGTATTCGATTTATCTTGCCAAATTTGTGCCAAATAGAGTGCTCTCAGATACTTTGTGAGGTCATTAGGATTATACAGATCCAAATAGGATACACGAGTCAAAAAGGAATATAGTATATCTTTAAAACCACATTTATTTCAAGTCAGGGGTTTGGTTTTGATCCTCTTACTTTCTGTTGTGTATCCCCACGGTGTTATATTTAGTGATGCCATCTACAATCTGAATACCCTCTGCCTCAGCATTCTTTGGTGTTGGCTGTTGGGAGGACTGCTTTGTGCACAAAACCTGTACTTTGTAGATATATTCGTGTCTTCCACCTGTCAGTAGACTGTGTCGTGCCACTATGATCTAGGCCACTCTTGACCTAGACTGTGACCACCAGAAAGTGTCGTTTGGCCGCTATAGAGCAGTAAAAGAAAGCAACATCTGGCCGGAGCCAAACAACAAACCCCATCCTTCAGCTGAGAGTGGACTCTGCTCTCAGTAGAGGGCAGCACTAGTACCAGTGTAATATAAATTAACCATAAAGGACTATTCTATAGGCTTGCCAAATGCATTAACCAGCCCCCTAGAAATCAAAAACAATGAAAAAAACCTGCCTAGAGTGGGACTTCTGAATGTGTTCACACAAGGCACCTCTTATCACAGTGGCAGAATAAAAGCACAGGCTCCACCCAAGAGCTATATTCAATTATAAAGGCGTGGGTTTGGGAGCGCCCAGAGAGATGGGGTTAGTAACACAGGTTAGGAAGAAGTCTCCAGCAGCAGAGATTTTTAAATGATAATTGTGTTAAATGTCCTGGTCAGAGTGGCTGTAGTGCTGTGGGTGTCTAACATACTGCACACCGTTCAGTCAGCATTAATCCCATCAAACTGGGACATTAACTTTTACCCGCACCCTTAGGAACAGCAGGAGTCTTTCAGTATTGTCCTTTTTATGGCTTTACATCGGTAATTATCTTGTCAAAGTTCGGTTTGCACCAGAGTTTCCATCTCTTAATACTGATAAAACTCCACTGCACCCCAGTACGTGTTTCAGCACCACAGCTGTGAAATCAGAGAAGGATTTCCAGATGCAGGTTTTAATGGCTAGGAAGCAAAAATGGGCTAAGTCAATTACAACTATCCCATCAGGCCATCTTGGAGGCCTACTACTATTATCCACACAAGTAGCATTCAGCAAACTAGCCACTTAACTGGCTATAATTTTAAAATCTCCTTCCCCGTGAGACTAGCTGTAAAATCAACATGTGCCAAAGCCCCAGGATTGAGTTCCACAAGTACATGAGAACCTCAGTGAAAATGCTACCTCTGAGCTTCATTTCGAATATGGAAATCAAAAGCTTCTGCTCCATCATTATCACAATGCCTTGGTACCTATTAATTTCGTAGTGCATGCGTGATCTGGAAGCATGGCTGTATCCACGTACCACAACCAAGCGACTGTAGACCTGGACTGCACCACTCGTCCCTGAGCGGTGTAACATCAGCCAACTCTGCGTGTCCCTCCGTGCCAGGCGCTTGTAGCTGTGGCAAACGGAGTTTTCTCATTGCTCCCATTTTTCCGTTCCCATTTTTTAATGAAAAACCAATTCTTTAAGAAATCAAAGCTGCCATTTTTCTGGACAATACGGGGTTCCTAATTGCTTAAACACATGCAGTCCTGCAGGTCTCCGACCAATATAACTGACAAGCAACCTTACGCGTATATATAACAAACTCACCAGGCTTTAAGTTAAAGTAAAGTGAGAAAAACTAATTGGCTGAAGGGTAAGCATAATAAATTCTGGGGGAAAAGTTTAGCTGATCCCATCATAAAACAACCAGAATGAGAATGTGCTACATAATAAACTAAGTGTTACTGTTTTCTACAATCACTCAGGCCCTGCATTTTGATTAATTGCAGATTCCGAATTACCGAGAAAATGGCAGTTAATTACCCCTAACACCTTTGCAGGAACAGCTTGGAGGGGACTATGAAATTAGCACTCTGAAGTCTGAGTTAAATATATCATTTTAGCTTAATGGAATTTAATAATATTGTAATTCAAACGTATGTTGCACAAAATTAATAGCTTTTAATACTGAAATACCTTTATTTGATCTGTCCCATATTTTATGCACACTGACATTTATTGATTTCTTCTGAAATAACCATCGCTTCCAGAAACTGGAGGAGAAACTTAGGAGTGCCTATTTCAGGTGGGGTATTATTCCGAAAGCAGCAGTCACGACAGAGGTTTGATGTGCTTATCCTGATCGCTTGGCTGACTTTTTCTGCCCTGTTGTTAACTCTCCCACAGGTTGATTGTATCCAGTTACGAATCCGAAGGGCTGAGCTGTGGTTTTCCACCGGAGCCCTCGGTGGAGGGCACGCGGCGGGACCCCGGCAGGAGCCCCGTGCCCTGATGCTTCCAAACGCTGGGACAGAGCTCTGCCGCAGCTGCAGCAGCTCCCGGGAGCTTTGCTGGGAGAGCAGCCGGTGCAATCCCATCATCTCACTGTACCGCGAGCAGCCCTTATTGTTGCTTTATAATTGAACGTGGTGAGCAGTTTAGACAGTAAGTAGAAATCCTCTGCAGATTCAGAGAAGGAGGCTGCGGTAAATCCCACTCATTCCACAGCTGTATCTGTGATGGGCTTGGAGTCACAGCTGGCCATGGAAAGTTTTATGGAGATTTTTGGAAACGTGGGATATGCTGAAATTACATCTTTTTGACAAAACCCACTGGGTGGCGCTAGGCCGTGTCTACCGCAGCTGTAAAATCTGATCCTCAGTTCTTCTCCAGTCCGATTAAAACCTGCAAGTTATTCATTAAATTATAATTTGTTTGGACATAGGGGAATAGAAAAATAATATCTGATGTCTATTTACAGTTTGATAGACTCTATGAAAATTAGAAAGGAATAACTAGGCTAATAGAAAACATATGCACAAGAATTATCAAATGTGTCAGTTTAAATAACAAAACCCCTCAAGGTAGTCAAGTTGTCTGAAAAATATTGAACTAGATTTTACACTTAGGAAATTCCATTTACATACTAACGAAAAAAAAAAAAAAGAAAAGCGAGTTACAGTACATCCCCACATCCAAATCAGAATCACATTCACACGGTGTTGGATGATTTTCAAATTCAGGAGATAACAAGATTCCTGCTTACATCATGGCAACAGAAGCTTTGTAGAGTCATCTTAAACTGAGATCCACATCATTTATGAGTCCTATGTTGTCCTTTCAGTTCAAAATCTAAGAATATTTTGTGAGTCTTTAAAATAAAATCTTTTCCACGCCTGAAATAGCCAACCATGTAAAATATTGGATGAGGCCTGGATTTAGGTCCTTTGGTTCAGAAATAATATCTGTAGTAGGTGATTCATTTGAGGAAAGAAAAGATTAGTAATTAATTTAGAAATAAATAAAATAATGTATTCACCCTGCAAAATCTGTATACAACTTTCAGTAGGGACAATGGGGCAGTATGAGCAAATATGCAAGCCCAAATATAATGTTTACTTCCAGACATACACCTTAAAAATAGAGGTAGTAAAAAATCACTTGGGGCTAAAAGAAGACCAAGGAATGTACAGGGATATTTTATAGTTGAAAACAAGCACATACACAAAAAAGTGCCAAAGTTTAAATGACTCGCCAGGAGTAAGAAGGTCTCGGAAAAGTATTTAAAAAAGTATATATACAAAGGGTACCAGATATAGAGGCTGTATTTTATAGATTTTTGCATTTGCAAAAAAAAAAAAAAAGTGGGAAAAAAGGGGATGAGGGGATGGTGGGAATGACCAAATATATTCAGTTTCATTACTACTTCTTTTGCAGAATTGTGTTAGTGGAAGAAAACTCATCTGTGTGTCCAGATTCACAGGACCACAGCAGACTCCCTTGATTTCATAATCTCCTTAGGTTTTGTCAAGCACAGCAGTCTTGTCTACATATAAGTGAAAACTTTCTAAGGGAAGACCCATTCCCTGAATAGACTTGGATGAATTTTATCAACATGTTTGTGTGGCATTGACTGCTGACTATGCTATTGTTTTTCTTTGAATTGAACCGAATGGTTTACACGGTATTATATGGAAGGCAGAACAAATGTAAGACAGGTAAAACCAATTTAACTTGTAGTGGTACAAAACCTTAAAGGTCCACTATTTGGGAATCTGTAATATCTACTGCGGAAGATAACCATTTTTCACTGTCATTTTTTATATTAGTTTAGAAATTGCATTGTGACATAATTTCCACAACTGGGAGCTGATGCTTCCCAAACACTTACTCAGTGCAACAAAAGTTATTGCTTAAAATACAGTAGGCATCATTACCCAGACCTGCCCGAAACTCTGGGTGAGACATTCGTGCATTGCTACATCTCTGCTCCCCCGAGGGAATTGCTGTGCTCCAGCCCCGAGCAGAGGAATGGTCCCATCCAGGTCCATGACACTGTCACAGACAGACATCTGTCCCGACGGCTGATCCTGCCCTGGGCCTGGCTACGCTCTCGCCTCCTGCTTTTCCACCGCCATCTATCAGTTCAAGCCAATAACATTTTGATCCACTGTTTATCCATTGCTTTGTTTTGCTGCGCCACTCCCTCAACATAAACTCTTGTTGAAATTTTTGTCCAAGTTTTTACTTTCCTCTCAAGGAATACGTCCATAATGCTCCCTGTAAGAATAGGAATCGTGCCCAGCTGGAACAGAAACCTTAAAAGCAAAACACCAAAGAAATATGTATTTTTTCTGCTGATTATGTTAAATCTTTGCTGTGCATTTTGTCCTTTGAAAGTACTTTTCCTGAATTGTTTTTTGTTTTGAAATTTGTGCATATTATATTCAAGCTAGAGGCTACCTTGCGTGTCAGGTGAGGATACAAATAAGAAACTTGGACCGAGAAATGAAATATTCCTTAGCAAGTTACAAAAACAACATCAATGAGCAGTTGGTAAAGCAATCAGGGTCTCAAGCTGAAGCGTACAGCAAACACAGTGACCTTAGCCCTTCTCTTTTGATTTACAGCGGTGTTGGAAAGTAACTTAACTAGGTGCCATGGGGCTCCAAGAACAATTGAGTCAATGTATTGTTTGAATTGTTATGGATGTTAATTAGATTAGCAATTTGATGTTGAGACCTGCAGAGAGAAGTGAGTGTGCTCTTTGAAACTCATTCTTCTGGCCTGAAAATTCAGGAAAGATGAAGTCCTACACTGGAGAAATCGGTAAGGTCCTACTGAATCCCAGAATCCTTATGACAACAACTATGAAGTAGCAAAGGAATTATCTGGTTTTAAAAGTAACAGGCACCAGCGTTCATGAACTGTTCAGTATAGGCACATCAACTGGACCATGAATGTCATACACACTGGTATATTCCAGTATCACGTCTCTTATCACTGCTAAACATTTTTTTATTAATGGAGTGGTGTGAAATCAGAAACATTCTTTAGAAAAATTTCATGGCTATTACACTCCTAACCTATCAATTGCTCATTACCAAAGTAGCTGGGCATCTTCCATATAAATTAGGACAATCAGTAAAGTCTTTTGAAGATTTCAAGGAATCCCTGCCACTCTGCCATAGTCTAGGCTAAAAAGCAAGAGCAGAAGCACAAAAATTCCTAACAACTTCTTTTTTTTAATCCTGTGGAAATGTAGTTCTCTTGCACTTTTGGCAAATACTACAACTGACTGCTTTAATAATATAATGGCAAAGTATTAGACTTTCTCCTCATAATCCAGTTTATACTTTTTTTCAAATTCAAAGCAATTATACTCCTTTTAAAATCTTCAATCAAATCCATAATCTTTGTCATTCAGTATCCACAAATTACTGTTTGAAGTGCTCATATATACACTTATTTTGCTGAACTAGGGCTACAGAAAGGAGCGAGCAATCTGCTGAATCTGCTCTTCTTATTGCCACATGGGTTTCTGCAGAGGTCTGGCAGGCCTGATTTTGTTTAATCTTTCAGAGGCCAGAATAGGTCTTCTACATGTCACTACTGCAATTATAAAGCAGGCCGTCAAACGAAGCTGAATCTTTAAATCAATCCAGCAGTTGGAACTTCAAACTTGCTTCTTTTTGCGGAAAAAAGTAAGTGCAATTCTAAATTACAGGGAACCTTCCTGAAACCTCCCAACTAGTCCTGAGTTCACATCATACAAAAGCAATGTGAATCCCCTGATGTTAGTACACCAGTGTCCTTTCACTCCAGCCAAATGTCCAGTAGAAAATTTCCTTATGTCAAAACACCCAACCTTTGCAGAAAGGAAGATGATATGATATAATCCCTCAGCTCCTGGAGGGAAATTCTGGTTCCAGAGAATTATCTATTGCAGAAGAGCCTTGATAATAAACTATTCAGGCACTTGCATTTCTTACTTTCGCATCCCAGCTGAGTTGCTTGACTCTGACACTTATGGCTATTTTGGAGGGAAAAGTGGTTTTGTTTTGCTTTTTTTTACTATGGGTGGGAACCAAAAACCCCCGCAACTGTTAAAAGCTTCCGTTCTTCAACAAAGAAAGCTTCCCTCCCCATTCTTGTTCTCCCATGTGCTCACAATGCGTGATGGAGCCCCCGTGTTCACATGAGTGTTACGTAATATGTAACTTCCATCAAGCAGATGAAAATGATACCGTACATCTCATTCCCACTCCTCATCCATAGGTTCTTTCATGCACATCTCTGACTTTCATTACCATCCCGAATGTCCTGAGCCATCTGTATCCATAGAAGGCATGGACATTTTTTAACATGTGCCCGGTTTAGGAAACTCTGCTGAAAAAATATCAGTGCCCTAGGCTGTCTTCTGAGAAGATTAGCAAGTGAAAAGTACTGAAATGAGAAACAGCCACATCAATACCATCAGGATTAGTCCCAACAGCAAGAAAAGAATGTTACTGCACCTGTGCCAGGTTTAATTGCCATGAAGACTGTGAATAGCTTAACTTTGGCATTTTCTCATCAAACCAGAATAGAGCAGGCTATATCCATGCATCTCAGTCTCGCTCTGTATCAGTGGAAAAATATTCCTGCAATGAAAAATGAACACATTTCAGGGAACCCATTTTTAATGCACTGAGAATACAAAGGTCAGCTGCAGTTAGTACTGCCAAAAAAATGTGATGGCCCATTATAATTAAACTACTGCTTCTGCACAGCCTTCAGTGTGGTGGACGTAATGCCAAACATACCTATGTAGCAGAAGGGCAATATGTGGCATTTTTTGTAACTGTATTGATAAACTTTGGGACTAATTCTGCACTTCCTGCATTACAATCCTATTGAAGTTCTCAGAGTTTTGGGATATACCTGCGGCACAGATATATTTTTAGTGATTATTCACATAAAATTTGCAATTTAGAAGATCCTCCATTCTGAAACGTAACCCAGGACATGAATCGTCAGCCACCCAGGCACTGAGGAACCGCAAATGTCATAGTGACATACATCACTGTTTCCTTTGAAACAACTGGTGGCTGTTTCTCCTCCTTCCAAACAGGCTGCTAGCTAATGATTACATACCAAAATAACTGCCTTACACACACACACAGAGATAATATATAATGTCATCAATTCATCTAAGAGCTCCTACACCTGGTACAGCTAGGAATCCTTACTTTCTTTGACTATTGCCATCTTCCTTTTCCATACTTCTACTACTTTTGCCTCCTTCTCCTCCACTCCTGTACATATACACCCTTTTATAAGAGTGACTGATTAAATAATAGTTGGTGTAATCCCAAGAAAATCAACTTTTCCTGAGAGCCTCACATCTCACGAACAGTGTTTCAAGTACATATGGCTAATGTTGCTATGTAACCAGTAAAAGGTGTAAGAGTGTGTGTATGCGTGTCCATGACTGCATATAGTTAGTGATAAATCCTTACTGGTGTCTCTCTTACTGCAGAGTAATTACTGTAGTTTACACCAGCCAAAAAGCTCCATTTTATGCATTACTTATATTGACACTTCTCAAAGCAGCTGGACTAGCATTCACATTTTAGTGCATCTTTTCTGTCCAGGCAGCATTCAAAAGCAATCAAAAAACCAGCCCTGGTTTGAAAAAAAAAAAAAAAGACATTATAACCACTATAAAAAAAGTTCCATTAATAGATTTCCTATTTTTATAAATTTATAAACTTATACCTATTAGTGGAAAGCCACTTTTGAAATGCTAAGCATCAGTGACTGTAGATCATGTATATTAAGTGCTTTGTGTCTGTTACTGCCTGCTAAGTTCTGTGGTGCCTAGAGGGCAAAGAGAATCTCAAGGATGAGTTACTAATAGTTTAAAATAGTTTCTGCTTTAATTTTTTATGTTGTGTACAAGGGCGTGTTAAACAGAGGTTTTACTTAATTAATGTTTTACTTGGTAGCAATGACAAGATTTAACCAGCTACTCCTACATGTAATTCTTTTTTAATTGAAAAAATTGAATTTCTTGTCATCGGGAAACCACATCATTTTCATGGGCTGTACATAAAAAATTGAGAATCTGAATGAGTGCCAGGACTTGAGCATCTGCGAGTGCCACAGCATCCCCCCGGGGTGGGCTGAGCCTCAGAGCTAGCTCATGGACAGGGGGGTATTTGAGACTTAAAATTAGTTCTCTGCTTGAACTATGAATAAAGTTTGAAAACGTTTTATGTGATACTGCACCACTAGAGACAATAGGAGAAAAATCATGCAATCATAGAATCATCAAATGGTTTAGGTTGGAAGGGACCTTAAAGATCATCTGGTTCCAACTCCCCTGCCCGGGACACCTCCCACTAGACCAGGTTGCTCAAAGGCCCATCCAACCTGGCCTTGAACACCTCCAGAGATGGAGCTTCCACGACTTCTCTGGGCAACCTCTTCCAGTGCCTCACCACCCTCAGAGTGAAAAATTTCTTCCTAATATCTCATCTATATCTACCCTCTTCCAGTTTGAAGCCACTCCCCCTCATCCTATCACTACATGACCTTGTAAAAAGTCCCTCCCCGGCTTTCCTGTAGGCGCCCTTTAGGTACTGGAAGGCTGCTATAAGGTCTCCCCAGAGTCTTCTCTTCTCCAGGCTGAACAACCCCAACTCTCTCAGCCTGTCCTCATAAGAGAGGTACTCCAGCCTTCTGATCATCTTTGTGGCCCTCAATGGTTTATGTAATCACCCAAGGCACATTCAGAATGTAACAGCTCCTTAATGTGGCAAGAAGTTACCTGCCTGCAGGCTAAGGAGCACAGGACCTTCTGGTGCACAGCCCCAGCAGAGAGCTAAGGGTTGACAACCCACTGCACGCAGCCTAAGGAAAAGTGGGCTGAGAGCGTGGTCTATGCTTACTGCCCCATAACCTTGGCTGGGGGAGTTTGAGCGGGTGCAATGGCATCAGTCAGCTGGGGATTTTTCCTTTCGTTTGCCTGGTTTTAGGTTTTTAAATATCCCTTGGCTAGGCTTTTCTCCTCGCTTTCTGTGACTGCCCAGTATAATCAAAAGTGATTTAGTGAGAGAGAAAAAGCACTCATTTCCTACCAACAGGACTTATACCTCCCGCACATTATCCCATGTATACAGGGCGGGCACAAGACCATAATCCTGAAAGAGCACCGAGGGCACGGTGTGTTGAAGGCTGCTTGCCACAAAGAAAGTTGAAGCCTTACCCAAGTGGACGGAGAGGGTAAGAGGGGTGGGTAGGGAGTTAAACCTCTTTCACAGAGTCGTTGAACGTTTCGGAATACATTACTGGATTTGCAATCAGTTTGGCTGTGGAGTCTTATAACCAAACAGACGTCTCTTTTAAGAAAACCTTTGTATGTCTGAACAGAAAGAGGTTTGTCCTCAAGCAGGAAGCCTAACGCAGAGCTTACACAGCGATATATTTTCAGTCATGTGGCCAAGACAATAAACATGCATCTTTTGATCTGCGTGGCAACAGTGCACAAGTTGTAGTTTATGTCGGGATAGAATGAGAAGCAAATCTGCCAGGAGTGAGTCAGTGCTCTGGCGTGTTCCTGCACATCCTAAATTTCACCAGCCTGAGACTAGGGGACTTCAAATAAATGTCTAAAGAACCCATAAAAGTATTCCAGCAAGCATGATGGTTTAAGCCCTAATGTCAAAACACAGGAACATGCAGTCTATTTTGTTTAAAATATTTTTTGGCCTTCTACCTATAAATTAAATCTCTTTAAAACACGTGCTTCTGTAGGCATACATTTACCAGCAGTCTTTTCCTCTTTATATGATGCAAAGAGGGGCAGTAATACCTCTCCTGAGACTACAGAAGGCATGGGCAGGATTTTAAAATACCATTAAAAATTATCTCTTATTAATTGCTGCCACGTTCGAATTTGAGCAATATCCTCCGGCCATTTAATAGCAGCGCTGCCATTATACTTTGTTGTCTTACGACGTTATATGGCTAACCACACCGGTACATTATTTCCTAGACGGCCTCTGTTTACAAATCAAAGTGCCTCGCTTAAGCGCAGCCTGCTGAAACGCAGGGCTGTTATTAGGAAATGTGAGTGGGCTGAAGTGGGGATCCCTGTAGAGTTAACTTGGCAGCCTTTGAGATCCTGGCTCAACCTGATATTAAAAGTGAGTCATCAGTTTACCCACACAGCAGGACCTCACTTTGTACTTTTCACTGCGAGCAGCTCAGCAGAGGGCCAAGAGATCCAGCGTTTGCTTCTCTAATTAATAACCAGCTGAAAGGAACTCCTTGTTAAGGAAGACCTGGATTTTTTTTGTTGTTGTTGTTGTTGGTTGATTGGTTTGGGGTTTGGATTATTTTTGTTCTTCAGTGTTAAATGCTGATAAATAATAAAAGCACAAGTCAGGTCTACCACCTGGATGGTTAGGCTGCAGTGCGTGTTAGTTGCCTAATACAGACTACTCCGTTTCCACGTCAGGTCTAGGGCTCTGCAACCACTTCAGCTCCCTCAGAGTTATTTTTGTATCTGCTAGGAGCTATTTGCAACTCAGATCTTTCATTCACGTTAATTTGGGACTAGCCTGTTTTCCCAAGAAGATCCCCAAACCGCCTTGCGCTCCCCAAGGGCCTTGGCCAGAAGGTATGCCGGCGCTCATGCCTCTTTGAGTAGGAGAACCACAATACCATAAAGGCTGCAGGCTGAACAACTCATCCAGGTTAATCGATCAGGGCCAGGATTTTCTTCTGGCACACATTTTAAATATGTAACTAATTGGTCTTTCATGCAGTATTTTCTTGTTCTAGCAGTTTTGTAGCAGCACCAGGTGGCATGGAAACGTAGCACGAGGAGCTATGATGGACAGACGGTTTCCTGTACTCTGAAGCTGTCTTGATACTGATCTTGCTTTTCTCTTGCCTTTACCCCAGTCCATCAATCACATTTATATGCTTCTCTGTAATTGAAGTAACTCTTATGTCTCTTTTACAGCCTAAACCAAAAGTTCATGATTTACATGTCCACTTCCCTGATTTATAGGAACACTTTATTGAAAGGTACCTCCTTCAGATTGTACTTTTTGTTCTTTTTGCCCCCAACTTGAGGTAACATCTATATGAGCAAAAGTTAAAGCATGTGGATTTCAGTGGAACTTGGGCATCTAAATATAGACGCTTTCCTGAAGCAGAGCCTGCTTTTTTGTCAATGTTTTCTGGTTCTGAAGAGAACAGAAATCAGTCTGATATTTCACTAGTGGTCCTAGTATGGTTGCATAGCCATGAGGAGAAAAAATAATGTTGTGAGTACAAAAAAAAAGTCAATGCCACAGTAATTTTGACTGCAGAATTTGCGTTTACCAAACTCTATGTTCCCTAAATATACATTTTTCCAGTGCCTCTTTTTATTTTCATTTGATTTAGTTCAAGATACGCTAGCTTTATGTACCTTTCTTAGTGTGGTCTCTTCCTATTTATGCCTGTAACAGACAGAATCGTTGCTTTTCGTTCATATTAATTTCACAATTATGCTACAGTCTTGTTTCATACAACTGCAGACCCACTAAATGCAAAAGCATGCTTTCGTCTTGCTGCTATTCAGTTTTGCTTATACTCAGGCCAAATATATTTTTTTTTCTGTTTGTTTAGATCCTCCCAAAGCCAAGGCACTGGAATAGGAAGAAAATAAAAATTATGTTGTATACAAAAATGGTAGAAGAAGGGAGAATGAGGCTGAACAAAATGTAAATCTTCCTAAACAACCAAATGATTTGAATTATGAAAACGAGAGTGTCTTATGTCAAGTGCCTCTTCACCCTCTAAGTGTGCTATGAAATATGATCACTTGTCTTAAATACGCTCCGTCCTAACAGCAACATTCTTGAACTTATAAACACTATTAATTGTGTCAAACTTGGAATCTGAATCCTGCAAACCCTGCCTATGCTAAACTGAATGGGCCTCATTCATGGCTGGGGTAGGTTTGATTGAGCTCAGCACGGTTATATCAGGCAGGACAATTCTTTCATGAATAACTCTTCGTTCTTTTCTCAACACATCTTTGAGTTAGATATTTTGAAGTAGTCTGGATGGCAACAGGATCCCTTTTCTATATGCCACAGTCAGGCTGAGAAAGTCGTGTGTCCTTAGAGACCACCAATGATACTGAATTTTCCAAAAGAGCAACAGCTACGTGGAGTTATCAGAATCCTTTCCAGGCACCGCCCTCCATTTGCACTGCAGGTACAGCCTCTGTTATTAGGTGGAATACAGCTTTTATTCCTGTGGATGAGACTGGTATCTCTTTTACATCTTGACTTAAGCATATTTAAAATATGGGGGTTTTACATGAAATTATAATTATAGGAATAGAGAGGAACACAGTGAAAACGTCCTTCCTCTAAGTTTGCTTTCAACGAACAAGCTAACATATAAACAGCAGTCAAACCAGAACAAAAGGTCTGTTCCACACTGCAGTACAGGTACTGCTTCTTAAATTAATCCCTCAGGTTTGCTGGTTCAGATGTCCCACACGGCAGTTCTCCACAGCATGCACTGACAGCGTGAATTTGGCTTCAGCCTGAGACAGGGAGGGACACCCTGGGAAAAGACCAGTGTGGGCACCTAGGAACGAAACTAAAATTTTAGAAAAAGTTTGATGCTGGATTTTACGCATTTATTTTTGTTTCTAGCGTTGTAATAAATTACTAAACCTTTTTGATTTGATGTCAGTGTCTGTAAAGTTTTTCTGGTTCTATTAGCCCGATTTAAAGGTATTTTACTGGATTGTGGGTAGGCTGTTCCCATAGGGAGAAAGATGCTACACGCAGGCACACGCTGGCATTCCTCAAAGCTAACACTATTCAGGACCTGTTTTGGGGTTTGGCTGGGTAACTCAGCTTAATGGCCTGATAAAACCACGTGTTATAAAAGAAGGAGATGTTTCCTTTATCTGGTGAACTCTGCTGTGTTTGAAAATATACCTGTTGGGGTTTTTTTCCCTTTAAAGACACAAATGGACATTGACCACCCAGACTGAGTCATGCAGTATGTGATGCCAAGAAATCCTACTTAATTTGTGACCTGAATGTGTGTGATGTATGTGTGAGGGCAGTGAGGCTTGTAAAGAGGAGATGCCAAACCTCCTTTGCCGTTGCACTCAGGAGGAGAGGAAACGTGATGGGAAAGCATTTGCTGAGGTCCTGGATGGCTAAGTGCAGTGAGGGTGGGCTGGAGGTGCACCAGGGCTTTCCCTAAGGAGAGTGGGGAGGAGGGAGAGGCTGTCCTCTGCAGTAACACACCTCTTTGTGGGTCCTCTGAGTGACAAGGGCATCAGGGACTGCCGAGATCTCTGTCCAAGCAGCAAAAGGTTTGTGCCATCATTACTCAGCTCTCTTCTGCTTCCTTTGGGCTGTGAAGTCCCTGCCCGCAGACTTGCCAAGAACAGAGTACAGTCAGTACAGTGTCCAGAAAGCGCTGCAACAAACCTCAGCAGGATGATCAATAACAGCACATCTCAGAAAAACAATAAATCAGCATTTATGTATTGCTTTACATTTGCAAAGCGCTTCTCAAGCATGAATTAATGAATACACAAAAACACTCCTATCAGAGTAGGTGGTTCACAGGCTGTAATGATGATGATGATGAACAGGCACCTTTAATCCAAACCACATTGTTCAAAATCAGCACTTGGTGAAAGATTATTTGTAAAGCTCAGGGGTAAATCAATGATCAGCCAAAAGCAGACAGATAATGCTAAATGGTGAGTCAACAGGAATTTCCCAGACTTTGTCTAGGTGGCAAACAGATGGCTGCCACTAGTACAGAATGCACGTGCGAAGTCTGGTTCCCTGGTCACTTTTAGCAGTCACTTTTATCCAGACATCTTACTTCAAGTAGTATCACTGACACAGCAAGATGTTACTTAGTGAATGTAGCACAATTTCCTCCCTTTGCTTTTAGTACGTGGTATATAAGGTCTCATATATATGTGATAAAAAGGGCCAAAAGTTCATTACAGAAAGTGAGATGGAGCAAAACTCTTAGAAAACAGGGAGAATGTGAACATGAAAAGGATCACTCCAGGCAATTGCCTAGCACAAGAGATGAGAAGAGGAAAAGATGAAACTATAAGTGAAGCTCTGCCAGAAGCACAGAGCAGCCAGAGGAAAAGTGATCCCTGGACCCATGGGCAGGAGAGTTTTTGGCCAGTTTTGGTCCTGACGGTGTCCAAATTCAGTAAGTGCACTTTCTGCAGGACAAGACCATTAAAGCTTATTCCTAACGTTTAATGATTAGATGCTAAGTGGATTGTTGCGCTACAGCCATCTGAGGGAAGTGCAAGGAGTGCAAGTCAGGACTGCAGTATCAAAAGCCTGGCTAAAGAACAGCAAAGTTGGAGTAGGTGAAATAAAGTGCTGGAGTAGTTTAATAGACTAACCTGAACACCAGGCTGTGACAGAACAAAAACCAGATCACTTTGATATTTCTGAATTAGCAATTCTGTTTCACATAAGAAGGAATATTCAATCATCATTTTTCTTGAAAAGTATAACCAGATGGGCAGCCACCCTAACAGCCAAAAAACATGTCTTTTGAGAGTAATTCTGGGGCATTCCATAGAATAAAACACCCTTTTCTGTTTGTTTCTCGCAGCTTTAGTTTCAGGTTCTGACAAAGGCGTACAGGACTAACTGTTACACATGGAAAATGGTGCAATGGGAATACCAGCATAGTGAACCAGCTCCTGGAAGCAGCTGAGTTACTCTGTTCTTACTCAGGTGCAGATCCTGTTAACAGGATTTTGACCTGAGGAAGAATTTTAGAATCAGGGAATCAATATCATTAGAGGGAACTGATATTTTCTGGACTTTTTTCTCCACCCTTTTCCTCACGGTGTGGTTCAGGGCAAGCAGCAGTTCTGTTTTAAATGCAAAGTAAGAATACCTGGGAAAAACCAAGAGGATCGAATTCTCCCTCTCTCCACTTGTCCTTCCCCTCAGGCTACCCTATACATGTTTTTCAGGTGATACTGGTGTTTAAATGTACAAGGTCTGTTTCAGGGAGGTGGAATGGATCACTCTTCCCTCTCTGTCACAGTTCTTGGGTTGAGTTTAGAACATACCATCCATTTCATTAGCCTCAGACATCCCCAGTCCTGCCCTGGACAGGTTTGCATAAATTTTGCATGGAGAAGTAAGAGCTGTTCTGCTTCACCACCACTGAATCTCTCTCGTTTCAAGTTCTGCTGGATTAGGGGAATGGCATGCAAACGTGGTTTTGATATTATGAAGAACCAAAGTGCACATCTTTCATAATGCATGGTTTTATCAAGGCAGGTCCAATCCTAAAGTTTACTCTAAGTACTAAGTCATTATTCCAAAGCAATATATAGCTACTGAAAGGGTAAATCACTTCTAGAGAGTCCTTTTCCAGATTGTAATGGGGCATTGGGAAAAAAGAAAACAATGAAAAGGTTTTATAAAATGAAAGCAAATTCTCATATAAAATTAAATCACAAAATGGCAGGACAGAGGCAGAAGTGTCTTTCAGAAGGTTGGCACTCTCTATTTGTACAGCTAGAGAAACGGTAAAAACAATTCTGTGTTCATTCCTTTGTTCCTGTAGCATAACAGTGATGAGAATCATAAGATTTATTACTCCGACTGTAGCAATCACTATGGGGAAACCTCTGAGAAAGGGAACTGATCACTAGTAGAAATATTTACTAGTAAACTGTCCAGTGAAAAAATTGTTCTAATCATGGTAAAACCCGGTAAATCTGCAACCGTAAATGTTGTGCTAAAACTAGCAGTGTGATAGTCACTGACAGAGAATTATATGTTGTGTCTAATATACATTTATTCTCACATAGTCATCAATACATATTGCACAACAATTACTGTATGCGTGTGTGTACATAACAATTAATGAGGATAACTTTGCTGGTGCAGTGCCTGACACCTTATTTTGGATTGGTTTTAGTCAAGAAGAATGATTGAGGGAACACCAAACCCCTGCACGAATCTCTTCTGGGCATTCCCCTGCTGCATCTTAAGAGGGGGGGTTGCCTAGGACAACATTTATTTAAGACAAATTGATTTATATCATTTAACTGTCACTTAACTCACTCTGGAAGAGCACCACTAGCTCTAGCTAGCAGATGCAAGTCTGTAGGTTAAAATTAGGGCTTTGTTTTTAAATACTCTTGAAATGCGAAATGAATACTATGTCAGGAGTGAGTGTTTGGGGAGGGATAGATGTAGACAGCTATATATAATAAGGAATCCTTCCTTTCTATGTAGTATAGCTCTTTACAAGCAATTCCGTGATGGACAAGCCACCGTCTATCCCTGCTTCAGTGATAATCTGGACGTCATGAATACATTTCCTACTCTGCTGAATGATTTCTCCCTGAAGTTCTGTGTGTAGGGGACAATGCTACATTATTTCCCTTCCCCTTCCTGCACTCAGCACATAGTAAAATCCTTGTCTGCGGATTTCAGACTTTCTTTTGCGTGGTTAAGTTATCAGCTTTCTGTCGGGGCTGCATTATCTTTTTTGAAGGAGGTGGAAGAGGTGGGGGAGAAGGTTTATTTTACAAGCTGCCAGTTAAGATGTGTCCTAATGAATTGAATCTGGCTAACTCTCTGTCCTCTATCGAGCTTTCCAGACTTGCAAAGCTTTGAACCTTGCACATGAAAGGGGGAGGTATTTATTGGAATCTGCTATGACTGAAACTTCGCTGCTCATCTGAAGGTATCGTTTGTATTCCACTTCATAAAATAATGAACACTGGAGCTGTCTTTCGCGAACGAGACCAGCGGTCTTGTCCAATTTTAGTGGTAAAGGTCATAAAAGTTAAGTGTTCCAGCAGTGAGACCAGCTCTGTGGTAGTCTTCAAAGGACATGCTTCTGTCCTGGCCAGAGACTAGGGTATAAGCATATCAAAGACCAAATATCTGAAAAGGCCTAATTTTAACTACATTTTCATGTTATAGATATCAACTGAATCTTTATCCAGTATTTAGGATGCTTGAGTGATGTTATTGTGATAGGAATAACACGTATAAAAATAGTTTGTCAAACAGATTTAAACAACTTTTATTTAATTTTAGCAATTTAACTTCCTTCATTTTCATTTCGTGTTTTTTCTTTCTTATTATGAAACATTAATGTGACTTAATTTGCAACCTATACAATGTGTTTAAAATGCATTTTATGAAAACATTTAAAATAAATGTCTCAGAAAATGTCTATACTCAAATCAAATTGCATTTGTAGATCTATTGTTAGTTCAAATAGGCAAGCCAGGTATATTCTTACATGAGCTACTTTGCTCTCATTTAATTTTGCTGTCATTCTATCAGCCTTCTGCCCCAATTTTGCCAACTCTCACAAAATGAATGGTCTGCTATGTATTTCCAACAAGGAAAGTCCTCCAAAAAGAAATCCACATCATGGATGAAGCAGGGCTGGTCTTTCATTTAGTAGAAAGCCTGTGCTACAAGATTTAGTGAATATTTAGTTTACATCTACCAACCGTTTTGTTGAAAAGACAGTGGTATTAACTCCACTGCCAGTCCCGATATACATTTTAGTAACAGTCAATGATACATAAATAGTTTGCATTAAATGAATGGCTTATTTTCATGATAATTTTTTCTTTCTCACAATGTACCCATATTTATCAGATTTTTAAAAAACTGATTTTTATAAATAGTTGAAAATTTATCATCTGCTCATTGGCCATTTCTAGGAAATGTATCTTTGAGTGATGTCATTTACCTGTGATTAGTTATCTGGTTGTTTCTGAAGGACATGCGTGTATTAACATGACTGATACATAAAATTTCATTTTAAGGCAAGTTGTTTACTCCTCAGCGGAAAATACTTGTACCAGTTGAACAAATATGTTCAAAAAGCTTAAGAGTATAAAAACCGCTTTATTAGGCCAGCCTGAAGACTGAGATAGCCCCATATGTTGAAAGAAATCAAATACAACATGATCCTGCAGTGGGTATACCATCCTAGCATCCAGCAATTATCAGTTTAGGGTTTTCCTCATCAAGGAAACAGATTTGGTGAGCACTGACAAAGATGATCTTAATATAATTCAGGTAATACTTACCATTCCTGGTCTCTTTGCCAGTAGATACAGTAATGTATAGTGGCTGTGCGGACCTGTTGTGCACAGTTAAACATACTCCTGCCACGTCCCACCCCAAAACTGTCTGGATCTCACTGGCAGGAGAAGGGATTTCTACCCCATTTGCGCTGAGGGACTGGGCAGTGGAGCAACCGGTGGGGATGGTGTGCCACTGCTCAGCACTTTCTGTGTCAATTCCCCTTTGACTAACAAAATCACTGTTAAATAAACGCCAAACTTCTGGGGGAAAAAAAAGGTAATGAAAAAACATCAAATATATGGTCTCTGTTAGAGTTGCCAGGGCCTCACGAGCTGGGCATCAGAGTACGAGGAGAGCATTGGACCCCAACAGGAGGACTGATAGAGAGCTTCAATGCATCTTTGAGAAGCATGGAGTTTCTAGCAGAGATTAAAAGCTGATGTGGCATTTTTGTTATTCTTTAATGACAATCTAGTTCCTATGGAAAATGAATATTAGACCAATATGATGACAAATACTGATGCACATTTTCCACTGTCCTGAGAGTTAATTTTCCTTTCACATTCACTTCTTTGGTTTAATCATATGATATAATAAAATAGTAGTTAACTTTCAAAAACATCAGGCAAATATTGAAAGCAGTATGCAACCCACAGCACAGGATATCTTTCCATAGTTACAATAAGTCCTATGCAATCCTACAATTAATGTCAGATTTGATTTTTCTTGTGCTTTTCTGTCATTATTACAGCAATCGTTTCTGTCTTTCCTCTCTCTAGTCTTTTCTCAGGCTCTCACAGTGATATTTTTCATGATCAGTTACTTCACTTTTGTATATTATTCTAGTTTTCACTTCACTTTGGTATTATTGTTTCAATATTAAATTAAATTGATTTTTTTCCTCTGTTCTACCTCCCACACTGCCATATTGATATCACTTATTCCACCCTCATTTCCTCAGTATTCTTGGATAGTGGTTTATGGATAGAGTCTTCAGCTGAGTGGTGTTTGAACATGGTCACTGGTTTGTTTGTGAGGTGTCTACACCATGTCTGCTGCAACCACTTGATAGACATTTTTCATAGCCATCTTGGTTTGGCAGAACCCATACATATTTCAGCATCATTTTTACATGGAATGTCGATCTGCTTTTTCTAGTTTGTTCCTAACACTCAAAGTGGACTAAAGAGTGCATTGATCACTGAATAAGCCTGAGAAGGGTGATTTTAAGCAAGACTTAACACCAGAAGTTAGTACCTTGGGATACATATAAAACAAATAGAAATGAAATAAAAATATTTTCAGTTCCTGAGTCTATTTGGGGAACCCAAGTGAGGATTCTTTGAATTCTGTTACAAGCTAATTATTTCTTGTTCTGATCTCAGGATATTTTTTTCCCAGACCTATTTGGCTATATTGGCTTTTCCCCAAAAACTGGAAAATATTTTTGAATGAGCATTTCATCCTAAATTATTCCAAACATTTTCAGTTTATTATTACGGCTGATATTTTTTCTCTCAGGTTGGCATTCTCTCTGCCCCCAGATACATTTGTTTTTCCTTCCCACTGAAAAACTAATATAATAATTTAGAAGCTTAATAACTATTCAGTAGACTTGTCACTGATGTTCAGATTACAGTTTTACTGCTACATAAACATAAACCCACATTTAAAGGAAAGGGCTGCGTGGAAGCCGCTTAGGTGCTGTTACAAAAGCTGGTGGCTAGAGGGAACTCTTTTTCCTTGTTGGAGAGAGTGGCTCTCACAAGGCGATGAACCTCTTGCTGCAGCAAAGCAGTCCATTAAAAGAAAAAGATGGCAAAATCCGTGGAACAAAAACATTAGCACGAATTGAGAAGTGCTCCCAGTCAAGCGTAGGAATCAGGAGATGTGTCAGTGAAATTTATCATCTCTGCAGCAATAAAGAGAGCCATTGGATGTCCCAGCCCAGGGACAGTGGTAGGTCACGCATGGTTAAATGCCCTCCCGGTAGCCAGCTCCTTGGAAGCTGTTAGAATAGTTATGGCAGCCTGGGTTGCCCTGGCTGCAGGGGTGGATGTTTTGGTTTCGTGCATGGGGGAAAAGAAGACCCAGACCACAAAAAAGAGCAGGGAATTCACAGAACAGCAGTAGGTAAGGCATTTAGGTAACAGCTACTGTACTTTTAGGCCCCTAGCCAGCAAATTAATTAAGCACATGCTTAACTTTAAACATGTGAGTAAGTCATAGCTTTAGCTGAGCTGTTTGGACGTTTAAAGTTAAGCAGCTTTAAAGCATACAGGCATCAGGTTGCTTAAGCATTGGTGTTTTGGCTCCGGCTGCACCCCTGGGTACCGCCTGGGAGGGGGGCACAGGCAGGGTGGGGAGAGCTTTGGTTTGGAGAGCGTGTTGGGGTGGTGCTTGGCAAAAGCTGAGGCGTGGGGAAGCCTGACATGTGCACAGTCTCACTCGCATATGAAACTGGGCTGTGGCCAGCTTGTGTACCTTACCTAGGAATTTGGAAGCACTGCTGGCACTGTAGTGTGGTCTGAGAGACCTATTTTTCTCTTGCCTGTTATTCACAACCTCAGATAATGCCCTGAAAGATCATGTAGTAAAGCAAATCACGTGAGGGGAAGCAAAGCAAGGATGGAAGACTGGGAGAGGAGGTTACATTGATTAATGCTGACAATTAGCATAACCTCAATATCTGGCTTAATGCTACCTTACTCCAGTTCTGTTTAACTCCATTGAGATCAACGAGGATGGTAAGAAAGTAGCATATATCTCAGCATACTCCCCCCTGTTAATTGAGTAAATCTGAAGTCATGGATACCCCACAAGCTTCAACTATCCTTATATGGACTAGCTACTGAAGCCAAAGCCCACAGCCTTTTTATGGGGTCACTGTTACAAACACAGTAGGACCCAGGTGTAAGCGTTTCAGCAAATGTTCTTGCAGATGCGCTCCAAATGTTCTCAGCTGTGCTCCAACAGCACAATTTGCCAAGAGCTGTTGAATGTATCTAGCGTTCGGCAGCTGTGGCTATATTGCTCAAAAAACACTGTATTTGACAGCTCCTGCCTGCCCTCTGTCTACACAGCCAGTTGGCCTGGGCATGCTTGGCCCTGAGGTAATGTGTGGGGTGTATTCAGGCAGGTGTGGCCCAAGATCTCCATCCTGTGTGATCATGCCAGGACTGTGCTTGCCAACTGCACAGCATGCAGGGTTGATCCTGAACGTGATCTCTGTTCTGTCCATGGCATGCTTTTTAAGTACTGAATGGTTCAGAACTGTTCAGTTGTGTCAAATCAGACCAAAAGCCCATCTAACCCCAGCATCTTGCCTCTGGGAGAGGCAAGTAGAAGTCAGTAGTGGAGACTGACTGATTTCTTCCCAAAAATACTTTCACATCCTGCACCAATTCATGCTTCAGCAACTTAGCCAGATGCAATAATGTTCCATTTAAAGGATTTGCCCTGTCATATCCACATCACCCTGCAGCAGGGAGCTCCACAGTACCCATCTCGTGCTTTTCAAAACTACCGCCGTACAGTTCATTTGATATCTTCTGGTTCCACTCGTGGAGACTAAGAATAGACCTTCCCTGTGCAGCCACTCTTGCCCTGTGCACGATTTTGCAGATCTCTGTAATGTATCTGTCTTCAGGTATCTCTCTAGAGGCTAAAGAGTCCTAACGCAGTTAATTGTTCTTCACCTGGAAGTTGTTCCATACCTTTGATCAGACCCGTCGCTCCCCTCCACTTTTTTTCAGTTCTACTATGTCTTTTTTAAGATGTGTGTGCCGGGGGAGGGAACCATAACTGCTGAACTAGGTCACATAAAACCTTGGATGAATTCCTGGGTTTCTATTTTAATGTCTCCGAAGCCTTGGAAAAGGTTCAGAACTGTTCAGTTTTCTTCCTCTCTCTCCCTTCAGTAGAGCTACTCCTATGATTAAGGCAAACCTCCCAACCTCCCAGCTCGCCAGTGCGAAGCTGGAAGAGAGCCTGCAGCTAGAAACACACTGATGGAAGGATCACTACACTTGGTCCTCTTCAATCTCTGTCGTACTTACCATATAATCTCACTCACAAACTGATCAAGTCCTGTCTGAAAATAAGCTAGTGTTTTTGCCCCCACTACTCCTACCAGACAGCTGTTCCAGAATCTCACCCTCTTGATCATAGGGAATCTCCTTTCCCATCTACCTTTCTCTGTAGCCACTTTGTACACATTTATTTTTGTTCCTCTTCTCTCTTTTATTAATATTTTCCCTGATACATTTATGGACCACAAACACGGTCAGGATCATAACAGTCAAAGTGACATCTGCATTTTCATATTGACAATTGCCATGGTCCTAATGTGATCAGTTAATGAACCCAAATATATCTCTTTGTCTGTAGGTGTCTTTCAATTTATGCAGAGATTCCTGTTAATAATTGGCATGAATATAGGCTTTTATTTACATTGTTGAAATTTACCCCACTTCCATTGCTTCAACTCTCCATTCTGCCTCTATGATGTTCTGAACTTCCTCTGTGCTGATGGAAATACTGATGACTGGTGCAGAGGCAAGTCCTTGAGGAATTCAAACAGCAGTCTCTCGCCAGCCCAACACCTCCTCTTTGAGAGCAATCTGACCTCATTTCTCTTTCTGCCAGTCCTTTATGCATACCACACTTCTTCAGTATTAACCTCTCCTCCAGATGAACTAATAACTTCAGTGGTATAGTGCAATGTACTTGACTGAGGCTGAATTGTTCTTGTCTGCAAAATGTGGCAATTTTACCAAATAATGTTATCAGATTAGACTGATATGATCACCCTAACTAAAGCCATATTGCATTTTATACCACTTTTGGGTGTCTCCATGAATTTAATTATTTTGTCCTTTAAACTTTGTCCTACAGTTCTCCACCCCTCTTGATCTCCAGCTGATAGGTCTACCCAGGTTTTCCTCTTTCTTCAATCCCGGTCAAAGAGGAGAATGTAAGTACCTAACTGCCCCTGCCAAATGTCATATATTGTTAAAAATCCTTGCCACAGGATTTTATTTTCATATATGAGTTCTTTCACTATTCGGAGACAGATGTTAGTGTTGATTCATGCTCCCTACATTTTAACTTTGTTTGGATGTGATTGTTTCTGTTTGTATCCCCTCAATTCTCTTCAGCTCTTTTGCCTTACATCCTCAGTCCCAAAGAATTAATTTAATTTGAGAGCATCCCTAGATCATTTTTAATATTGCCTTCTCTTCACTGCAGCCCTGCTTCTTCCTTTGTTCTTTGTTTTTATGGCCAAAATAACGTTTACTGTGCAAGTTCTTTTGCAACCCCTACTTCAAGTTGTCTTTCACCAAGATGTGAGTCAAATAATGGAAATGTTGAACTTCAGTGTTTTGTGGGACTTCTTGCCATAATGGACACATTATTTAGACTTTTTGAATACAAAACGTATTTTGAGGACATGTTATCACTCAGTTAAGCACGCTAGCTTTTTTTTTGCTCTGGTTTTGTTTTCTCTCATGATTTGAACTTGATCTCTGCTGATTCCCATCACAGATAACAGTCGCTGAGTGAAAAGAAAACCCAACGCTTCTCAGAGTGTTTTATAGTGTCATAGCTGCAAGATGGAGTAAAGTGACACGCATTTCCATTGATGCTTTAGACACATCTCACAGAAGGAAAACGCTGGGAGGTGGCAATACCTTTGCCCTCTGTGCACTGGAGAGAAGGGTAGAGTAGCATTAGACCAGCCCTTGTGGCTGTGATAGGATTTGTGACAAATATTGGCACAAATATTCTGAGGAGTGCGGCAGCCCAGGAAAGGCTGTTTTAATAACAACCTCACCTTCATGTCTGGGTTTGTAGAACCTCTTCATTAAGACATTTTTAAAATGTGGGTGTGCTGAAGTGCCTGCTGGCTTCAGCAAAGAGCCCATGTTCACTGGGGGCTTTGAAGCACCCAGATTTATAAAAAGGAGCGTTGAAGACATATAATAATAACCTGAATCCTACCCTAGAGCACAGAGGCAGGAGTCTGTTTCATTCATAACTAGAGCAATGGTTAATTTGGATCACTCGGTGGAACAGCACTGGTCATCACGAAGTGGAGGCAGAGGCTGTAAAACCTGGCACGCCTGAGACCTCTGGCTTACAGGGCTTTAGGTTAAGCACATGTGTCAGTATTTGCGTGCTCTCCACCTAAATCCCGTAGCTGCTGTTAGAGCTCATGGATTACAAAAGCTGAGTTATCAAAGTGCTGAGTTGCTGGGACAAGTCCCACCAGCAGCCTTTTTTTTTCTTTTACAGCATTTAGCTCCATCACCCTTGTTTATTCCCGAGTTTATTAGTACAGCACAAGCCTGCTTGAGAAATGGATAAATAGCAAAACAGGTCTTTCTTTATTAACACTAAATATGCCGTTTTCATTCACTATGCATCATTCTTTTTTATTCTCCACTGTGGCTATCTTAACGACTTTTAGACATTTGCTTAAAATAAGTTTTCAGACAATAAGAAAGCAATTGAATGCATCCGTGTGCATGGAGCTGTCTCTACCCCCAGGAACCAAGTGACATGTACAACTTCTTGCCTTCCGAGGGGTGATCTTTGGGTATTTTCATACTCCAGAAAGTTCTTTTAAATATTTTTAGTCTCAGGATTGTGGGAGGGGATTGAAATATTTTGTGCCAAGTTTTTCAGAAGGTGCATTGCCAAAAATGTCTGTGTAGGAAGAGGAGAAAGTACTTAAAAAATAAAGATATTCCGTTCTTTTAACCCAAATTTCAACTGTTACACGCATGCTCTCCTTCATTCACAGGACAAAATGCCATGCACCAACGCACACACACTTTGTAATTTTCCTGATCCAGATGCTTTTCCAAACATATGGCTGTTGACAGTAAAAATTTAGAGAGAACTCATACCGAATCTGCTTTTTCTCTACTTGCTTTTCCTTTATGCTCACTCTTTTCCTGTTCCAAACTATGACAGGCATTTATAGAAGTGTATCTCAGAAAACAAGAATTTCCCAATCTCTCTCACCTCTTAGCGTTCTCACCACCTGCAATTATTCAAAACAATAAAACCCCGGATTCCTTTTCTCAGAAAAAAAAAATCTACATTAAGTAGAAGATTTGTGACTGTGATTGATTACAGACTACAGAAGAACGAGATTATTCTGAAGGAAAAGTCTTACAGATAAACGGATTATAGTTACTTACACTTGCTGACATGGTCTTGAAATATTCCATTTCTGGTTTTGTGACCACTGGGTTCCCTCATGAGAGCTGGGTGAAACTGGGTAGAAATGGGTTTGAAACACAAATAAAGTCCATTTTCCACTGTCCAAAGAGAGCAAGCACAACAAAAAAAAAGGAAAAATTAAATGAGATATTAAAAAGTCTTTCTGTTTTCGAGCTTGACCCTGCATTCCCCTATTCTGTTACACCGGAGTTAATGGGGCTGCTCTACTCCCACAAGGACGATTTAAGCTATTATTAGTAAGAAAGAGTTCTCTTCCTTACGTGCTGCTCATCTGAGGAGTGCAGAGGAAGGCACGCAGAGGAAAACACCCGAGGGCCGTGCAGTGGAGCTCATGGTACCCGCAGCCCCGGGATGATGCTGGAGCCCCTCGCCATGCCCTGGGCAGAGCGTGGGGAGTCACTGCCGCCCCACACGCTGCCCCAGGGCAACGTCGGCGCGGGCAGCCGGAGCCACACACCGGCTTTGAGGGAAGGAGGGTACGAGACCGCAGCTCCCAGCAGAATCGTGCCTCCAGTTCGTGTGCTTGGAGGCACCCAGGGACGGATTCAGAGTTGGCCCATTGAAGTCTCTTGCCTAAAGGACAGCTGCTCTTCACTTTTCCAGGGTGGGAGCGATATGACTTTGCTAGAAATCGGCAGCTCTAACGTGTTATATTTTTTTTAGTTTCAGAGCATTTCTTACTTTTCTAAGCCTTTCCACTTTGCCTCTTTAGTAAAGTGGCCATTGTATTTACTCATGCTGTGTTGGAATGTTTTTTTATTTACAAAGAAATATAAATTATGCTAAGCCTTTCGATGTTAATTTATTACCTTTTTTTTCCACCACTTTTTGTTTGCTTTTGTGTGTATAACTTTTGTTTTCATTCTGTTCTAATTTGTTTGCAGTCATTTTGCAGACAAACATCTGATGCAGTTTGGAGCACAAGTGGCTCACAGACCATGGTTTGAGTAACAAACATTTATTGATATTCGTACTCTTTTGGTAGATTTTTACTTCCTCTGTATTAAGAGTTACACTGGACATCTGCACATCGTGAAGAAAAATCAAAGATAAAAGAGCCTCTATTTTGATTTATATTAGCATTTCTTCTCACGCAAGAAAAATTAAAAAGAAAATCAGAAAAGGAAAAAAAAATCCTACTTCTTTAATATAGGGGCTTTTAAAATTACATCACCTATTTCAGGTTCCATTTCAATAGAAGATGTGAAAAATTAAATCTTGGTGAATGTCCTTATACTCAGGTAGGTGGATAGTCTGTGTGCTCTTAATATGGTGTGTGTGTCAGATGATATATGTGTGAACTGATCTCGAATGTAGCCGAATAGCTAAAAAATACAGATTCCGATCGCTAAAGAGATTAGGACTCAACTAGCAAACAGCTACACTCTATTCCTAATGACCAGGGTGAAAAAAAAGAATTATTTAGAAAATATACCTCATTGGAGAAAGAGATTTATATTGCATGAGTGACTTCTTTTTGAATTAAATGGCAGGCATCCTTAAACTGTAATTTACTGGCACGGCTGAATTCCCTGAGGTAACAAAACAAACTCCCGGGCTGCATCGAGGAATGCTCAGTAACCCGCCGCCACCGGAGAGCCACAAGCACACAGTGTCTGCGACGCGGGCAGGCGCTGGAGCTCAGACCTGCAGCAAACTGCTCGCTGGAGCTGCCGACAGAGAGATAATAAAACCCCCTTTTCTCCTCAGCTTACTGATATTTGGGGAAGGTCACTCCTGACATACGCTGGGCTTACATGACATAATGATGGTTTTTGTCCTGATGATGCTGATAGAGCAGGAAAATAACACTGTAATTTGAAGCACTGGAATAGTTAGGGGGGGAGACCATGAAATTCTCTGCCTTTGTTTGGCCTCTGCAGTAAATTTGGTTGCACCAAAGGGCAGGTGCTTTTGTGGTTTTTCCTTCCATTTCTGATGCTGCAGTGCTTTTTTGCAGGAACTTTTACCTTTCTTCAGAAATGATTGCTTATGTTAAGGCCCTGGTTTTGCGTGGTACTTGGGAACATTCTTAATTTCAGATTATCAGTAATCTCATCAACCAGAAGTTTGATGTCTGCTGTGCTGACTCAAAGCTGCAGCTACTCATTTCACTTAAGCACTGTGAGGAGAACAGAGCAGCATTTTACCCTCCATTTTTAGATGTATGAAACTCCTATATTTACCACATGTTATAAGTGTCCCTTTCAGTAGATCTGAAATATTCCTACCACATTAATTAAAACTTATCTTTTTGTATAACCCCATTTTCTATTTAAGTCTCATTAACTGCTTCCTCCTTGTCCCTACCTCAAGTCAAAGCTTTTCTTGTCTTCAGGGCTCCTTGCTGCTCCTGACAGTACCTTGCTCTCAGTTTTTTGTCATCATTGGTAATGTGGGCAAAACCACCAGGTTTTTGCAGCAGACTCACATACTGGGGTGAAGATATTAGATTTGGCAGCTTTTAGACATATGAGGTTTGGTGAGGTGAATCCCCACCCTTCTTGTCCTTCCATCCTTGATTACTGTTGTTATTTCTCCAGGAATAATACAGAAATTATTTTCTTTCCATCCTCAATTACTGTCATTATTTCTCTAGGAATTGCATTAATCTAATTTGATGAGACTGCCTCCTAAGCCATGTACTGTTGTTGCTTCTCCTTTGGCTGACCTAGGATTTTTAAACACCATAAAGTAGCTTATGTGATTATAAAGTGAATTTCTTTCAGAATTTAAATGACTCTCCGCTGTAAGATCCAGAGTTTGCTTCTGCATGTACTTATGAGAAAACTAAATGAAACAGGAGCATATGCACAAATTAGGTTTAGAAGTCAGGACAATGATTCTTCCTCACTATTCATTCTGTCCTAAAAAATGGTAAGATGACTCCAAGACAGTGAGAAAGTGTGAGGGCAAAATTCAACACTTGCTTAAGAGGCTACTGAGTTTATGTATGAAGGGTGATAAAAAAATAAAGGAGGGCTATTTATTGCATGGGCAAGATGTGATTCTCGTTTTCATGCTTAGAAAGCTCATTGCACCCACTCAAAGTCTGTTTGCACTGCCAAAGAATTATTAAAAGGCTGAAGTGCAGGTAAGAAGTGGCCCCAAATTACGGCAAGAAAGACCAACAAGGAGCTCTACAGCTATGCTTTATTTCAAGCATCTCCAGATAAAAAGTTCAGGGACAGGAGGCTGGCATAAAGCATGGACTAACATATTCACAATGCAAACCTCAGAACCACAAATAACTCATTATTTCATAATTTGATTTCTTTGAGTGCTGCTAGCCCCAAAAGGGCAGCTCTTAACTGCTCAATTTTCTCCATTGACTCTAATTAAGGTTTTCCTTGGCTCGTGATCCTGGTGAACTTGGAGAACTTTAATTTTTTTTTTTTTTTAAATTTGCTTTTCTCACCAGGTGGAGTGTTCCCTGCAAACCCTGAAACTTATGAACTTTCCAGTACATTTTACGAGATACTTTTGTCTACACGTTTGACTGAAGATGGAGGCATTCCACAAATCCCGAAGTAGAAATCATTTTATTAGCCAGTTTGTGCACTGTATACAGGAGAATATGGGATTATTTTTTAAGAAATTTACTGCCAAAAAAATGGCAGTAATATAAACTCAATAAATTACTGCCATAAATGGCAGTAATATAAACTCACAAGTGTCCCTTTCTGCTGAGGGGGAGTTGACTTCAGTAGCCGTATGACTGATGATGTGACAAAGTGTGATAGGGAATGCAGCTGCTGGACCAGAAAAAAACAGTTCCTAAAACCAGAGATAGAACAGAGAAATACCTTTAAAAGGAAATCATTTATTATTATTATTGTGCTAATTAAAAATCCTTTCAAAAAACTTGAACATGACTTACTTGTTTTTTCTTGTCTGTATTAGTTTAGACCAGGTAAAAACATGGAAGTGTTTTCTACTATTGTATTAATTATCTCTGCCTCTTTGAAAAGTATTTTTCCAAAATGTTTTTTTTTTCACACTGTAGATATACTTAATTCATTAAATTTGTCTTTAATTAAAAACCATTCCCTCCTATGCAGTTTTCAAGCACTGCATGATGCTTTTGTGTTTGAAATTCTGTGTTTGACAATGTAAGTTTTATCAGTGATTTGTACTGTCCACGTAAGGAAATTCTGTGCTGACATGTTTCTCCTTTAAATCAGACTGGTTATTTTTGGCTTTTACTCTTTGTCATTTTTCGTTTTTTTCCAGCACCTTCTCTCCCCCTTGCTTCCTCCTGTCTTCTCTCCTCCTACTCCCCAAAGCATGGAGAATTTCCAGTTTGGATTTTACTCTGCAGCTGACTACTTTGTCAAAAAACAGCTGACCCAAAACTCCAAATTAAGGCTGAGTGAATAGTTAATGGATATTTCTTTTCTTTTTTGATCTGAAAAACCACCCCCCCCTCCCAGAACTTTATCTGAAGTCAAATGAACCTTTCCATTCAGCATCCAAAAAAATGCTTTAGTTTAGAGTCTGTTAATTTCATTTTGTTTTTATTGTATTTTTGTATTCAACTTAGGCAACTTTGATCTCAAATCACTGTTTTGAAACAAAACATTTTGTTTTGAAATAAGCTGAAATGAAGTATTGTAACATAAAAAGAAAAAGCCTTCACCTTTTTTGGCCAAAACTCTTCACTGCACTTGGCAAAAATTTGTGAATAGTTTTGATCAACTTAGAACCAATTTTCTTTGTCAAATAAACAATTTGCTTGGAAAAAAAATCCATATGTATTCCATATATAGAATATTTGTGCATGAGTAGTTGTTATCTATAAGTGTAAGCTTACTGCAATGTAATTCCCTTTGAATTCAATTATCCTAGTCCAACTTCCACGTGTAAGATACAAATGCTCTTGCTTCCCTATATAAGGAAGACAAAACTCAAGGATCAGAGTGGGGTAAGCAGGACTGAAGGAGTGCGCACCTCTGCTCGATCCCCCCTGCCCCCAGAGGAACGGAGCCATGGGGGGGCTGCGAATGGTGGGGTGGGCTTCCCCTTCCCCACTACCCCTCCTGACAGCGAAAGCCAGCCTGGCTTTCCACAGCTTAAGCAAAGTAGGCAGCCAGGGCATTTTCGCTTCCTCCAGCATTTCGCTGTAGCTGCCGGCGCTTGCCAGGAGCAGAGCATTTCCGAAGCACGGCTCTGGGGGATGTGGCTGTGCGAGGGGTACTCAGCTCACGCGGCTGCGGCAGCCTGGCGATGGTGTTCAACCTTGCCAGCCCAGGCTCTCCTCAACGCCACCGAAGAGAAACTGGCCCCGTTACTGAATAAGCCATGGGAGTAATATCAAAAGTCTTTTGGATGAGATGACCACCATCCTCCACTGCCCATAAAGGGGCGAGCTAGGCTTTGAGTGGTTTAAAACGACCTACTTTTTCTCTGTAAAAAAGGGAGCCAAGAAACTACCATTCACATTTCTTCTTTTAATAGCCGTGCTAAAATAAACTCTCCCTAGTTGTGGCTGATAGCACGGAAACGCTTCAGTTTAAACTGGGCAATGCTCTAAGGAGCCGGGGCGATGGCTGGATTTGCGGTACGGCAACAGCCCGTTCGTCACCCGGCACACTCTAAGGCAGCTCTCCTAACATCTGTACAAAGAAAAATACTGCTTATCGTATCTTTCAGCATTTATATTTCTTCTCAAAGGTAAATTAAGATGTTGCTTTTAGAGTTAGTTCTGTTTAATGTTATTCAGATTTCAGTTTCAGCTATTTCACACCTTTCAAATTCATAAACACGAGAACGTTTTGAAGGATGTTGTTTGGATTCCTTTTGGCTTTGTGGTATCTGGCTCTGTTTTTGTTTATGGCTTGGTTTCTATGTTTTTGAATTTGACTCCTGATTTCTTTTATAGCATTTGCCTATTTTTTACCTCCGTATTCTCTAGCTGAAAGCCTGGTGCATTAGAAACTCTTTGTGAAGGATATGTGCCATTCTGTAGCTGCAGTTGGGAGTTATCTGAGCTTGAAGCTAAAAAAAGAAAACACAGAGGATTTGATAAAAGCATGCATATAAAATAGCAGAAAATCTTTTGATTTTATTGTGTATTGCAGAGAACAAAAGGATTTTTTGCAAACTTCTGTGGAGAAAGTTACTCCATAGTAATAATGGTTTAAGATATCAGTCACTGAAGTTTGAATCAAATAAAGCAAGGACTTGGGCTCTGTGTTTCCTCATCCAGGTGGTCTTCTCACAGGACACTGTCAGGAGAGGAGCCACAGTATTATTTTTTTTTTCTTTTTTGTGAGAAATTTCATCTTTGACAGCAAATCTTTTTGGGGATGTGAGAATCTCGTCCAAGCTGCTGCTGTTACTACCCCTGCTGCTGTGGCTCTGTTGTGACTAATTTGAATGCCAGGTCTTTTTCTTTTTTTGACAAGAGGAACTTTAGACCACAATCTTTAGACCAGTTTTACTTGTTACTTAGCAAGTAAATACCATAAATAGTTAATATTTGGAATTCACAGATGGAGAAGATGAAAGCACAGAGAAATTAAATGGCTTGTTAAAAGGCGAAGAGTGAGCCAATGGCAGAGCCAAGAAAGGCACCTTAGACTCTTGTTTTAGTGTACAACTCTGGCCAAGAAAATTCAGCCTTCAAAAGGGAAAACTTATTTTGTAAAACTGATTATTATTTTGAAGACTGTGGCTAAAATATGATGCTCTTTTTGTCAAATTTTGGAATAACCTGTAGCTCCTTACCAAGACAGCCCTGTTTTGAATCACCTCTAGGGACTGATATATTTCAACCCTAGGGATAAAAATGTTACAGACTTTGGAAGTACGTGCTAGACATAGGATCACAAAAATGTGAAAGCTGGGTCCTGTTTCCAGTCAGAAAGGCTAGATATGGGAAGTCTTTGCTTGTCTGCCCTTGAAAAAGAGAAGTATGTTTTTATTGGAATCCAGTGGCCCCTTTACATTTGGTTTAAACTCTTTCCACTATCTGCACGTCAACTGTAAAATATAGTACTTAGCTTTCAGGGATTCAACATGGTAAATACTCGTGAAAGTAGAAAGACAGAGGGCTGTGGCTCCCAGCCTTTTTCAACAGATTGACTCTACATAGCAATATTCCAGCAGAGGTGTAGATATCGGTATAGAGAGTTTTAGCTTACAGACAAAAGTCTGTCTTTTCACAGTTACATCTCTCCACCTCCTCAGGTGTAGCTCTGTGACCACTGGTTGTCAGCATACCACAGGCTAAAGGCACAGGGCTAAGGTAGGTTATATTTACAGCCTGGCAGCAATGTTCTTTCCAGGACAGGGTTTCTTTTCTTACCATAGAGAAATTGTGTCCAAAAGAAAGTGGACTGAGATGCATTTGTTTTTAGTGAGTTTATAGCTAATTAGCCATTGCCTACATTAATCCATTACTATTTGGCACCCTTAAATCACATGGGGTGCTCTCTTCCTAAAACAACTTTTAGAAAATTTCTCACTAAAACACAGCAGACATTTAGTTGAATCACAAGCTGTTAAATCAAATAGCCTTCACTGAAATAAAAGAGAAAAATCATCCTTTCAGCCAGAGGAACATCAAATGAGGCCAGGCCAGTGGTCAGAGGACAGCACGTCCTTCCATGGCTTAAGCTGAGATGGCATCTCTCAATTCCCATTTTAGTCTCCATAGGCATCCCTGGGAGAATTCATAGAGATTTGTCAGTCTCACGAGTAACAAGAGAAATAATTGTCCAGGGCCTTTTTTAAGTGGATTACTTTATCAAGTGCCTACTGATAAGAACCTGCAGCTGTCCCGCAAACAGTGCTGTCTCAGGGGTGGTGTGTGACTTCAGTGCCAGCACAAATGGACACTCACAGCAACTTCTACACATGTCACAGGAGCAGCCCTATACTGGGACAGCTGCCAAAGAAGGAGGGAAGAAGGGTATAAAGAGAAATTTAATGAAAAGGAACAGCAGGAATAGGTACAAGACTCAGAAAATAGAACAGAAAGCAACAGATAGCTGATGAGGTGATTTTTTTTTTTTTTAAAGAAAAAGTTTTTACGTTGAAATGTTCAAACAATATTTCTAATGTTATTTCACCAAATGAATGTAGTTTCTTTAGCTGTGTAAATGAAAATAAATAAAATAGCCCAGAGATCATAGCGGGTTCCTAGCTATGCTTCACAGGGCTTTGTAGTCCTTGAGAATATCCTGGTAGTCACTGAGGAAGGAGGAGCTACTCCAGAAAAAGGCTGAGATCACCTGGATTCAGCCCTCTGGGACACTTGGTCTTTGTAAGAGCATCTCTTTCTCATCAAAAGCAGAGCCTGAGCTTTGAAGTAAGCAACCAAGTTCCTGAAATTAAGTAGCAAGAATATCCCCCTAACTGAACGCAGACATGATCTGTCTACTTCCACTCAGAAGCTGCTTTGACTGGTTTCTTGTGGTTTTACAGCACTGGAGAACAGTGAACCCTGGTAGAGGAATCACATTATCCTGGCCCTAGATGCAATAAGAAACTGTTGCTGCAGATGTCAGAGAAACATTATTTGGTCAGAAAAGAACTCAAATGTAGCAGTGGTTTATTTCTTTGCTAAAAAAAAAAAAAACCTGCAATGTTTTAACAGTTAAAGAACCTGCTTTGTCTAATGCATAATCCAGTATAATACTGATAGTTCCTTTCGCCCTATAGGGCACCCGAAACAGGTTGCACTCTTTTTTTTCTGTGGCACCCCTGTTCACTCTTGCATGGATGATTATGACCAGACATGTCAACACACACTTGATCTTTGCTCTTGGCATTGATGTACTTAAGGTATTACTTTGTTTTCTTAGGAAGTCTCCTTTCTAAGCCACCGGTAACATGGCAGGCTGTACTGTTTCTTCTGTGGTTACACTGGAGCCCTGAGATAAATCATTTGCTACTGGCCTGAGCAGCACCATGTTGTAGGTGTGCATCACCTGATTTTGGCATACTGAAGATGTTCCTGTAGGTGGTTTGTTGCTGCACTGCAACGTCTTGCTCCTCACCCTTGAATCTCAGAAAGTGTCGCTGGAGCACCCGTCGCACAGGCACGTCCCAGACAAACTACACTTTCCACCTTGTCCACAGTCTTGGAAAATCTCTGCTTCTTTCAGGTACTTTTGCTCTGTGACCTCCTAATTAACCGTCACCTTCTGGGAGACTGTTTGATTAATTAGGTGTGAATGAAAAGAAGCAAAACAAAAATCGTGAGTTGGCTAAGGGGAAGGTGGATTTGGTTTTGGCAAATCTGAGTCCTGTTTATTTTTTCTTGGCTTGTGTTTCTCTGTGTCTGATGGGGCTCTTCGTTACCTTCAGTGTGTGCTGTACTCAGAGCAGCCCTGCTGCAGGCGGTCAGTTCTTTTGCCTTGAGCAAGTGGAAGCATAGCTTTGGGGATGATTTCCGTACGCTGCAGAAAAGCAGTGCCTTTCTTTAACCACAAAATCAGCTCTTGCCTGCGCTGTGGCACTGCTGTGCCTTGACGGTATTGCTGCGCTCTACGCAATTTACCATTCACTATGCCACGCGTTAACACGCACTGCTTTTTTTGAATTTCTAGTTCCGTCCATCTCTAAGCAGGGTCCTCACTACAGCTGATGTAACAGGCAACCCTGCTATTTGGGGAGCCAATGTCCTTGGCAGTTAGTTGTGCACTTGGTGGGATTTCTGCTTTTTTCTGTTATTCTTTTTCTTTTTGTCTTCTTCTTTTTTTTTTTTTTTTTTNTTGCCAATATTTTCTATAACCATCAAGTAAGCGCAAGTATTTTCCACATGCCTAGAACTGAAGCCATTTTTTTAGGAACTAAAGAGTCACTGGAGTGAAATTTAAGAACATTATCAATGACTTGGAAGCTCATTTAAAAATTCATTTTCAAGGCAGGATTAAAGAGAAATCTCTGTGGATATATTCACATTTTCATTAAGCATGCTCCCTTGCTACACTGTTGGTTAACAGTTATTACACTGTCAAGTTGTTATTTTAAGAACCCATTCAGGGATCTTGAGCTCCAGTACAAAACCATATGGTCTATCAACACATGCCTTTACACTCCTCCACAAACTATGTCTTTATCAGCAAAGCACCTCAAAATCTAATGACAATATGTAGGTGCAAATCATACCACCAATCCTTGAGTATTACTGAATGTCAGTGGTGGTATAGGAGGGCACCTGGGTGGCATGGATGAATAATTAATTTGTATAACAATTATTGATTGTTTTATTTTTGTTTTGTCTTTCTACTGAGATAGAAAGAAGATCTTTTGAACTTTTTTACAAGAACAAACTTATGTATGCTTATCCTGTTGCTGAGGGGGGAGGCCACCAGCTTAGGACGCGGCGCACAGCGATTCAAGTATCTTAGGAAGTTCCATCTTAACATGAGGAGGAACTTCTTTACTTTGAGGGTGGCAGAGCACTGGCACAGGCTGCCCAGAGAGGTGGTGGAGTCTCCCACTCTGGAGACATTCAAAACCCACCTGGACGCCATCCTGTGCAACTTGCTGTAGGTGACCCTGCTCTGGCAGGGGGGTTGGACTAGATGATCTCCAGAGGTCCCTTCCAACCCTGACCATTCTGTGATTCTGTGATCTGCTCTACCTCATTTAAGGCACAGCTGTTTGGCTTCCCTCTTCCTTATTCAGGAAATGGAAGGCAACCAACATTTCTGACAAAGACTCTCTCCAAACATAAAACATTTTTGTAAAATAAATTTGATTTCTACTAAACATATTTTGCCAAAGTTAGATCTCATCAAAGCTGGTCTGACTGATCTTACTTAGCATTCTAAAAAAGTGCTGACCACCTTAAAGGGTCTGCTCCAGGTTTTCTGTGATTACACTGTATATGGGTCCTTGGAAGAACTGGGCAAATCTGTCTTTGGAATCTCTGATTTCAAACACAGGAAATCCATAAAATGAATGAGCCCAAATTTTGCTAATTTGGTGTGTGGAAACTATGGTTCAATATTTTACTGCACAACACTTTCACGTCAGCTTGGCTTTGAGCTGAATAGCTAATGCAAGGGGTTTTTATGAGTGAATGCTGATGTTTGATTCTATGTTTAGAGAACAAAACTACAGTAGTATCTATTTTCTGATCTGAGTGGGAAAAACTTGCTCCATCTTTTTTCTCAAAGTGGATAAGTAACCTTGAACTAATTTTGTACCATCCGTACCCATTGATTCAGACAACTATTAAGATTTTTAATATGGGAATTTTACACAGTCATCCACGTGGCCCCGTATCGCTTTATCTATCTTGAAGTACACAAGCACACACTTCAAATCCTAATTCTTCAAAAACTTATGTGTGTGAATAGTCTCGCTGAGATTAAGAGTTGATTTGTATGATGTTAGTAAAGTACATAGAATTCTTTGCAGACTCATTCCTTTAGTTGGTGTTGCATGGGAACGTAATTCTTAAGTATTCAGGGACCGAAGAAAAAACTAGTGCAATCTAGACAATCATATTAAAATACTTCTATGGTCTTTGAATGAAAGAATACTATTCCTGTCTGTATTTTAACAATATTTTCACAACAAAGCTTTGCATAGCCAGCCCATTGGAAACACCTGCAAGTTGTAGGGGACCATCATGGCTGCTTTTTGTAGAAAGCGAGAAATCTGAGAATTGATTAGCCCTGCAGTGCGGGGACAGGTATGGGGGTGGAGTAATAGCAGAAGTGGAAAAAAGAGAGAATAAAAATGGCTAGAAATGCTGGGAATGGTATGGGATTTTTTTCTGGACATGTCTAAGCATAATATTACAGCACATTTCACAGCCACCCAGTGATTGCATGCACTAGTTGTAGTCTCTAGGCAGGGATTACTAATTTCATACATCATTTAGAATTAATTGCAATGATTCTGCAAAGTCAGTACATACCCTGGACGCAATATTAGGAGAAACTGTTTTTGTTTCAAAGTCTTTTGATGTTTCTGTTTTGAAGCATTTCATTTTTGCTTAGACAGCGCACAGACTGGCCAATGATACGCAATACACTCTCTTCTCTTTTGGAAAATAGAACTTTGTCAAATGAAACTAAATCTTTGACAGTCTCATGACATTATACACACATACCTACCCACTTTATACTGGAAGGCTAAATGAAGTTCAAGGTTTGTAGGCTTCATTAAATCAGACTTGTAGATGAAGGCAAGCACATACATTTGAAGAATGAGAGTCTGTATTCAGAACTCAAAAATACAACAAACATTTATGTTTCAAGAAGTTTACATATATGTGCGTGTATCCTCACAGAGAAGTTCTCCTAATATCCTGGGTAATGAGAAAGAGTATACGTTCCCTGATGAGAAAGTAGAAGAGTCTGCCATGTGCCCCTCTCAGGTGGACATCCCATGCTTATTTCATGCCACCACATAAGGCACTAGTACAGCTCTAAGCTCTGGTTTCCTGGGCACTCTGAATAAAGCTAAAACTTGTAGTTTGAAGAACATTTGCAGCATCTTGGAGAAATATAAGACAGGTTTGTAGCATGAGTTTGACAGTTGTAGAGAAACTATTTTGCGCATAGGTCAGTTTTGACTAACCGATTATGACTTTTCAAAATATTTATGAGCAATCAAATGTTATTTTCAATAAAAATATCGGTATTATGATTCTGAATCATTGTTAAGATTTTATAATTACATGTTCATAGTCATGGTATTTCAGTACAGGGGGAAAGTCTTCAAAGCGTTTCATCAGTGTTTAATTGAACTACAGCAATCTAATGCCTTTCAACACTTTTCAGACTTAAGGTAATTTCCTATCATATTAAACTGTTCATTAAAAAGTCTAAAACAATTTTTGAAGGATCTGATTACAATAATTTTCCATTTGTTTCTGGCATGCCCTGGTCTCATAATTGGAAATACTAGCAGATGGATTGTCCCCAAAATATGGTTCATGCTTCATAGTTCATGATTTATTAAGTGTGCCAATCAGAACATTTTGATAACATTAATTATGTCAATGCCGGTGGAAAACCACAATAACAAACTGCAATAACTTTGAAATTTAGAGAAAATATTATTTAAATTACACAGAAAGTTCTGTTTGGGCATGGCTTTTTGTTTGTTTGTTTGCATCTCTGTCATGCATTTTAGTCTACCAATTAATTTTGTTGGTGCTTAAAACCACATAATTTCAGCCTTTCTTGCAATATTTAGTTCATAAAAGCCATATGTGACCATGTGACCTTTAGAGTATCTTCTCCTGTTATGAATATGCATAAGGAGCTTTGCAAGTGGTACATTACTGTCCTCATGTTAGAAATGTGAAAACTAAGGCAATAAGAAATGAAATTACTTGTTCAGCGACATCCATCAGGCAAAGGGCAGAACTTGTACTGGACATCAGGCCTCCTGAATTCTACCACATCAGTGCTGTAGCACCAGAGAAAACTCTTTGTACTTCCATATGTGTTCCTGGGCAGCACATGGAAAAAAGGGAGACCCAGACACAAGTCCTTGCACCACTACAGAAATGGAAAATTTCATGAGCAAACTCCTCCTCCCTTACATATCTTAGCAAAGGTTTTGTCAAATAAAGTCTAGACCCTGCTTTTGCACTGGGCTGTGAAGAGCCAGGCCATACATTCCCAAACAGCATGTACTCTGTCATGCACCAGTGTTAAGGGAGGCAGTTTGCCCACACAATTGTCTAGTTATATTTAAAGCTACTCTACCTTTACTAATGCAGGTACCAATGATGCTGGCACTCAGAAAGAGAGAAATGTCAGTACTTTAATTCTTGACCCCTCACTCCCTCTTTCTTCTCTTCTTTAGATATGTGATAGGACATCGTCTTCTAAGGCACAATAATTCATTTTGCATTACAACCATTCTTTTTGAGCTACAGAAGATGAATGATGTTCAGGAAACCAGTTATGTGTTTTATGATTAATACAGATGTTTGCAAGACCTTCCTTTCAGACAGTCAAAGTCGGAAGTGAAGCAGCAGATTAAAGGGAAGAACAAACAGCAGCGGTTCATTGTGTCATTGTGTCTTTTAGTAGCTGTTTGTGTATTTTGGAGGGAAGGAAGGACCCCTTTTCTCTGCTTCTGAAGTGAAGAGATGTTGGTGGAAGATTTTGAGAAGACTTCTGGGTGCACAGGCAATGTTGAGCAATTTGAGCATAGCACAAAGGACATTGGAGATCTCCAGTGCTCAAAACTCAGCTTAGCCTAGCGTCTCGTGGCAGTTTGAGTACTAATAACGGCAGGCCCCAGCCCCAGACTCAGCTCTGCCAAGTTTCAAAGACCAGTTGTAAGTTACTGAAACATGGGAATACGTGGCCATATCCTTCCTTGTTACCTATGTAGATCGGAAGAGNTACCTATGTCCATGTTCTGATTAAGCTACAACCTGCTTTTAAAGCAATCTTATTACGTAGTCTGAGGTGCTGACTGATGAACGGTATTTAGTTCATGTGTCTGCACTCTCACTGCCTGCGTTATTGGAGATACAGAACTTCTTTCTTTGTTGTGGCTACCATATTTCCATTGTGATTGTAATAGCATATATTTCTGCAGGGTTAGTGTACATTTACTTCTCTTAGGCTCTCAAACTTCAACATCTTTTTCTGTTAATATGGGGGAGAGAGATTCAAAAGGTTAGAATCTGTGTTTGTGTGTATGGGGAGGGAGTTACAGGTAGTTAACAAGGAAAAGGATTATTGTAACAATCTGTACTTACTAGCTTCTGGCTATATACTGTCCTTATGGCTTAACAGTATGCATATCTTTCTCTTTCTCATACTTTATTATCCACTTTTATATGTGATGGATGGTGTGGATAAAAATGTTGTGTATATTTTGTATGGTTCCTAAAGTGGCTGTCATCCATAAAGGTATGTACCTGAGCCACCCACTGTTGGAAGCTGTGAGCAGATCCTGGCGAATATGTTTCCTCTCCTGTTACATTACTAATTATCTACTTTTGGCTACTCTGAAAGCCTGGCCACCCAACTGAATGGACCTGTAGCCTGATCTGATATGGTTGGTCTTATATTCTTATGAACACATGTCAAAAGATGTTGAAGTTTCTGTTTAAAAGGTTTGAAAGGTACTGCCCAGAAATGACAAGAATTGCCCAAGAATTGTGTAAATCGCTCAGCAAAAAGCTCCCAGCAGCCCCATTAGGATATCTGTGATCTGCTCACACAGACAAGTTGTGGGAATTAAAATAAAGTGTTATCCAACATAGAAATGATTCATTATAAATTATTCACTTATGCCAAGCATGCATTTTCTACCTTGAGAAGAGCACAGCAAATTGCTGAGTTCCCACAAAATTAAGGGTACTCTAAAGAGCAAAGAAGTTGGTTTTGCTCTTTTGTTGTGATATGTTTCCTGGAGGCTATGAAACCCATCTTGCTTCCTGTTAATAATTCTAATAATTGTACCAATGAGTAGCAAAAATAAATTAAAGAAACAGAGAAAATACTAATTACAATTCTCTTAAGTACATATACTATCCAATAGGGGATCGCCAGACTTTTGAAGAGGGGAGACGTAATATTAATTTCATTTTATCAAGGCACAACTCTCTTCCAAGACCACACAGCAAGTTAGTGGCAGATCTGAGACAGAATCTGTGAGTGTTGGCTCCTAGCTGTGTTCAGACTAAGGTGTTTGGCTTCCCTTTACCCTCACAGTGGCAGGACATCACTGTCCCAGCTACAAAGAACTATTGCGTCTTCTCTACAGGATTCCAGTATATTTTTCTCACCTTTGGCACTACAGTAACAAACAGATTTGTTAAACTGAACACAGCAAAGTTCAACAGCGATCAGAGTTACTGGCAGGAGATCATAATGTAAGCATCTGATTTATAAATAGCTGAGAAAGTTTATCTCTTTGGATTTACAAAAACATGCTGTCATGAAAACAGATTGCTGCTATTGTAAATACCATGGAGCACAACATACATGAAGTTAAAGCTGAATTTGTCTTGTGATTATCTATCTGCTTGCAGGGTCCCCTCTCCAAAGCCTCTGCGTCTGAACAGCACCCAGGATTTATAAAACAAAATAATAAAAGGTCCTGAGAACCATTGTGCAGAGATATACTGTAGGCTTTCACTAGGCCCAGTGGAGTAACAAATGCCTCTGCAGCCTGCTTTATTGTCATGAATCCTTTAGTATCTATTTTCCTTCCCCTCTGGCTGTTGGATGCAATTAGTTCATGTGAAATTGCATGCCAAAAGGCCCTGTTTAATGGCTTGCAGTATATAATCTTATATTGTTCTGGCTTTGAAATTTCTCCTTCACATATGCAGCATAGGGTAATGGAGATTGTATTATTCTTTGTCATCTGATAAGCCTCAGAATCTGTATATAAGGACTTTTAAGTCATAAACATAATTCTGTCTAGAGAAATGCAACCTCAAAGCTGTCTTTCCATTTTCCTATGCACAAAATCTACATTTTGTTTTAGGAATCGCTTGCTACCACATAACAGGGAGGTTGTTTGCCTGCTATCCAACCCTTCCCCTTTAATTAACAGGACAAAGAGGACTGGGAATTTGCATTTCCAATTCCAGTAACCTTTCTATTCCTATAACCATGGGGGACAAGATTCACCCTATAAAATCTAGAAACATAGCGATTATTACATCCAGTGTTTTGAATGCTTTTTACAAACACTCCAGGCAAAATGGGGATGTGAAAAAAAATCAAAATGTTAAATGTCACAAGAGAAGAGAATGGTGGTCCTTTACCCTGCTCTCTTTACTCTGCTTCATGCCATTTCCTTCCCTGAAAATTTGCAGTCCTAAATTCTGATCTGCCCTGGTTGACATATAAGGTAAGAACTTCATGCTTTATTTTGAAAACCAGACTTCTTTATTCTTTCAGAAGGACTCAGGAAAACTGACTAATATCTTCTTTCTTTGATCAGAGCCATGCTCAGGAAAAATACAAGACCAGAAGGTTTCCTCTTCCTCCTGAGCCCGAGGCAAGAGCAAATAGTTCTGCTTTCCTAGTAACAGATATTCCGATTGGAGAGTGATTTCAGGACTTCATGTCTTTTTGCTAGTTTATTCGCTGATTAAAGAGTTTTAGAATGTGGTTTTAGTCTCTTCTGTTATCTAACAGGTGGTGGCTAGAATTCAAATTATAAAAAAAAAAAAAAAAGGCAAAAATCACAGAAAGCCTTTGGCCAAAATCAGAGCTTAATCAGAACCAGAATCCCTTCTGACTCCTCCATTGCTGATTCATACAGTAGTAAAGGATACTGCCTTCAATTAACTGCAATCATCATTTATATCATATCATTTACAATTGAGTTAACTCATTAGAAGTAATGGATTACAGCATGAACTTCACAACAGGATAAATATCTCATCTCATGTAAAAATGCAGAGGTGAAGTCAAAGCCTTTAGCTCAATGACGCAGATGTCAAACAGCTAACTGTGCGTAGAGGAGACGTGCACTGCACATGCCCATTCATGGTCTCCGTGAAACATGTTTCTCTAAGAGCGATCAGAGCATGGGGATGTCCTCGGGGATGTCTTTTCACAAGCACAGCACCTTGTGTGGCTCTGCTCGACATTGCCCAACATCATCTCAGGAAAGGAAATTGCCTGAACTTTTTTAAGTCTGTTGATTGAGCTGTTTATTTCCTAAACATTATCAGATTTTGAAAGATTTGTTTTGGCAAATAATGACTTTTCCTGTTTTCCTGCTGAGTAAAGTTACGCTGGCTCAAATTACTTGTCAAAGATTTATTTTTCAGTAGATGTTAACTATCAAGTCCTTTTTCCTTTTTTCTTTCACTATGCATTCAACAAAATCAGCCGACACTGAAGGTTTACACCAGGTCTGCACACTGCAGTATCATGTTTCTAATTTATTTTCAAAACTCCTTTGAGTAGGTCTTATTGAAGAATAGAGGCAGTCTTCTTTGGAATCAGTTCCCTGCTACAAGCGTCCTGGCAGGCAGCACTAAATCTACTTCTCTGGAGTAAGCCCACCCCAGTACCTTGATTCAGCCTTCATCTGCTCTGTTGGCTGCCTCCTTTCCATCCCTTTCCTGCAGCATGTACCTTCCAGGGGCAAGACCTGCAAGGGCATCTGTGTCTCATATGGGTTGGGTAGGATGCAAAATCACCAGCTTCGGTGTTTTGGCTAACTTTAGATGAACGTAGAGAACACCAGACTTTTAGGACGCTGCCCTAGTAGAATGTAAAGAATCTCAGAATTGGGGTAAATACAGTGCCGGTTTTCGGAGGTTGCCCTTTCCTGTTAATGGTAATGTGAAGAAGCCTGGATGGAGAAGGTTATATCTCCCCTGTATCAGACAGTGCTTGCCATAAAGCTCTGGCTTCCTGTTGGGGCAGAGACACAGAGCTGGCTAACTCAGCTCTGTGTGCAGAGAGAGAAAGAGACACTGCAGTCCTGGGGGACTCTAGGCAAGAGGAAGCCCGAAGTTGTACTTGCCTCAGTATTGGCACCTCAGGAGTACTTGGGATGGATGGATGGATGGATGGATGGATGGATGGATGGATGAATGGGTGGATGGATGGATGGAGGTTTTAAGCCCTCCACACTGCAGGTGACCATGGTGTCCAGAGCTGCTTTAAGGGTGACCTGAAGGTGGTCCCTGAGCCAGAAGTAAGGGCACTTTTACAGCACAAGAATTACAGCTCTTTCAGCTTCAGGTCTTCAGGATCATCCTGCCACACACGGTAGTCACAGCTGGTGGATATTCTCTTTTTAAATTGTTTCTGCTTAGACCTCCTTGTCAAACAATCCTGATGCCCATCATCTACTGAATGGACATAGATGAGCTTGGTGGTCCCGTATCAGAAATCCTTCATAAACATAGCCCTTCAAAAACAAAATACATTGTTTAACAGTGAATGTTTTTCCTCCTACAGTTTATAATCCTTACTCTGTCTCACTAGCAAATCATTCCCATCTTAACTCAGCAGCTGTTAGTTTGGCATTTGTATTTCAGGGAATATTAACACTCTGAAACTCTACCCACAAGATTCAAGAAGCTCAAAACACACGAAGTGTTTTGACAGGGTAAATGGCAGTGTTTATCAGTCCTAAAAAGTGCTAGAACCACTGAAAAGACCTACTTGTAAGACTAACACACACCCCATCTCTTGCACACTTACTAAGTTTACTAAGTGAAGTACGGCTACATTGTAGCTAAGGGCAATTTCATCAACTCTTTCACAAAGCCTTAGGCTGTGCTGGTGACGACAATAAGTGAGCAAACGAATCATGGAGGCAAGTCCCAGGACAGCTCACGATGCATTAGTACCTGCAGGAAGCACCTCACAGCAGGAAGGGGTTCACTGGGGATGATGGGCAAGTGCAGTCTGTGTGGAAAATGATGGAAATGCAATGATAAACTCAACTGAGAGGGACAACAGGACAGAACCAGTAGATTACTCACCTCACCTCAGCGGTTAAATGATAATCAGATAAATAACTCCTCATGCCATAGTGCTTCTTCTGGAGTCATGGCCAAATGGAGCTGTAGTGTAATTGCTTTCCTACCATGCTTCTAAAGCGTGACAATCATGACAACCATTGCAATAATTCAAATATATTTCACCTCAGTCGGACCTCATGTTAGGGGAAGGAAGAAACAGTCTTGTCTTTAAGTTCTCTTGATTATATCATATAGTGTGACCTTGTTTGAACTGCACCTTTTTCCCATGGGAAACAAGTGTTGATCTTCATTATCCTGGTATGTTGCTTCTTAAAAATTCTTTTCACGCCTTTGTCATGTTAAGCCCTATTAGTTTGCTATCTTTTCCATAAAATCCTGAAGTATGTATCCGTTTCTACCTGAGACTGGAAGACATCAGGAACTCAGGAGCAAATTCATCAACTTCAGTAACCTGATATAGCTCACTCATAGGCTCTTTGATGCTAATTTTCTACTACAGTTTTTATCTGAATGAGGAATCAAAATCTCCATTCTCACTAGTTCCCAAACCATTTGTACCAGAGAAGAGGGACATGAAATCTTGAGTTTTCTTATCTCGTAATTTTTAGGCATTTCTAATCTGTGTAACTGAATAAACACACAGAGGATGGATTCTATAACTGCAACCTGTGTCCAGCAATAACAGTAGAGCAAGCAACACTCTTCCAAAGTCCAGGCAGTTGTATTCCAAAAAAACTGACCAGATGGGAAATGAAAAACAGCATAGCAGACATCCTTTTCCTGGGATGAGGAAGTTAAATTTGTCCAGTTGCAGGAAAAAGAAACAACAAACAGTGCACTTACATGAAGAGATAACAAAAAACTGCGATTAACATTTGTTTGTGTGTGTGCATTTGAGCAAAGTATGAACATGTCCGTAACTGCACAACACCACAAATTAGAGACCAACTCCTTATTTTGTTGGTTTGGATGTACTGTTTCCTCTGTAGCCTCTGCTATTGTACAATGGTATCTGGAGCACATGTTGAGTGGTCCACAGTTCATTAATCCGATGAAATTAGTCAGCATGTTCCGCTGACGTTGTGTATGGTTAGCATGTCAATCGTCTCTCTTAATTCAGCATACCTTTCCGAAAAGGCATTTCCTAATCCCCAGGCTATAATCTCATTAGCACTGCCTGATTCTAACCAAATAAATAGAAGTAAAGACTGATTGCCTGGTCAAAGCACTGTAGCTCAACGCATGAGCTAAGGTTTTCAATTATTAATTTACCTCGGCGAAACTATATTGATTTACATCAGCTGGCAGCACATCATGGAAGCTCTTATAATCTAAGGTCTATATTACATTACACCAGAGCTGGCTCAAGAACTAGTAGCAGTGGAATACTGCATGGGCTAATTTTATGCAGGAAAAGCCAGGTCTGATAATTAAGGTACAACAAGTTCCATTTGTGTACCCAAGCAAGCTCATTAAACTTGAGCTTGTGTATTTTGGTGCAACACTGCAGTGAAGTATACAGTTCAATTTTGACTTGGTAAGTGTGAATATAGTCCTCTTAAAAGCAAAAAGTTAATCACACTGGCAGGAGAACCATGCCATACCCAACCTCCCTAGAGTCTAGTCCTCCAGTCTCAATCTCAAGCACACTGAGGTACTTTTGTGCTCCTCTAGCCTTGCAGACCTATGCTAATTCCTGCTTGGCAAGTCACTGGAGGAGTGGGTAGAGGAATCCTCAATTTTTAAATCATTATTGAAGAAGTTGTTCCAAATGCTACAGTGCTACTGTATTCATGACGTAATAGAGTGGTTTTAAAGTTGCCCCTTGCAACTGAAGGATAGAGTGAGCCTTGGGTTTTCTCATGCACAACTTATTCTTGGGCTCTGGCTCATCTTCCTAGATCTGTCGTCCCCTCAGAATATTTTAAGTTATACCAAGAAGGAAATTTGGACAGGGGTCTCCTAAGTATTAGTGGAGGAGGACTGCAAGCTTGGTTTAAAGCTGCCTTTGTGCCCTGCAGCTGGAATGGCACTGAGTGCTCCTGAGCTGTAGCCAACAATATGGCCCTCAAATCAGTACTGATATGTAATATTCCTGACAGTCTCAAAAGCAGAACTGCACATTTTGTTGAGCTACATAGTGGTTTTGTGGTGAATCCCTTTTTTTTTTCCTTCCAGGGTTGTGATGGGGTTGCCAAACTCATTTATATTTGTAGTCTATTCAGGGCTGGGGTTTGTGTCACCAAAACTGAATAGCTTTTACATATGCTTGCTGCATGATGAAATTGTAGGCAAAAAACCAAAGAAAATAGGTGAAGATCAGGAAAAGAAGTTAATTTCTTTTGTAAAGAATACTTATTGCGGTATATCTTGGATTGGATCCTCATTCATGGCTCATCCTCTTACACCACTCTAGCAACATAAAGTAATCCTTATGCAGTTTAAATGCCAGTGCAGTTGTATTTGCCTTCACCATGGGGCTCTGTTACAAAGTTTCCAATTGAGCTGAAAAATGGAAGCAAGATTTTTACGGCATCACTTCTTTAATTGATCCGTCTTCTCCAAAAGTGTACCATCTGAAGCTGTGCTACCAGTTCCAGTAAAATGCCCCATCATAAGTAGAGAGATTATTTGCACTAACCAAGTCTTTCTTTTATAAGACGTTAAAATAAAAAGTCAAAATTGTGTCCTTATACTTGTTTTTGATAAGGGCATTCTAAAACCCGCCAGCATACAATGTTTTTGTAATAATTACTTAAAATAGGAAGCAGTTAAATGAATGTAATCCACTGCTCCCAGTTAACGTTATACCATTTCATTTATTAAACAGACCAGGTTTGTTATATTTATTCTCCATTACTATGTGGAAGTTGTGGTTTTAACATTTACACATTTCAGAATATTACTTTTTAATGTTTAAACATGTCAAGTGATTTTGACCAGACCTAAATCCCAAATCCTGTAACAGGTACAGATTTGCATTTTCTGGATGCTGAAAGTAAGTGTTGAAAAGAGCAGGTAATCAATGGTACAGAGTGCTGATGTTATAGTCTACCTTTTTATTACAGAATTAGGTAATAAATCTCTCAAAAGTGGATATTTCCATTACTTAAAGCTAACCTGAGGCAAACCAAGGCCTGCATTTAACAGAAGAATGGTCTCTGAAAGAGTAGTGGGAAATGCCTATTAGTCATCAGTCCATTCTCCATCTAACACTGCATTTCTTCTAGGAGTACCTCTGTGTCCTCCATCACTTCCTCCAGCCCTGCTTCTAAACAAAGATGATAGATGGGATTTCTCAAAGGTCCTAGACAGAGATCACCACAGAAGAAGTTAATTGCCATACAAAGAGACCGTACTGCCTTTCATACAGCTACAGGTGAGAAGAAACTGCACTGCAGCTGGCAGATGGTAAAGTAGGTAAGAGAGAGGCTAATCACATCCTCGGGGTATGCCCTTGGTCCCAAAGGGGTAAAGATCTGAACATGAAAGCACAGATTGTTCTACTACACCAGGGTATTGGCACATGAATATTTGGTGGATTTCTTTTTCCTTCATTCTCTCCTTCCTTGCCTCTTTCTTCCTTTCCTTCCTTACTTGCTTGATTCCTTCATTCCTTCCTCCCTTCATTCCTCCCTTCCTTCCTTGTGATTCTGTGACCTCTAATTGCCTATTTTTTAAATGTAATCTTTCTTAGCATCTGTATTTCCATTAGAAATGTTGACTTCCTTTCTTTTTTATTTTTTTTTTTAAACTTAGGAAACATTTGATCTATCAATTAATAAGTCTTTAACCAAACACGGTAAAGAAGGGAACAATTGGACAAGCCTTTGCATTTGGCAGGAATCTTTAAGACTCACTTTGAACAGCTGGACTCTTTACAGTCCTTGTGATGCAGATTAAATGAAAATAATACATGGCAGAAAACAGCTAAATCATTTGAACTTCGCAAGTTATAGCCTAGAGCCATTTCACTACAGCTCATTAGGGAGTTTATGTTTATAATGTAATGCCTTTAAATAGATTTGATTTTTCTAAACAGGGTTTTGTAAATTAGAACTTTCCCAGGGGGCTAACCCAGCGCAAGCTGTTCCAGTTGTGGAGCACATCCTGACCGAAGAGGCAGGACTACAGAAGAAACAGTTTGCTTAGAAATGCAGAGTCCTGTGCATTGTAATTACTTGAAGGTTTGGAAGTATCACGCTCATCTAATGTACAGATAATACCCAGCACTCCTGGGATGCATTCACAAGGTTGTCAACTTCTCATATTTGGAAATAAGCATCTTCCCCTCCCTGCCCCGCAATATTGAGATTGATTTAAAAATCATGAGATATTAAGGAAAAATGTGGTGTTAGCTTGCTTTTCAGCTATTCACTCTCTGGTTGTTATGTTTTTCAGTCTTCTAACTTTATTTCTGTAATAAGGAAAGTCTGTCACTCTTTTCCTCATAAAAACCAATGATTTCCTTGTATTCTGATTCTAATTAGCAGGGCCCAAAGAGATTCTGTGCTCATTTTGATGCAAACACACTTTTCTTAGAGCTACTTTTTAGAATTGCTTCCTTCGTTCCTTCCTTCCTTCCTTCCTAACTTCCTTCCTTCCTTCCTTCTTCATATATGCTTCCAGCTACGAACAAAACACAGGTCCAGTACTGCTCCCCTTGGTTATCATTGAAAGCTGGACACTATGCAGCAGTTTTGGAATATTTTCACAATACTGGAAGCACATCACAGTATTTGCATTTTTTTTACTGATATTTAGTTTTCCTGGAATACTTTATTTTTCTGTTATATCAGCTGGAGCCAAATAGGTCTGTATTTTTCTTTGTTGATAATTTCACATTATTTTAAATTTTAGCAAAAATGAAAAAACACCTAAATCTGCTAAGAAATTATGCAAATATAAAGTGAAAAGACAAACCCACCACTGTTAAAGTATGGCATATCTAGGGAGATCCATGTGTAGAATCCTGCTCCTGGTTCCTTTTTTATAGTTAAGTATGTTCCTGGTGAGTACTTCCTTCCAATAGCCTTCCAATATTTCAAAAGAGGAGCTCGCGTAATCACAGACGAGGAGGTCAATTCACTCTGAAAGGAGAAGAGCATTGTCCTGCAGAGAAGCAGCTCTTTTGTCTCATGGTCAGAAGCATTCCCAAGGGGACTTTCAGATTCCAGTGTCCTTATTCCCAGACCACTTTTTCTGGAAATTTAGCTACAGAGTAGAGCAAGATACTAGTTCAGGTTTCCCTGTGCAAGGGAAGTTTATCTGCTGTGTCAAGAATGTGAAGATTTAGAACGGACAAATCTTGGACTTGTACTGTATGCACTTTTTACACAGCATCCCAAATCACGTGCCTTTTCTGAGACCTGTTGCACCCCAGGTGAGGCTTTTGATGTCCACGTTCTGCAGAACACAGATGGGTTCTACCTGAATGACTTGACAAACGTACCGTATTTAGAGATGCAATGAAAAGGATGTACTCAGCTGTGAAAATCTACACAGGCAAATTCCTAAGCTGAAAACTTTAAAAATTCATTTATTGAAGAAGTGCAAGGGTCTCCTATGTCAGTGGAGTTTGATTTCTTCTTTTTTCTCCTTTTGCACCCACTGCTCCTCTTAGGAGCAAAGCCAGTGTGGAGTCTGCTAAAGCACAGAATACCAAATACATACGTGGCAACTTACTCCACGTATCTCACCACTGCCCGAGATGCTGCTGACAAGCCCTTGCACCAAGTTAAAGTTAGAAGTATTATACACTATCATTCAAAATTGTTTAGACTTTTTCTTTTGATTCATGCCGTTGCTGTATTTTGTACATCCTTCTGACCACTCTTAGCAGCTGTAACAACACTTGTGGTATTACCAGTAATTTGCAACTTATCAAACATGATTGAACCTTGTTCTTTTGTGTAAACGAAACAGAACTCTCTGGTTAGCTTTCTTTATACTTTGGAAATAGTGCAAAGGAAACCAAGTCTATATTTGCATGCCAGACAATGAAACATAACACACAGTGTATACATGCCTTTGACACTGTAATTACTAGCTGTTGTTTAGATTCCATGTATGGTCACTGGCTTTGGCTGTGTTGGAATCAGCTGTATCAACATTTAATCAAAGTCTTATAGATTTTGGTTGTATATTTTTCTAATGTCAAAATGGGAACTGCTGAGACTAAAAAATAAGTTCTTGGGTAAGAAAATGCATGCCCACTGCACTGCAAAAATAATGAACCTTTGTGGCATAATGAACAAAGCCCATCGGAGGTTTTGTCTGTAATGAAGCACAACAGAACAGGCAATTTTCAATTTGATTTACTTGTTCAGGATTTCAGCAACTTTTGATGAATGCTTCTGGAAGTTGTACTTGAAACTGTGTTAATGTTGTCTTGTTTATGAGGCTTAGCTTGCCTAACTCTTCTTAGAAATGAATCCTGTGAGAGGCTGTTGAGTCTCTGCCATACCTTGGTCTGAACCATATCTGGTCCCTGAAAAAATGTGCTGGTTATGCAAACTCAGTGTCCACCACCTCAGATTGCCATACGGAGTCTCAATAAAGGGCACAGAGCATGAACGTAAACTCACAAAACTATTGCCTGGGCTGTAGAGTGCTCACAGACAACACAACGGAGCTCTGGGAACCGAGCACACAGCAGTGAACCCCCGGAGAGTGTTCCCTGTGTGGTTCATGTGGCTTTGTACCACACTCAATAAGGTGAAAGAACATACTGTGCACTTAGGGGGGATAGCTACAGTGAAAATCATAAAACAGAATGCGCGTTTTGAGTAAGTCTTTGCTCTATTAGTCTTACAGTCCAGCTCACTTTGAAAAAAGTTTGAATAAAAGGAAGCAGTCAATGCTTTGCCAAACACTGTCCAGCTAAATTCATGGTCCCACTGAAATGCTCGTCTTGCTATGAAACTGTCTCCTTAAAGGTGTCAGAGTCCTATCTGATTTTTATATAGGAATAATTGCTTTTGAAGTCCCATTTTTTTTGCTGCTTATATCTGTAGGACTGGGGAATGACTGGGATTAGTGCATCTCAAGAATGTGCTGGAAACCAGGATGTCTTTCTTAAGCAAATGCTTACTTAATTTAAATCCAAATGAGCAGAGATAGTCTTTATTTCTAAATGTTTCAATAAATCCAAGCCCACAACAGAAAAATGAGAAATCTTGCAGTTGTTAGCCATTAGACAAGTCCTTTAGCATTCCCAAGGAAAGGAGAGCATAGGAGTCATGAAACAGCAAAGATGAAAAAGCAAGCTGAAAACATTTAATGAAAAAGTGGGAGTGCTGGTAGAAATGAAATAATGAGTAAATGCAAGCTGTTCCAGGCCTTCAGGCCATATAAGTGAGTAAATTTTTTACTGCTCACAGCAGAAGTGGTAAACTCTTAACCTGCCTTTCCCCCTGAATATACCACTGGAAAAAAATCCCAGTGATTTTTCTGCTTTGGAAAGTAAAAAGGGAAGGGGAAGGGGAAGGGGAAGGGGAAGGGGAAGGGGAAGGGGAAGGGGAAGGGGAAGGGGAAAGAAAGAAGGGAGGAAGGAAGGAATGAAAGAAAGAAAGAAAGAAAAGAGAAAGAGAGACAGAAAGAGAGTATGAGGAAGGAAGGAAGGAAGGAAGGAAGGAAGGAAGGAAGGAAGGAAGGAAGGAAGGAAGGAAGGAAGGAAGGAAGGAAAGAGAAATGCCTGTATTGCTCCAGCTAGCCCTACATTAATTAAAATTGTTTCTACCTTCTAACAAGCTACAAATGAAAGTTGGCTACTTACTTTTACATCTGGAAAGACTGATGAGTGACAGACCCCCTTTTCTTTTTCATGTATTGCACTCACTAGGATCATAAAAAAGAATAAATCTTAATAATGTCATTCACAGGACAAGAGTGAATTTGAGAGTAGTTAATCATATTGCTGATAAAAATATGAATATTCACTTAATGATTATAGCATTATGATATTGACTGGTTAGAGAAGCTGACAGTGCAGAAAAGTTAGAGAGCTACTGAACAATATTGACATGGATTAAATGATGCCAGTCTGGTACCAGTTACAAACTGCTTCAAAGCTTCTTTTAGGTAAATTTATTTCATAAAATCATAGAATGGTTTAGGTTGGAAGGGACCTTAACGATCATCTAGTTCCAACCCCCCTGCCATGGGCAGGGACACCTCCCACTAGACCAGGTTGCTCAAAGCCCCATCCAGCCTGGCCTTGAACACTTCCAGGGATGGGACCTCCACAACTTCCCTGGGCAACCTCTTCCAGTGCCTCACCACCCTCAGAGCGAAAAATTCTATCCTGATATCTAATCTAAATCGCCCCTCTTCCAGTTTGAAGCCATTACCCCTCGTCCTATCACTACATGCCCTTGTAAAAAGTCCCTCTCCAGCTTTCTTGTAGGCCCCCTTCAGATACTGGAAGGCTGCAATAAGGTCTCCCCAGAGCCTTTTCTTCTCCAGGCTGAACAACCCCAACTCTCTCAGCCGGTCCTCATAGGAGAGGTACTCCAGCCCTCTGATCTTCTTTGTGGCCCTCCTCTGGCCCTGCTCCAACAGGTCCATGTCTTTCCTGTGCTGAGGACTCCAGAGCTGGATGCAGTACTCCAGGTGGGGTCTCACCAGAGCAGAGTAGAGGGGGAGAATCACCTCCATCGACCTCCTGGCCATGCTTCTTTTGATGCAGCCCAGGATACAGTTGGCCTTCTGGGCTGCAAGTGTGCATCGCTGGCTCATGTTGAGCTCCTCATCCACCAACACTCCCAAATCCTTCTCAAGGCTGCTCTCAATCCATTCTCTGCCCAGCCTGTATTTGTGCTTAGGATTGCCCCAGCCCACATGCAGGACCTTGCACTTGGCCTGGTTGAACTTCATGAGGTTTGCACAGGCCCACCTCTCAACCCTGTCCAGGTCCCTCTGGATGGCATCCCTTCCATTCAGTGTCTCGACTGCTCCATGCATCAGTAAACTTGCTAAGGGTATATTCGATCCGACTGTCCATATTGCTGACAAAGATGTTAAACAGCACCGGTCCCAGGACCGACCCCTGAGGAATGCCATTCATCACTGGTTTCCACTTGGACATCAAGCCATCGACTGCATCTCTTCAGGTGCGGCCATCCAGACAGTTCCTTATCCACTGAATGGTCCATCCATCAAATCCATTTCTCTCCAATTTAGAGACCAGGATATTGCGCTGGACAGTGTCAAACACCTTGCACAAGTCGAAGGTGTATTTATTTAGTCAAACATTCATTGTTTCATTTGAATGAAATTTCTCTCAAGAATCACTTAAAAATCCTTTGAGAATTCAAATTCTCTTTTTTGCTATGCGGATTTTTAGATATATCTTCAGTCCAGATGAACCTACAGGTGGGGCTGTAGAATGAGATGAATTGCTGTGAGAAAGTAGGGTAAGAAAGTTGGCTGCCACAAAAACATAGAGGGGCTTTGGGTAGAGAGGAGAAATTTTCAGTATAAAAACATCGCAATATGGTTAAAGGAACAGTGACTACTGTCAATGCCATAATGGTAGTAAATGTGTTCATAAACAACTAAGCAATAACAAGAAAGACAGTTCTTGTTGAAGATAGGTGTTAAATGTCAAAACAGCCTTCACCTAACCATCTTGGAGAGATTTCTCTAGTCTCTAGAGCTGGCTTTCATGTGGCTGATATTAATACGGTAATTCTGGACTCAAACCTTCATGACTGAGAGCAATGTTTGGCCTGATAGCATGTAGAGGGAACAAATGAAAAAGTAAAAAGTTTAAATAAACAACCAAAAACACTTCTAAGACATTTCCTTGTGGATAGATTTAATTACACAAAACCAGTTGAGGGTAAAAGGAATCTCAGTAAAAGAAGAATATTTTTTGTTTGGCTGAAACGTTTTCATGTTTGAACATGGTTGATTACTCCTAAAGGATTTTATTATTAAGGGAGCAACATAAGTAACAGCTGCTGCTATTGTTACTTACAAAATTATTTCCATTATAAGCCCCAATTTTCCCATGGACAAAATTTGCTAGAAACTCACTTTTTGGACTTCAGTGTTCCACTCTGACTTTCTGAAAGTCTGGATGCAAATGATTTGGGCATTTTTGTATATGAGAAATCTTTATTAGAAAAGCACTTGTGCATTTTTTTTCCCCTCCAGACTGTCCAACCACTGAATGGCTGTGGATTGTGTTTTGAACTGGAATTACTTCTCACTGAAAGACACTGTGTAGCTTTGTTCTGGATAAAGCAGACTTTAGGTTGAGCAAGTTTTAAGCATTCAAAAACTGAAATTTGAGTAGATGGTACAGAAGACTTTTCGTCTGACCATTAAGCGGCTAGTCAAAAACCCATCAGAGAAAATGCAAAGCCTTTAGCTAGTTTTGGTGGGCACTGGCTTGAGGTTTAAATGTTCCACTCAGAAATAATAAGCAGTTTGTGAGTTTAACAAGGACCAAGGTAATCCTTAGAAAAACTCCAAAGTGTTATAAGCAACTGAGGTGCTGGACAGAAAAGACCATCCTTTCCTGGCTCCAATACTTTTCTCTCCAAAACAATGAATTCCTGAACCCAAAACATAATGCAAGAAATCCTGAGGTCCTCATTTTTCTACGTATGTTTTCCACTGATTGTCCTTAGCTGCTTTCTCATCATAATCCTTAAGTAGCTGAAACAGTTGAAGTTGGAAACCTGTCATGTAAGGTATTTGTTAATGGCCAAACCCATTTCCATAAAGGGTTTTCTTGCAGAAAAATTAATGGCCTGTTGAATGAAAGGGAAGTCCAGGATTTAGAGAAGAGCACCATTTTGTGGGGGTTCCTCACATACCAGAAGGCAGGACGTAATTAGGGTTATGTTCTTGCGGGAGGATCAGCCACCCACAGAACCGCCGCATTTTGCCTGAGAAAAAGATGTGCTAAAAATAGGTTGAAAGAAGCAGCTCCCTAGAACAACTGTGCAACCGGACTCAGAAGATTTCACCTACGCTGCTCCTATCTCAGTATGTCTGTTCAATGCCCTGCCCAGCTTCTCATTTCGGACAGTATTTACCTGAAATAGGCTGTATTGCATACGGGCATATAAGCGTTTATAGGCATGGCGACCTTCCCAGTGCCCCCAGCTGGCAGATATATTTGGAAATATTTTGAAACATTTTTGAAATATTTTGAGAGCTTAAGGATATGGTAAAATGTCACTTCTGCTCTGAAAGCCACAGGATTACAGCAGCTTCTACCAAGGAACAGGACCTCCAGATGGTGTCTGGACAATTAGTTCCAGATTGTGGAACTTGCACGTTTTTATCTGGAAGAGGGCCGGTGGGGTGTTTCAGTCCAAAAGAGCTTCAAAGACCAAGCTTCAAAATAAAATAAGACAATTACATGCAAAAATGTTCACTAATGCGCTCAAGCCCTCGAAAGTGAGGGAATAACCTGATTACAGTTAAAATATAATTTAATAGTCATATACCTGGTTTTGAGCTAAGTTGCAAAGAGTAACTTGCAGCAATAAATGATTCCCTTGGTCTTTTAGACACGTGTATCATATTTAGGGCCAAAAAAGGCAGATTCCATAAGTGTCATTGATATGAGTAAAGGCAACAAAAGCTCTACTTAGGTAGTGTGCTGTAGCTCAGACAGGGGAAGCAGAAATAGTGAAAATATGTTGGTTTAGACAGGAATTTAAACAGGGTTTTTTTTGATAATTTTTAATTCACCACTTATGTTTTATTACTATAGTTTTTGCTAAGAATATACTTTGCTAATTAATACAGCTGAAAATCTCACACTTGTACACGTACAGGACCTCGTATCAGCATATAGCAAGTATCAAATTTCAGTATATTCCTCTTGTGAAAAATTAGATGAGTATTGACAACATGTTATTAAATTACCTTATTACACAGAAGAAAATTTCTATAATCTTTATAAAGAAACAAAGTAAATAAAATATATCTATCACTACCCAACTACCTCCAAAGTACATTAAAATAGAAACAAAAAATATAAAACATTATAATGTATATCCCTCTTTTGCTTTCCCCAAGAGGCTTGACTGTTCTATGCGTTAGATGGGTGTGTTCGGCATCTGTATATTTAGGTATATAAAATAAGAATATAAAGCTTGATTATTCAAGATGCTGGCAAAAAACGATCCTGGAAAAAGTAATTAAACACATACTTGAGTGGTATGTTTGAAGTAAAGCTGTAGACTTACTTTTAAACAGTTTTGTCTATTTTTTTCAATACTTCAAGCCAAATTATTCAACACTTTATGCGATCCAGATTTTATTGAGCAAAACTACATCACACAGTTATTTTTTGGATTTTGTTCTGAATTGTCCTTTTTCCCCCTAGCATTTGCATTCAAACACCTCTCTGGAATGTGCACAATTTAAGTCTTCCAGAAAAACATAGCTGTTGGTGGGAAGTCCTGTTCTCAAGGGAAGTGTTGATTCGTCATCTAACTGTAGCCAAATTCATACTGGGCTTTGAGTATCAGAATAGTAACATTGATCTGGACATTGTATTCCACAGGGAAACCAGTGAATGGAGTGTGGGGTAAGACACCTGTGTTACTAAGCTCTCAGCGTGATGAATTTTGAAATGTCTAGAGCTTTTTCAGTGTGACTGACTTTATCAATGTATCGAGCAGCTGTAGTTAAAAAAATAAGTACTTATGAATGAATGAAGATGCCCCAGATCAGACCCACGTTCATTAAAATGGGACACAGTATTCTGATTCATCATAGAAAATTATAAAGATTTCTATCCCAAGTGCTACTTAGGATGAAGAGACACCAAAGTTACATTTCTTCTTAAAATGTCCCAATAGTACAAATATGTTAGGCGATAAAGATCACACCATAAAGTATTTCAATCTTCCAGCTGTCCACATCTGTCTTTGTTCATGCATGATTCTTCTAAGTGATGAGTTGATGATTCGCACTGGACACAAAAGAAGTCTAGACTGAGGTATGTGAATGATACTGTCTCTTCAGTTTATGCTTGGTCAACAGTTTGCCCAAGATACATATGGCCTAAAAGGTGTGTGTGTGAATAACTATTGTAGATTTTTTTTAAAGCTCTGCAATACTTTTTTTTTACTCTAGATGGATGCTTGAAATATAGGAATGCAAGATATACACCCTGGTTGCCAGCAAATTCAGCTGAATGTCTATAGCATTTGTTAATTAGCAGAGAATTTAGGAAGTAGCTCTTGTAAAACTAAAGAGAAGAGAGTACAGTGTGTGTTTACTTTGCAGGCTTTCCATCTCTGCCTGCTACTCCAGTGTATGTTAAGAGACAAAGGCCAAAAGTTCCTAGAAAATTGAATGTTAAAGAATTTGTGCATAGTGATTGTTTTGGTTAGAACTGGAACTTGCTGAAAACTGGACAAAAACACCTCATATCTACCAAGATTGAAAAAAAAATGTTTAATAGACTTTATTTCTTCGCCTCAAATAAAACAAGAGTAACTCAAATAAAATCTTTTGAGCCGTAGTAGTCATAGCTGGTATAAATATGAGGAGAACCAGTTCCTCAGAATGAAAGAGAAAAGTGGATGTAGTGTATCTGGCTTAATCATTTAGTCTGGTATGGAAAATGATATTGTCAGTGCCAACGATCATAGAAAAGTGTGTTTCTCTGAAACATTTCTGAATGACCCATTGAAAAATCTGGCTGTGGAAGGATAGTAAAATACCTGTACATCAAATATTCATAGCTGTGTATAAGGCATCTGTTAGACTTCCATACAGCTGAATGATAGGACAACTCATCAATATGAATGTAATCAGTAAAACAATAAACCATTTTCTGTCTTTTTTGTCTGCCTTTATTATTTTTTTACTTTTTGTCTTCTTTTTTTTGTCATATCCCTTTCCCCCCCGCAATTTACTATTGAATTCAATTAAGATTCAGAAGCATGCCAAACTTGGATAGTTTTTTGATTTTAATAAACAAGTTTGCTGGCCTGGCAGCTCTTCCCAGACTTGTCCCCTTCTGCTGTATTTTTGGTTCCGTCTTTCAGCAAATCAAACAGTTGACATGAAAGGACATCAATCATAGCTATTCCTTGGGATGTATAAAATATGTACATTCCAAGTCTCTTGAACAGCATTAAGCAGCTGTGGTTAACATTCAAACTACAAATATGTTAAATATATTTTGAATTTTGCAACATTTGCTATTCCAGTCATTAAATGAACTTTGCAGGTGTTCAAATACACTGCTAATCCTGGGGTTTTTACTAAGACTGTTAGTAATATTAAACTGAAACTCTGAAACCCAGGCACACTAAATAAGCTAAAAAAAATAAGTGTTGATAAGTGAGTTGAGTTATGCTACAACCAGAATATTTGCTGAAGAGGAAAAAATAAAATTGTTTAAAAAAATCTCAGCAGCCTGATTTTAAGTGTAGTACCAGATTCAACCACTTTATGGGTCTTCCTGTTTCCCTTTCATGTAAACACATTTCTTAAAGAAATACAAATCCCTGAATATGTTTCTCATCACTATGTTTTTTATTGAAGTTCTTTTTGTTAATGCTAATCTCTAATATTTTCATTGTCATAAGCCATATGCATTGCAAAAGTGACAGGGAAAAACGCTGGTTCCCATCAAGGCAAATGCCAGGGTTTCATTCACTTTAGGAGTACGCCACAGAGGTATTCGCAATCTTAAAAAAACTCTGCAGTAACACAGCCTTTCCCCTTATAATTTACTTTTGTAGCCTCTCACCCTAAGAAAAAAAAAAAGATCCACAAAGAACAACGAAAGATCCTTAAACTGAATCATGTGCTTATTTGAATGGGGACAATTAATTTTTTAAACTGGGACTTCAAAACAATGTGTAAACCCTAAGGGGAATAGTTTAGTTGTTTTGAAATGCAGCCATTTCTGGTAGGAAACTTACAGGAGCAGCATCCTAATGAATACAGAAAAAATGCAGTTTGGTAGGCATTTATTTTATGTCACTGGAGATACAGAGTGAGAGGTGCCTGATGTTATTCCCCTGAGGTGCAGCAAACTCTGCAGTGCAAGCACCGGTCAGGGTGCCAAGGCCTTCAGTATAATTTTTCTTCTCCATTGGAATTCCCTTGTTTCTGGTCTGTTTGTTCTGGCTTGTGCTGCAGTTTCTGTCTGTGCAATGGGAGGAGAAGTGGTGACAGGTCAGGGGGATTGGCCCTGGCCCAGTGGGCAGCAGAAGCAGGGGGAGAGCATTAGCAGATGAGAAATCACGCTTCCCACCTTGCACCAGGCCAACCTGGCCAAAAAAAACACTGCCGCCCATATCACCCGTACTCCTGCTCACTTGTCCACTTAGATGGCAAGATAGCCCTTCCTGGGATTATTTGTTCGGATTACGTGGGTTGCCGAATCTTTGCTAGAACTGTTGACTGCTGCAGCACTCATGGACACTAGACTACAGGTGAGCATGATGGTTTTATGGAGAACAATTCTTAGGACCACTTCAGGCACAAATTTTGTCCTGAAAGAGAAGATGGAGTGTTGTTCGAGGAATACTCCTTACTGTAGAGTTTTGTTCGTTCACATTTGCTTGCTCAAGTTCTGATGTGATCCGACATTGTTTAGGATGTGAATGTATGTAATTTTGTTAAGTTGTTTGAAGGAAAAGTTAGAGGACTGTGAAAACACGTGGAATGATATCTTTTTAAACCAATCGATCACTAAAGGCATAATTTCATACCCAGAAGAGCCTTCCCAGTTTTTTGTCTTTTTAGCACAAATAACAGAACAGTACTACAATAAATTTAGGATTTATAGCTGCTGCTTTAAAGGCAGTCTTTAAGTACCATTTTTGTTTATGGTTTTAATAAGGTCATTTAGTTGAAAAAGAAGTTCAAACTTGTACGCAGTAGCCATGTGACTTGTTTAGTCAATCACAGCACAGGATATTTTAAACCCATTTTACAATGGTGTATAAAAGCTTGTCTCAATAACCATCTGGAGAATATTGAGTTTCATAACTGGTAGGAATTATTCAATATCCTCCTCCCCACAGGAATAACAATTTCAAAATCTTCAAAGACTGATATCTAACTGGAGAAAAGGTATTTAATGTTGTTAAAACTGGAAATTGTGTAGAACTAAATAACTCTTTTTGATCTACCTGAAAAACGACTTTGTAGGCCAGGGAAATAGTTTCCCCAACTGTCAAGTTTTATATATAATCAACATTTCTTTCTCTTTTCATCATTGAATTATTTATTCCGCAGTGACCCCAAAAAAGTCCTTTTCTGACTGGGGCTTAGGATACCAAGTTGATTAAATTAATGGGAAAGCTTTTGTTTTTCTTTTCAAAACTCGTAAAAAGAGCTTGCCTTTTTTGTTCTCCCATTTGGGACTAGCTTCCTGGCAGTCTTATGCGTGTTCACAGGATCATGATGGTGAAAAGAAAACTTTCCTCCTAAAGCTAAGGACCACTTCTGAGTAAGGAGGCAGAATTGTGCTTCTCAAGGCGGGAGGTGCAGCTGTGCTGAGGTCAGCGGAGACAGCTGGATCCCACCGAAGGACGCCGTGGGCGGCTGGAGGTCGGGGCAGCAGCCACTGACACCCTGGTGCTGGTGGGTGTCTCCTCTGCCAGCACGGAGGAGGGCTATAAATTTCATACTGGATCCCACGCTGCTCCTCAAAGACAGCTGGAATCACTGTTTGTATATATGAAGGGTGCCTTTTCCAGCTACCAGTGCATACGCAGAACATCCCCCACACAAACCTGCCCATAGTCTGTTCCTTTGCAAACTTGCTTTGGTGCTTACTGACTGCAAAGTCCTGTCCCGCTGAACTCAGCCAGCAAAGCGTCACACAGTAATCTCTACTTCTGAAGCAAAAAAAGCTCCCAAAATGCACAGTGCCGTAGAGAGGTAAATTACATCTCCCCCCGTCTACGGTGGGGAAATGGAACACTAAAAATTTGGAAAGAATAACTATCCCTTGATAAATCAGACTCCTGAAGCACAATACGATGCAAAGACTACACCTCAGAGAGGGGTTTAGAAATGAAATGGCATGTTAATAACTGGGCCACGTACAAAAACTGCTTAAGATTTACCCCTCTCAGTGCAATCCCCTCTCTTCCACAAACCAATTACCAATGCTCTCTTGGATTCTAGAGCAAAAACCATCTCACTGAAAACACACTAGTGCATGAACACCTTTTTTTTTTTTTTAATTTGAGTGAAGACTTTTTATCAATATGAAAGGATGGTAACCCCCAGAGTAAACACTTATCTGTAAAATAGAGATTATGCGCTTAATAACGTTTAATATTTTGGCATCTCAAACCTCCTGTGTAGATCAGTCTGGGAGAGTGGTGTTTATTTTCTTGCTACATGTGAAAGTTCATTCTCAGTATCAAGTTTGTTTGGTCCACTAACTTTGTTAACCTCTGCATTTACTTCTGCATTTGATGGCCTTTCATGAGCAGCCACTTTAGTAGCTAGGATAGAAACAGTTACATCAGGGTTAGAGGTCATAGCCATTATGGGATTTCAACTTAAAACAGTCACTGCTTTAGGGGGATCACAGTATGTTTATGGTTAATTATTTTCTTTGTGAGAGTTTCTATGAACAAGATTATTATAGTAATATATAAACCATCTGGGCAACCTTTAATATCTACCTACTTTCTTGATGAAATAATAATCAAGACTTTGTGAAAAATCACTCCCTACCTAACTAGACGCTACCAGAGCAACAGTGCTTTCCTCTGCCTCTTCCGAGGAATTCCAAGGAAGGATAAGTGGGGAAAAATCTACACCGAGTGCAAGTACATTTTTAACAGAACACAATTCTTTGCTATTTGACGCAAATTTAAGAGCTGTATAATTTTTTTAATGACATACTTCTAGCTTTTTACATATTTTAAAAACACATGTGCAGATGAAATTCTCTGCATAAGTTGGTTTTTATACAAAGGTCCAGAATGTTTTTTACTGAAGTCAAAACACCAAATAACATTTTAAAAAACTAATAAAATTATATTTATATCTTTAAGAAATACATTCCCAATCGCACGGTTCAGATTCACAGTGCTCAAGAGACACTGAAATCATTGCTTAGAAACAGTATTTGCTGACTTCACCAGGGTAACAGTTTAATCCTTAAAGTAATCAACTTTCACCCTCTTCTTGGGTCTTTCGACTTTTAAGTTCTCACTAGTCTTTTTGAGAAAAACAGCTCTAGGAGACAGCTATTATTCTCCTCCATGGGATAGTCCACTTCATTCAGACAAGTAATATCATCTTCTGTTTACACTCATCTGAAACAAGTGCACAGGGTCACCCTCTACACTCTGATGTTTTACCAAAGCAAAAGGAAAGACTCTGCAGCAGGACACAACAGAGCTCCGAAACCCGAATAACCTGGGAAGCAGACTTTGCATGCCTATTTATTTCTTGCATTTGATCCTCTTGAAAAAAAAAAAATAAATCCCAATATCATGTCCTCAAAGCATTTCACATAGGCTGAAGCACTGTAATAGAGAAGTCAGCTTTGGACGGTATTTCCTTTTGTCTGTTTTTAAGTCAGGGGCCAGATCCTCAGCTGGTGCAAACTCCATTGACCTAAGCTCATCCTTTGACTTGAGGAGCCGAACATCATATTTAGTAAGTACATATTAATGTTTTCAGGAGGAAAAATTATTCAAGCCGTTTAGAAGAAAAACAAAACAAAACCCACAATGGTTTTCTTACCATAGCCCTAGCAGGATGGCAACCAAATTATAGGAATAAACCACAATACTTAGGCAAAACAAAAGTCCTCCACAATTAAATCACTAGCCCTAAAATCTACTGGCTAAACAGTAAGGAAACCAAGAGACCTACACAAATGACCCTGAAGCAATGATTCTTTCTGCAGCCTCATCTCAGAAAAACCTACAAAAACTGGGCATTATATCCTGCTGCTTTCCAGAGCCTGACTTTGGCTCCTGTGGAAAAGTATCTATGCAGAGAATTGCTTGAGCTCCAATAGCTCTCCAGGCTCAAAATAACAGTTGCAGGCCACCATTTTCTAACAGCTCAAAGCCTCTGCCTTCGAGGAAGAAATGTACATTTTGACTCCTTGTGACCCACTCATTGACTGACTTGTCTGCTCTGTTCAGCCTCTGCTGAGTGATGTGGTCATCCGAAATAAGCAGGGAGCTGCCTGCCGGTGCCGGCAGCCTGTAATGAGACCTCTGAAAGCAAGACAGAGAATCACAGTTTGCTTACAAACCCCCTCGGCACATGGCTGGCCCTGAAAGATATATTGAGGAGCACATACTTCAAAACAAAAGCCCTCAGTAATTTAATCACTGGCCCTAAATCTGCTGGCTGCATGGTAGTTGACCAAAAACTTTCCAAAATATGTGTCCAGAGGATCAGCTTACCAGTCACTCACCCCAGCTACAACCAATGAGGCTGTTAAAAGAGAAGATTTTAGCTGTATGCTATCACATCATCTGACACCTTCCCTTTTTACTGGTACAGAAAACCTTGAAAATACATGTGGAGAGTGTTTCTTTTTGATAGCTATAAATCCTCGTTGGACACCGATACAGCATTTTTGAGGAATATTTCCACCCCAGAGTAGCTACACGCGTGCTGAAGAGAGAATTTAACTCCTTCACCCAGCCAGACAGGTGCCCTTTGCTACCTGACCTAAACATCTCCTCTTTGGCTGAATAACACAAAGAGCAGAAGCCGCTTGTGTAACCGTTTTCTGACTCATGCCGGGGGTATGTCTGACAGCTCCAGGGACCACGCTGCAGTTTCTAGGACCACACCCAGAGGGAAAACCCTTTTTTTTTTTTTTTTGCCATGCTTTCTTTTTCATGCTTGAATTAGGATTGCTGTTTATCACTGCTTCTCTAAATTGGTTTTAGCTATTTGAATTCATTCAAATGCTGACATCAGGTCCCCAGCTGCCTGTTTCCTCTATGGGTTGTGACAGTGTTTTCCTAAATCTCTTTGACGTTGCAACTATGCCTTAACCATAGGAACTCTCTGCCTATTGATTTTGATCCCATTGGTGACGCACTGAAGTCCAGCTACTCAGTCAAAACTGTGCTATAATTTGGTAGCTCGGAGTTTGCTGAAAGCACTTAGTCGGGGTATATCATCACTGATTAAGCACTCTTGTCAGTCTCTCTTTTTTCTCTGAGACTGCCTTTTAATGCATTTATAGCTAATAAAGTTTCGAGCAGGGCTGCAGTGTTCGGAACCGGCTATCCAGCCCGAGCTTGCTCATCACGATCTCAGCCCAAACACTGACACAATGCTGTTGGTCACAGCAAATGCGCTCTTTCCCTCCTCTCTCTTTTTTAAGCATGTTCTATGGTGGCCAGCCACACCTCTGCCATCGCTCCTCTGGTTGCTGCATGCCAAAACTGGTGGCAGAGTAGTTTCTGCTAAAAATGGCGGCTATCCTTGAGGTGTAGGTATGGAAGAAAAGAGGGAGATTCTTCTCATGGGGACGGTTGTTACTGCTCTATTTTTACCTCAGTTGGGTAAATTACTATGTCTTAGCTGGAATCAGTGGGATTTTGACTACTTGCACCAGCTGAGGATCTGCCTTAGCTTGTGCGGCTGCTCCAGCCTGTTTCCCTGTCTAAACTGAAGGATGAAACCAAGGAATCCCCCTTTTTTTTTTTCATGTTAATAAAGAGATTTGCTAGGGACAGGGGAGGGAGTATTCCTTCTCCCTGGTAGGTGTCCTTCCTCTTGCAGAAAGACCCGGGACAGGGGAGGCACAGAGCTGCGTGCAGGACTCGTGTCCCCCACGGTGTGTGGTGAGGAGTCATGCCACCCTTCTGAGCATGTCTTAAAACCACAACACAACTTGCTGTTTGGCACAGGAGCCAAATTTGCTTCTTTGTGTTACTCGGGATTGGGCACGTTACAGGGAATTAAAACGTAATCCATTACTGTGATAATACACCAATACACATCCAGCAGCTGCCTCAGCAGACCTCATAAACCACAAACGCTCCTCGAAGTGGCACTGTAAACGCTCTGCTCCGTACCAAGTGCTCATGGTTTTTCTCTTCCCACTCCTCCTCAGGGCTTTCCATCACACCGTCGTGCCCCTCTCAGATCATATCCACCCTCTTGCTCATATCCTGGTTGTGAGGCACTCTACCTTCTGCAAAGCTTATTTTAGAAATCCCGTCACATCCTGCCCACTCTATTTTTTATCCGGCAGAGGAAGACTTGACACTCCAGTTTCTAGTAAAGCAGCGGGGGAGACCATTTGTTTCTTACCACTATATTTATTATGTTCAGTCTGCTGAGGGAGGTAGGAGGAGTGAGCAAAAGCAACGCTTGCTCCCATTCCCAAGCAATGTCAACTGCTCCTACTTGGCAGCTGCTAAGCCATCCTCTCCGCTGGATATTAAAAGATCCTGCCACTTTTCTGCTGTCTTAGAAACCCTGACGAGGACTTAAAAGGTGAACATGTGTTCCTAGCCTGAAGTCAGACACAGTTTCTCCTGGTGGCAGCATTAATATGAACCTCAAAGAAACTTTCCCAAAACTAAACCGAGAGCTGCGCTCAGAGGTCTCCCCAGAGGTCGAGCCAGTCACCTCCTAACACAAAGCAGGCCCAACCGCGCGGGGTTGTCACTGGAGAAACAGCTTCTCAGGCGGTGCAAATTTGACAGATCTCTGCTGACTGGACTGCGGCAAGGCTGACAATTTAGACCAGATGAGGGCCTGCCCTACGGCCTCTGAAGACACGGCCCAAGAGCCTATCCTGGAAAACCGCGGCCGCCGCGAGAGCTCTGCCCTTGCTGGCTGGCGGGGAGGGAGCTGCCTTCCTACGCCGCCCACTGAAAGTGGCTTAGTGCATCTGTGAGCCCGATGGCAGTAAAGCCCCAGGAGCACAGAGGGAGGGCTGGAGGGGAGGAGACCCCCATGCCCGGAAGAGGGTGGGAAGGTTCAGGGCATGCTGCAATGGCACCCAGCTGGGGAGCCGCGCTTCCCAGAGATGAGGAGCCCCCTCCTGCTGCCACCCCCTCAGTTTGGCTCACATTGGACGCATGCTATTTTGTAGAGCGTGGTACAAGGCGCGGTGCCATCGCCCTGGCTTTCCAGCCCTCCTGCAACCAGGCAGGAGCTGCTGCCTTTTTTGGCTCAGGTGACCAGAGACCATTCAAGGTCTTGCTGGGCTGTGTTTGTTCAGAGAACAAGATGAGGAGGTGAGCTAAGTATTTATATGGTGCCTTTCTCTTCTGCCACAGAAAATGGGCAGTGCTCTATTGCTCTGTGCTCCACAGAAACTAACAGGAGCGACCAGCTCTCTTGCCCAGAAATCTACCTCTGACTTGACAAATGCAGTGCCCAAAAGAAGTTATTTCTCTTGACTCCGTTCCAATGAAATGCTCACTGCTGCCTCCCTCGCCTGTGCCTGCCTTTCTGCACCTTGCAGACACACACATATCCCCTTCATCAGGTGCAGTTTACATCCAGGCATCAGGCTGCACTGTGCCTCTGCTTCTGATTAACCTTGCCCTTTGGGCCCGGTGCTTTGGGTGGCATCTTCTCGTTGCTTTTGGCTAAAACTGGAGTAAACGAGAAGAGGCTGCTTTTGCTTCTTTTTCTTCTCAGTAGCTTAGTGCAAATTAAACACAACCATCAAGAAAGAAAAAGAATAGCTGAGGAGAAGAAAATCTCCCAGATCTTCACTGACCATGAAGGAGGCATTAATTTGAATGTGGAAACTGATTTGACAATGTTTTCACAACGGAAATACAAGACAGCATTTTTCAGTTGTAATCAATATACTTCCTAGGTACCAAAAGATGTCTATTTTAATTTTGTAATCCATCAGTCATACTTCAATAACTTCCATTATAAAAAAGTATTATTATGTTTCATATTTTCAAGGTGGCATGTCTGGCTTGCAGTGATAAAATGATCTTCATTTTACTGTGAACATGAGCATCCTGAACTTTCTTCTGTTATGAATTCTTGCACCACAATTTTTTCCATCATAGTAAAAGCGATCAAAGTGACTCCACGCCTGCTTGTCTGATCTTTTAAAATTCTATGTTTTCTTTTTAGGTTCTATATTTAAGTAGGAATTAACTTAGGGCCTAGGAAGACATTTGGTGCGCCAAAGCTCACCAAAAGCTATCTGGTTAGTTTTTATGGGTCAGACAGTCTTACTGTTCATACTCTGAATTGTTTAAGGAGACTCCACGGCCTGAGATGGTATGGTACCAGCCTCGAGACAGACAAGACATCTGTATTCTAAACAGCTGGTGCTCCAGACAGAAAATCCCAGAAAGCACCATGGATTAAATAACAAAATAAATTATCTTAGAAAAAGATTATTGATTAATTATAAAACTAAAGTTTGTTTGTTTTTTTTTTTCAAAAAAAGTTCTTAAACTTATATATGTACATTGTGCTATGAAACCTGCAAATAGAAAAGTAGGTTCAGTTCCTCCAAGGCTGTGGGCTGACATATTCAAGATATGTTAATTAATGTTATGCCCAGATGCCTGATAACTTTACTCTCACTTAGGCTCCTAACCACAGCAGCAACTAGCGGCGAGTGGCAGCTCTCCAAGCACTGACTAGAAGCAGCCTTAGTACACAGCAGCAATGATAGGTTTCTCTTGCTCAAGAACTAGAAAACTTCATAAAGGTAGCATTCATTCTACTAAACCACAGCTTACAGTCATTTGCCTGTCAAAATTTGTTGCATCTTTCCCTTGAATAAATAAATAAAGAAAACATGACAAAAAATCAAAGAGAAAGAACTGGTGAGCAGAAAGAACTGGTGAGCAATACCTCTTCTAAGAATCACTAAGGTTCTTCCTTCAGTTTAGCTTTGTACTGTGCCAAAAAAAAATTAAAAAATAAACAATAAAAATAAAAAATAGTTAAAATAAATCCAAATGTAAAAGCAGAAGAGCATGGGGAGGACAAGAAGACCTATCAACTCAGCCAATATTAGATGTTCACAGTAACAAAACAGCCTACTTCATTATTTTCACGTATTCCTCTAAACTTAAGGCTTTTTCTGTCCCATTTAGAAGCACACCTAATGTTTCCCTCAGAAACCATTTACAACTTTGCCAGACTTCAGTCCATTAGGCTGAAACTCTTGGTGCCAGGACGCTGCCACAGGTTGAATTCACTTTGAAAGTTTCAGCTGAAATGGGTTGGTGGTTTGTTTGAACAAGCTTGTTGAAAATATAACTTAGTCAGGAGGCAGGGTAATGATCCAACTCTCTCCTCTCCCTGCTTGCAGAGGCTGACAAATGGTGAGCAGAAGCTGGTGGAAGGGCTTTGGCCACAGCTCAATAGTACTCCAGCTTCCCCGGGATGGTGCAGTGCTCCACTGGTCCTCCCAAAAAGGGAAAATCAAAGTTACCATCAAGTTAATACATCATAAATACATCTGTATATTTATTTATTTATAACAAAATACACTTGGAATCCCACCTGGAAACAAGGTCAACTCTAATGGTCATTCTAGAGCAAGGTCTGTTCATAGGCTTTATAAAAAGCAAAATGTATCTCAGGTTTCTGAATTAGAAAAACAATAGCTGATGAAAAATGTGCAGTTATAGGAGCTGTGGAGGCAGAAGGGATGGAGCAAGAGAACAAAGTTTGTTAACTTCAATCTCGACAGATGAAGTACTGGACAAAATCTGACACGATGACAAAAACTGTGTAGCTATTAAGACAGATTTCTAACTCTTTTTTCATTATCTTTTTCACATTCCAGTTTTGTACCTTTATTGTGTAGACCTATGTAAGCACATTTTACAAGCTCAAGTATTTGTAATTTGGTGTTTACAAGATGTAAAATCTAAAATTTACAGAATGTAAAAGATTCTAAAACATTACACTAAACAGATCCAAGATGTAACTTTTATGATAATTCATATTAGCAAAACAGTAAAAGTTCTGTTTGTTCAGTATATGAGTAGAAAATGGATCATGCGGCCAATACCAGACCATGTTATAGAAAGTCAAACAAAAATATAAAGTGAAAGAAATCTGCAAAAACCTTGGTGGACACACACACCAAAAACGCTTTTCTGTAGTAGATATTACATAAAAGAAAATTGTATCTTATTATTAAACTGTTATAATCTAATTACAGATCAATATTAGACATGTTAATTAAAACCATTGTTTTCTTATAACAAGTCATAGTAAGCTTCTTAATGGATTTGCTCTATATCTAGCTGTACTAGTCAAACATGTTAAATAACATAAACAATGAGTGGAAAGAAATGGTCACCATTTATAAAACTATAAGTATTGTAGTACAGCAATTTTTATTTCTTTCTTAGAAGTGTCTGACTTTTAACACAAGAAGTATTAAGTAAAAGACTTTTGTTTTGAAAATTCCAAATACGTAAGTAGTATCACTCTAGTAATAGTCTATTTAAAGCAAAATAACAATGTGATTATTATGGTATGGACAAAATTTACAAAGTGAAATCATGACATTTCTCCAGACTTCTTCTCTGTGAATCAATTTGGGATCTTGTATTTACCCAGTATAACCTTTCAGCCCATTAGTTCAGCTGCAAAAGTCACATGAGAGCTAATTGAATTCCAGCACAGTCTCCAACAGGTGCATTTTATAACATGTCAGATCCCACAGTTAAATGATTAAAGGACAGCTCTCTACTGGGTTTCCAAGTAATAAACACCTATTTTCAATACAGAAAGCATAGAGAGGCTATACCAGCTGAAATAACGTACAAACCAGCTCTACTTGTGCTTATATATCTCAGCGGAAAGCACACAAACCAACCGGTTCATCTCTTCCTACTGGTAGAAATTCAGTGAAACACAGACCAAAAGTCTATTTTCTAGGATGTTACACCCAAATCATGAAAGAATGGTCTGCTAATCAGATTAGTCTATTGGCAAGACAAAAGCAGTTTGCACACAATGTTACTCACCTTTGAAATATTATCTCTCCCCGCCTTGTGGCTAAACTGCTGTGACCTGTTGTGGGCAAAGCTCTGGTCAAGATATATTTGACCCTCCTATTTCCATGTCTATTGAGTGCACTTTCTTGAAAGTAAAACAGGTGTAAATACAAGCTCTTTCACAATGATCTCATCCGGTCTCACAATCACAGAGGGCTTGTTCAACGCTAGACAGAAAAATTAAACCATCAAAACCCATTAATACACTCTGTGTAAAATTATGATGATTCTTCATGGATTAAGAAAACTTTGGGGGAAAAATTCAGTCCTGCAAAATGTAGACAACCATATTTTTCACCTGTTTTCTTGTTTGTCTGTTTGCCTGAAACCTGGTTCATTTTATGACCATCTCTGATCTGGCCTTTCTTTACTAGCAATGCTGACTCAGCATCCTCATTACACGCTCAGGTCAGGAAGAGAGTTCTAATTTTCCCCATAAACACATTTTGGAAGAGAGCTCTAATTTTCCCCATAAACACATTTTGCTCACCTAAATTTTTCATTACTTACTCTTGCTATCTCGTTTTGTTGTCGCCCTGAGGATGAATAATATATCAGTACCCTTATTTGCTCCATTTTTTCCAATGACATTGTCCACAAACACATTCATTCTTAGACGAACTCTTTCTCTTATGTGAAGTTACTGTATGTCTATACTGTCCTATCAGTGGAAAAAAATAATTTTAGAAAAAGGAGAATTACATTAGAGCTTTCTCTGATTTAGGGCTCTAGTTTAATTATGCCAGTTTAAGGTGCCACTTTTTCCAATGTTCCAACCCAGTAGCAACCAACATATCTGAAAGCACACACATATAACTGTGCCTTGGCTGCTTCTGGCTCTTTAATCTTGACTGTCATTGAAGGTGGAGTTATTCTAAGACACTAGACTGAACTGGAGCAACAGAGATCCAGCGGTGTCCACCCAGGAGCTGTCCCATACCACCGCAGAGGTGCGACCTCTGGTAGAAGGGCAAGGTAAATAGATGCATGAGAGAGGTAACACCTTGAATGGAATAGTAGCATTCACCAAACAGGGCTGGTAAATTCTGTGAAGCTGGGAGAAGTGATTGCTCTGTCTTGGGTTCAGTATCACCTGAAAAGTATCCTATGCAATAACAGTCAAGAAGTACTGAAGGTCTCTTAAAGAAAAGCACTTCTAAAAAGTATACAGAGGTGAAACAAAGTTAATAAACAGATAATTATGAAATATACAGAGATAATCTGACTGTTTTCAGAATGGACTGAGCACCCAAATTTAGCTGAGGTCTCACAGGGTTGCTGAAAGTCCCAGGTGTTTCTTTCCAATGCACCTGCTGATTACATGCTGGCCATCTTCAGATCCCTAACATGGTCAGCACAACCACAATCAACTACAGAGTTGGTGTGTAAAGCTAATTCAAAGTCCGATTTGTCCTTCAGTGAGAACAATGTTTCTTCACCCTTTACCCCACCCTGGTGGTTCCTATCCATGTTTCTCTCGTGCACCTACCTTTACACTTGATCTCATGTCTGAATAAAGAATATGTACCTAACCAAGCCGGTATGCCCAAGGAGTTATAAACCACAAACAAATACTATATTAAGAAAAAAGTACATTCCAGACCTTCCTGAGCTGATCAGATTCTGCAAAACTGTTTATTAACGAGGGTGTACTCTCTGCATTAATTTTTACAGCTCCTGACCTTGCAGTATGTCATGAAGGCTCCTTGTGTGCCAGGCTTCTGGTGTGAATCATAGCCTGGATCTCCACAGTCTTTCTGATTTGCAATAAAAATCACACTTTTTAGAGGAACCCCACCACCACCTCCTCCTCTCTCCATTGACAGTGGAGTATACAATGAGTTCCTTTGAAGAAAAAATAATAATAATTTTTCCTCAGTGAATTTTTGGGGTTTTGATGCTGTGGTTAGGATATGAAATAATGAAAGTTATGTTAGGTGCTGCCAGAAATTTAAGAACCCCATAATTTTTTTTATACTGGAAAAATCATCTTCTTGCGTGAGAGAATTGGAAAGCTTATTTTTCTTTGTCAAGCAAGGCAGCCTTTTTTCTTTTTCCCTCTCCCCCCACCCCCTTTGAGGTTCTTCCAGCCAGTTTGCTGTTATCCTTCACACAAAACAGCATCAAAAGTAGCATTCAAAGAAAGGAAGCAGCAAAAGATAAATTGCTGAAAATAAAGCCTGCTACTGGAAAATGTGCTTTCAAAGTTTCTGCAAGACTCTAAAGTCTATTTTTCCCCAGTAGTGATAGATTGTGAGAAAAACAGTATGGACAAACCTGTCTAGAGATTAATCTTTTTCAAAGCGATTGCATACAAAGGTATTTTTACGTAAATGTCATTCATGCTTAAAAAGGTAATCCTTTTAGAATTGCTATGTAGCCAAGAGTGGTATTTTCTTAATTAAGATTTAATTGCAATTTATGTTTGTACATGTATACACACAAATATTACTTCAAATAATTTTCTTATTAGCAAATTATCCTAATCTTGTTTATTTCCTAAAAATAAAAAAGAATATTTGTTCCACAGGAATACCAATACCCCATGAACTTCTTTCTTTTTTCTCTTTTGTATGGTACAGTATCCTTGAATTTCATTCTGATGTTAATTTATTTCTTTATGAATACTGAAATTGCACCGCCACCCTAGCGCTCTTTGTATACACCCTGTCACTACTAATAAGGTACATCTGGGAGCACTGTTGTATTCTAGCAGAATTACACTGTCATTTAAGGTGGATGGTAACACAATTTGTGTCGCAAGCACAGTTTGTGGATGTGAAAGAACAGTAATCTCAGCCTGGTATTTTCAGCAGATGAAACTGACTTGACAAAAGATTTTCAAACAGACATAGTTCATATTTTCTCTTCAGGTGGGAATGTGTTGGGTTTTGGGTTTTTTTCATTAAAACAGGGCATAAAAAGACTGAAAATAAACTTCCTTCTCATGTCAGTTAACATGTCTGTATTTTTTACTTTATGTTACACGGTTGAATTGAAGAAAAAACGATTGTTTCTTTCAGAGGTTTTCTCCCCGTACTTCGTTTCATGTGGTGCTAATTGTGCTATCTGGGGCTCTGCATTTGCAGGACTGGGCTCTCGGTGGCCTTACTGCATCTGTGTTTACATCTCTCCTGCAACTGGTCAGAGGCCTGGGCCAGGGCATTTCAGCCCCTTTCAAAACCAGTCCTGGTGGAGTTTAACCAAACCCTGTGCCGCTGAGATCGGTTACTCCCAGGAGTTGATCCTGCTCAGTTTCTACCTTCCACTGACATTTTGACATAAATAGGCAGGCAGCCCTTCGCTGGTCTGCAGATAGGAGGGCTGAAAAAAGTGTGAATTCAAACGGCTGTTGATAAATTGCTCTATGAGGCCTTCACTATTAATTTCTGTCAGTAGACAGTAAAATGGCAATGGCTGCTCAACATTGTTCCAAAAACAACACTTCCTGCGACAGGGCAGACCACACTACGCTGACAGATTGGAATCGGTCTTGCTCAATTGGCTATTGAGTGCTATCTAAAATTATACAGCTGGTGTTGAACGAGGGTATTGTTCTCACTCCACGTTACGAAGCTAAGCCCCACATAAATAACAAAGAGGGGATCATGCCCACATATCTGCTCACCGGAGCAGATGGGCTTTTGTAGGCTGTCTCTGGCAGGATTTGTCTTTTGTGAAAGAATTTCCATACATTTCCTTCTCTGAGCCCTTCCCATTGGTTTCGGCTCTTGGAGTGGGTGACATGACCTATAGGTCTGATTTTGTACATGAGGTTGACTTGGAAGCTGACAAAATGAGATGGCTGGAAGTGCTTTTAGGATACAAGTGCCAAATTCTTTTTATCATTTTCTGCTGCCTTTGGATTCTCAAAAAGAAGATCTATGAGGTGGGGTCTGAGGACAGAAAATAGCTTGGTTTGGAAAGCAATGGACAAACAAGGGCCATTCGCATAGCTGGCGGATGCAGACATAGCTGTCATCCATCCCATCACAGACTTTAAACAGAAAACAAGATAGTGCAGACAGGATTGTACTGTCTTCCTGGCCAGGTTTTAAGTAGAGAGAAGACCCACCTTGCAAGCTGAGAAGTGGACATGACTAGCAGTCTATTTAGGATGCGCGCTGAAATGTGCAAGATTAATTGACTAAACTATTAAAGTAGTGCTCATCATCAAAGTGCTTATTAGACAGGATTACAGAAGTTAAGGATTGAAGTACAAGTGATCAAAAGCTCAGTCGGTAAGTCCAAGGAAGAGCATTAGATAAAACGGCTGCATTTAATGTGCAGCATGGCATTTACCTCGGGATCATGAAGAAATCCACTAAGTGACCCAATCAACCTACCTGTAGGTTAATTATAGTAAGGTACTGTAATCCATCATCAGTGTTTGCAAAATGAGCCTTCAGACTGAATGTGCTAGATACTAGTAACTATCAAAGGTAGCATTAATACACATCTCTCATTCACTGTGGTTACTTAAAGGCTGCTTATAAGGGCTGAGATGTCTGTGAAGCCCTCAGAGCCAGAAACAGCCCCACAACACAAATGCTGTACTCTGACTTGGGAAATCCACCACCCTGCTGAGGAGTCGTGTGCTAGAAAAACATCTCAGCAGGATTAATCCCTCGATTAACTTGGGAGCAGCAGTGCGGTGTTACTTGTTTGGGTCTATACTACAGTGTGTCTATAGGTTTACCCACTTGCGTGGCACTACCTTGAGAAGTGCTCTCTCATGCTGCACTGGATACCGTGGCTTTTAATAATCTTCTTCTGAGGCTAGGTTAGCAACGTGCATCATTCTCAAGAAACAGGCTGTGAATTAGATCATAATTTTGGACATGTGCCCATCCAGACCATGAAACTGGGTGTTTTATGGAGGAGTTGTTCTCTCTAAAATTCCAGCAGTCAGTAGTAGGTTGCTAAATATAAAGGAAGCAAGTGACCTTCCCTTTTAGCGTAAGAGTTTAAGATTGCTTTGTGGGAGTGCAAGAAGCAAAAAGAACTTGTGCCAGAGATGGTGAAAGTACAGAGTCAGTCAATTAAACAGGTCCATTCTCAACTCTTCCTGTGGAGCAGTTGGCTTACCCTTGGAGAAGGCGAAAGCCAGGTGATGCAAGTGAAGAAATACAATGATGTCTGGAAATGTTTGTTAAATCGAAGGATTAGATTAATAGTTGCAAAATGGAACTGACATTCACATGACTTCTTTTTAATATCCATGTTTTTTTAACAGACTTTCCCGCAAGGGCTCTTTCATACTGATTCCTGCAGTAGTGCCATTTGGCAATTGCTGCTTAAAAATGTTGTGACACCATGTGAAAATCTTCCAGTAACATTCTTGGGAGACATAATTTTGTTTCTTTTCCATATACCTCTCCCAACTTGTTTCAGGGTTAGAGACGTTTGTATGGAAATGAGACTTAGGGCTCTATTTTCTTAAAAGTTTGCCCTACAATGAATCCCCTAATTTGAAAATGCAGAGACCACTGTCACAGATGCAAATGAGGTGACTTCACAGGCAAATAGCTATGGCAATTACCAGCATGTACAATTACATGTACCTACAACTGTAACGATTATACAGCTCAGCTGGGCATGCAATTGTTCACATACAGTGAATATGCAATTATGTACTTGAGTGACACAGGATTCCCCGTTTGGAGTTAATCTTTTCCTGCTGCTTATTGTGCATATAAATTAATACACGTAAATTCCTGGCGAGAAAAGAATGTGGTGACTGCTTATATCCTCACCGTTATTTCCTATAAAAATTACGAAGTGGTTGAAAATCACATAACATGGACCAAACTTATCATATCCTGGATCAATTAAGTTCTGTGATTTCAAGTGGAAACCAATTAGTGGTAAATTAGCAACTCAAACAGTAATTGCCTTAACTTCATACATAGTCTTCTAAAATTAAAAAAAAATAAAAAAATATTAAGAAAGATACAGAAAATATACCAATGGGTTTCTTGTGTTTTAAATCATACAGTACAGTAAAATAAAACTTTGGGAACCTTAGAAAATGTTATTTATATGAAATAAAAATATTTGTCACAGCAGCAGTTATTTAAAAAATAAGGTGAGAGCAATGAATTGTGCTTTTTTAAAAGCTACATGAGAGTTCCCTGGACGTTTCCAATGCCCAAAAGATCAGCCCTGCATTTTACATAATTGTAAAGGTTTTTCTGGGATGATGAGAAAGAATACTATGTCCAGAAGGTATAGCAAGGATATAATGTTTGATTTTACATGAAATCTCCCTTTTGATCCTGGAAAACAGGAAACGTGGAGCAGGCTCTCACTGCTAAACTACTCTTCTCTATTGCATTACTTAAATGTACTAACAAGTGAGGACAATAAGGACACTTTTGTTACAAATTGCCTGGGTAGAATATGAATTAGATATAAGAAAAGGAAAGGAGCTTAGTTTGAAGAGATAAAGAGATTCAGTCTTGCTGTTTACTCCTGCTTCTGAAAGGTAAAGGAGCCAGATAACATCACATTTCGCATGCTGTCGGTAGATAAAAGTATGATGTTACTTTTGGATCTAAGAATTAGAGAGTGGACATGCTTACAGATCTTTAAATACACAGTCTGAATTTCTACCTCTGTGGTATATAAATACATACAGGTAAGCAGCTGAAATTTGCTATAAACTTCTCTAAGAAAACAAAATTTTAAATGTTCATTGTGGCCATGATCATGGCAAGCTTATTTCCTTAGTACAGAAATATCAAAACAAGAAACTACAGCTAAGACCACTAAATCACCAATTTAAAGGTGTTGCTTGGTGTTGATTGGCAGGCATTCACATCGTCTGTCCAGATGCTTGGTCCAAACTTTGAGCTCCTAGTTTAAAAATTCTTGGCTTTAACTGACTTCCAGGAAGACAGCTGTCTTGCTGGACCTGGAGAATGACATCATATTCTGCTTATCATGCAAGCTTTCTCATTACACCAAGCTTTCTCAGCCCTCTTGAAGGATGCAAGACTATTCCTCAGTTTTGGTGAGCCCTGGTCTTTGTTCTGCAGTAGTCTGCATGAAACACAATGAGGTGAACAGCGTTACTACCCCAAAAAGCAATCTTGTGGGAGAAAGGAAGAATATGTGGAGAGCCAAAAAGACCACGGCTTCTCAGTTCAAGATTTTAATTGCTTAGCTCCTCCTAATTCCTTCTGGTAAGCAAGGCTACATCACTTTTCCCTTCCAGCACACCCTTAATCATTGTGAAATTTGCCTGAGAATGCACTGGGTCAGCTCTCAATTTTGATACAACTCAGACCAAAGCCAACTGTCACAACATCTGAACAGTTATTTTTTAACAAATATTTCAGGATTTGATCTCCCCATATAGAAGAAAGAGACACAGAAATCATCCCTTCCAACATCCTATTGCATGACCCCCAAGCAAAATACCTGATGTCTTCTGGTGTGAATTATAATAGCAATGAGTCTGGTGGGAAGAGGTTCATTGCATCATATCATTCATAACTGTCCAAGTTCTTCCCCACCCCAAAAAATAAAAAACAACCCAGGAATCATTTGAGTCCTTAGAACCAATCTGGACTTGATCCCAATAAGCAAACAGAGGCCTTGGATATTATATGCTTTAAAAAAGCCATCAGGTTTGCCACCATTAGGGCTGAAAGTTCAGTTTCTGCAATGAGATGTTGCATATTGGCATATTGGCACGTCTCTGCTACTGCTGTAATTAGGCCAATCACAATAAATACTTGCTGAGTGTTTCTCTGTTTAAAAAATGTCATTACATTGGGCCTTCTACTGGCTTTTGGGCTTTTCATCATGATTAAAGAAGGCTAGACTGGAAACAGACTCCTTAGGCTAACAGTGGTGCTGATTTCAAGGATGAGGAGACTGAGGAGGAAGGGAGCCAACTGCGCACCTACAAAACCAGCAGAATGACAAATGCTCCTTGAATCATTTCATACATTGGCAATCCTAATGAAAATGAAAGCAAAGCTAACTCATGATGCTTTTTGAGAATATTTGGATGTATTATTCTGCATTACCTTATATAAATACATATATACACTCCTTAAATATAAATATATATGATAGAAAATGTTCAATTATAATTTAGCGTCTTGTATTGTTTCATGTTCAGAAGTGAAAATAGCTTAGAAAATCCTCCATAGAAAATAGCTATGCTTTACCCAGTTCAATTTTATAGAACTTTCTCATTGTTTTATGACATGTTTTATTATATACTTACAAATTTTAACTTTGCAGTTTTTAAAATGAGAGCTGAAGATGCAACCCAAACCTTATTGAAATTTACAGGAGTCTAGCAGGGACAAAAATTGCATCTTATGACTGACTTTAGCAGTAGAAATGAAAGTTACTGCACAACATTGCCCAGTGAGAGATGCGGTTTCTTGTGCTACAGAAAATGGCTAAAAACCCCACAAACCAGTCTTGGATGAAGGGATTTTGAACATTTCATTGTTATGCATAAGCATCTATGCCTTATTTTCATCTTATTATATTATTGTATCCAAACTGACACTTACCTTTGTTAATTTTAAGTCTGTAGGGTTTTACAGGTATATTCACAGGCACAGAGCAGAGCAGAAAGACTGCCATTCATAAGACCCAAATATGGGGAACAATATCCAGTTTATCTCCCACATGCAGTAGACAAGCTTCCTCTTCAACAGACCTCCTTGCTAGGAGCTACAGAGTTGCCTGCTTCAGCGGTGATAGCTGTGCAGAGCAAAGTAAGGTCTGGTGAGCCCTTGAGCCATTAAAATCAAAACCAGAACTCTTGGTGGCACATTTAATTTCTTTCCTGTCCTTTTCCTCTCTCCAGTTTTCCACTGAATTCTTCTCTTCCTCCCCTCTTTCTTTCTGTCATCTCTTCCTCTGAACACCAAGAGCTGTTTCTGGAAAATGTGTTTTCAGTACCTATAGGGAGAGACCTCTGTTTCCCAGAGGGAATCTCTATTACATTGCACAGTCTCCTGTAAGAACTTGCCTCTGTGATTTTCAATACCAGCTTCTTCTTTCTGTTCTTCTCTTGCTTCTCTTTGATTAGCTTTTTCCAATGTTCCTAAATCCTTCCTGCCAACCACCCAGTCATACTCGCCAGTATGCTGTTTTCTGCAGCATTTCCAGGTCAAGGTTTAAATGGCAATGGATTAACAGGAATAAGTTTAAATGCCACAATGTCAGTGAGAACCACAGAAGGACACAGGGTGAACGAGCCCTAGGTGAAGCACTTTCCTTCCTGAAAAAAGCAAAGAAAGATTAAACATTATTTTTATCTAAATGCTGTCATCATGAGAACGGTGTCGCTTACTAATTAATTTCTTCTGAGTCCTCTACAAATCTCCAGACCTCACAAATGCCAAGTATAAGCCTTAAAGCTTGCTGGTCCTTGGTTTCTTTGCTAGGTTTGATAACCACCAAACTGTATTCTTTGTAATGTGCCCCTCTACTTAAAAAAAATGTGGGCTACCTTAATGTATTATCCACTATTCAGAAATTTTATCCCCAAGATAACAGCATGACAAAAGGATTATCATTCAGTCACATCAGATTTTCTCTTTTTAAGTTGTATATCTCTAATCATGCTAGAAGCCTATAATTGGAGATGACCTACGCAGTCAGGATTTTGTGTATAACACCTTAGAACCACGAGGAAAACACACAGATTGTAAGACTTTCCATTGTACTCTGAGAGCTATTAACATGTTGTGTGTAGGTGTATTTATTATGTGTTGCAAGCAGACCGAAGTTTCTTGACGAGATGTGGTCCCTATCGTAATCACTATAAACATGCGTTTGGCATATGAGGCGGTGAAAAAAATATCGCATACTTGGATCTTCCTATAATTTTAAGCTCAGTGAGGACAAAGAAGGTAAAGAAGTTGCAAGCAGCCTATTTACTTTGCTTATAATGGTTTTATCTTTATTATTTGGGTAAGTGAGGCAGGTCTAAAATTCATTGGTACCTGGAAAACGAATAAAAGCAAAAGAAAGTCCCCTACCCTGAGTAAAATATGGACTAAGCTTCGAGTTCTTTGGAAATATGTGTAGCTTTTAGGTTAATAGTCTTGGGGATACCTTTTTGTACTTTAAGGCACAGCATATCATGAATTTTACATGCATGGCAAGAGGAGGCTTTAAATATGTTCATCTACTCCCAGATACGTTTGTGTTTTATCCCTGTTCACTGACTAGTTCCATTCCAGATTTTTGCAATAATCTCTCCCTCTTGCCGTACTTTACAAATTCTTGCAGTTAACCGCCTATCTTCACATGTTTTGATTAATATGGGAGGTGGATCTTCTGTAACAGTGGAGAGATTTGTATTATACCCACGTCCTTTTTCTGTTTTGCAGTACAACAAAGCAAACAAACGGAAAGTCAAACAAAAACTCCTTCAGCTCTCCCACAGATCTTTTCCAAATGTATCTCAGGGGAAGGGCTTGAGTTTTCCAGTCCCTCACCCCCTTCCTGTACTGTCTGCTTATAATCTAACTTTCTTCATTAACTGGAAAAGAAGATTGGCTGCTTCTTCAGCTATTCACACTTCCAGCAGTGAATACACTTTATCTTATTTCCTCAGTGAAAATGTACAGAATTTTTACAATCTGTACTGTTATTTGAGTATTATTCCTCCCTCACTTAATCCTGAGCTTTGACGATGGAAGTCCTGTTGTCTCACCTCTACAATGCCTCTGCAGCTACTTCCAGGACGCAGAGGTAACTCTCTACTGAGTCAAGAGGCAGGATCATGAAAAACTGCATGTCTTGAAGGTCTCCTGTGCATATGTCAGTGGAAAGAAACAAAGTGTGTTGTCAGCTGCTAAGTAGGGCCTTTGATTCAATATGGCATGAAGCTCTCCCTTCCAGTCCCCCTATGGCCTAAAGTGAGGACACTGTGTGATGACAAAATCATTTCAGCTCTTAATTAAAAAACAAACAAACAAACAAACAACCCAAAAATCTTTCAACCATAAAAATTGGTCAGAAATCATGAAAATACGAACCTGAAAATGTGTCAAAAGCCAAAAGGCAACTCCTCTCCTTCCCCCCCCCCCCAAAATCTTCAATGTGCCTTTTCTAACTTCAGCCTTTAAATCAATCTCAAGATTTTTGGAAACTTTGGTATAGCAGTAGTGTGGGTAATTGTCCAGAAGAATACTGTGTTTGGAGATTTCTTACCCTTAATTACATTTCTTAGTGCAGTGTTTCTTTATAATGCTTCCCTGGGGTGTCTCACTGAGACTGGCCATGCAAGGCTTTAACGTGGTCATTTTGTAAGTGACTGTTACGTGCATATCCATACGCTTCCTCATTCTCTTTTCACTTCATTTCTACTGGCGAGCGTCTTACCTGAAGTGTAAAGCATGGCTTAATCTGAGAAAAACAAACTAAAACAGGAGGAGATTAGAGCACCCCAGAAAAGATATAGCAAGTGGGATCTTTTATTTCATGTTTTCAAATGTGCCAGATTTTCCCATACAGTTCTGAGTACTGCCACAGAACCTGCAGCCTGACTATTTTTTTTTTTTAATCAGAAATATCAATATGATTTTTCAAGCAGGGACATGATCTTTAGTCCTCAACCAGTGCCCGAATCCTCTTTACGACAATGGATGAGTTCTCTTTTATAAACAGATGTCAATGGAAACAACACTTGAGGTTCTCCTTTTTCTTTTTTTATGCCTACATAATTATGAAATGAAAAAAAAAAATGGAGTAGGGATCAGAACAGTAAGGAACTTAAATGTCATTTTGCTTTGCCCCTGCAAGCTGTCTGTGTTGGAGCCTCTCCATGTCCTGCCCTCACTCCCTCTGTTTGAGTTTCTACCCTTCGAGTCAGTCTGGATGTGGACGTGAGTCTTCACTGAGCTCACTGCAGAACAGAGGCCCAAATGCCTGAGAGAGAAAAGGAAAAACCTTGGCAGATTGCTAACATATCAAGTGTTAATGAATACAGTTCTCTAATTAGAAATGTCTGCAAGAACTGAGTAATAGGATCCTTTGAAAATGTGACAGTTTTTAATTTCTTTTGTTAGTAGAGTTTATACTTTTCTGAATTAGAGCTTTTATCAAACTGGCATCAGACTTTAGGAATGACAATAATACTGGAAATACAAATAGAGTTTCTTTTGAAATCACTAGCTAAGCTAATATTTTATTGAAATTCGGAGTTTCTGGACTTTATTAGGTTAATAGATATAATTTAAGAACCTTTTTTTTCCCTCTTTGTTTTCTTTCACTGTTTAAAAAAAATCCTAATGAATGTAAGATTGGCTGGCTGGAATTTGCTAGCTAATTTTCAGAAACATCTTGACTTTTTTTTTATTTAATTTCAAATGTAATACCTCCCCAGATGGCAGACTTTGTGATTCATGGCAGCAGTTCAAAAAGGTATATTAACTGCCTCTAAACTGCTCAGCATCAAGCATTTACTGGACTTAATCATGAATTGGCTTAATATTAATTAAAATAAGTCCCTTCCTCAGAGTGAAGTTTCAGGAGATGCGGATGGTTTTACTTCTGTGTGCCCACCTCCATTTTATACCAACCCCCCCCCAAACCAGAACAAAACGCTGAAGACCCGGAGCAGCACATAAACACTGTATGTCCCTTGAAGTCCTCTAAAGGAGCCTGAAAGGGATGGTTTCTTTCATTCTTGGCCAAACAGTGATAGACAAACAGGTAAAAAGGCAAGGAGAAAAATACCATTTACTCACTGTAGCAGCAGGAAATCAAGCAAAGAAAATAAACAGGGTTTGAATCCCGGGCCTTTAACCTGCTAGTCAGACAGTTTTCTACAGTTTCATTCTGTGCACATTTGTGTGCTGGTAAATGATGAAGGGGAGGTAGAGGAACTGAAGGCTTGTGGGATCCCTGGGACTCCCACAGCTATGAGCACAGCTGTACAAACACACGCAAGCTTTGTTAAGGTAGGGTGGGCAATAGGCTGAAACTGCTGAGCCGATCTGACCTATAAATCCCTTGCAAAAGCTCTGCCTGAGAGAAAGCCAGAAGTTATGTGTAAATGTTTTAGCCAGCCAATTGTTTTTGGTCCTTTTCCGTATATACATAAAACCTCTAACATCCTCCTGGCTAGATAATTTTGCTAAGTGGAGGCTTTGAGCGTCCTGCTGAATTGCTGATTACCTGGGGCGGGGGGAGGAAAGGGGAGGGATCAGTGGGTGGATGGAGGAACTAATAACTCAGGAACTCATTCAAATGAATGTGGAGTTTTAAGGGATACACGATATATCACATAAGCTGACGTAGGGCTAATGGCTACAGGAAGTCTATAAAAAAGAGAATGCGACATCCAGCAGCTTGTTTTGAGGGGAAGGATGATATGAATTGGTCAGATTAGCAACAGGAAGATTAGATCAATTATTTTGAATTGGACTGATACAGTCTCTGTCTTCCCTTCCTCCCCTGAGCCTCCCTCAGTAGATCACCCTCCGCTCATTTGCAGATACGATCTCACGCGAGGACCCAGCGTCGCAACCCTGTGCTGTCCTGAGTGCGTGTGGACAGGCCATACCAGAGCTCCTCCCCAGTAACACTTACCATGCAAATCACAAAGCCATCAGCACCCTTCCTGAAGAAAAGAAAAATAGGGGATCTTTCTCAGACTTTTTTTTTCCCTTTCCAAACATTTCTGAACTCTGTGTGACCTCCTCTACAACTGAATCTAAGCACCTCTAAATACATAGCAAATTTAGAGAGTACAAAACAGGGTAACACATCGCAAACCGAAGGAAGCTAAAGGAAGTAACGAGAAGTGGAACAAACAAAGCTGAAGATGAAAATTAGGCAGCCTAAACCAGAGAAAGTTGAAATAAAACATATGGATTGGAGTATTAAATGTAGTGGGAACGGTACAACCTGCCCCCCATTTTCTTCCCCTTCACCATCCTTCCCACCACCTAAAAAGCAGTTAAACTACAGGGGGATAATATCACACTTGGGATTTATGAAACAAAATCAATGAGAGCAATGGGAGTAACGTCACTCCTGTAAATGATCAAAATGCACCAATTACAGGGAGGTGTTAATCCTCATCAGACCTGTTTGCTGCTGTGGCGGCATTTGAAGTAAAGCTGCTCTGGAAGTGTTAGGGGACCCGCTATTCTCACAGCGTTTGGAGGAGTGAAGGTATTTCCACCCAGCCTTCCCCAAAAGAAGTCTGAAGAGGAGGAAAGAAAGAAAAGGCTAGGTGTGGGGAGGGGGTTAAACATCATATATTGGTTCATTTCTTGGATAGGAATAAAAAAAATCTAGCAAATGTTGGGTGATGGGCCCAAAATTCCTTGCACGAGTTCTGCTGCTAGAGCTTTTCTCCCATGACTGTCACCATGTCCAGATCTCATTGGTGATCTGATAACTCAGTAATTGGAATTGGCTGCCTTTCATGCTGTATATTTTTATGCTTTATGACAGAGGAAATCAGAGTTAAAAAATTGTTGAATCTGTACTTGCTTTAGCTTGTAACTGAAGTGCATTGCGAGTTAAGTAGAGATCCATGGCTTCTAAGCTGATGTTGCCAGGAAGGATGACAAGTGCGGGAAGCTTGCAGGACCAAGTCCTAGAAGACAAAAAATCAGTAGCAAGTCAACCACGCAGGTGTTTGAGGTTTGTTTTGTTTTGCCCTTTTTCTTTTCTATCTCTAGAAATATAATTTGTGCTGTTAAATATGGGTAAAATGTTTGGATTTAACGTGATAGTTCTCCTTGGGGTGAAACTAGTTAAGCTAATTATGCAGTGATTCACGGAGATTATGCATTGAATGGGCATTTTGCTCATTGAGAGACTGGTTTTCTCTCTCTGGGTTTTAAAGCAGTAGACTCAAAGTCTAAAGCTTCTCAAAAGCCAGTTTGCTTCCCTTGAGGTGGACCATTTTCTGCTGTGGCACTGAGAAAAGACAGAGACAAAAGGGGAGGTGGGAGACAAGGGTGGCTGACCTTGCCAGGGCTGCCAGTAGCACTTGGACCAGCTGCCTGAGCTCTTGCTTAAGCAAATTAGGGAGTAAGGCTGTGGTCATTTTTCCACTGCATCCTATTTCTGACTAAAGGCCAGAGGCCGTGCCTTGGGTTAGTCCTACAGAGAACCTCCTCTAGAACCACCTACAGTTACACAGGAGGTGAAAGGCAGCATTGTCTCTGCAGAAGCTACTGAATGGTGCCTTTTGGAGTTTCCGCAAAGCCAAGGCACTCTTGGGTTTTGCAGGTACAGAGTACAAATTAACAACAGGCCGCTCAGAGGGGCTGGGGAGTTCCATGCTTGGAAATAGTCAAAACACAACTGGACGCAGCCCCGAGCAAGCTGCTGTAACTGGCCTTGCTCTGCTCAGGGGGTTGGACGAGGCCATCTCCAGAGGTGCCAGCCAGCCTCAACCCCACTGTGAGCCTGTCACTCTGTGAACAGTAAACTCTGTTTTCTTGGGCTTGACGTGGTGCAGAGTGAGTGACTGAGCTTCAGAAGGAAAAAAGGATACAAAAATAGGGCCACTCTTTCTCACTGCAATGGCAAGGTTTCTTTGCTGCGCTACTCTTCTGCACCATCAGTCAGCCATCCACCATGCAGATGGCCCTGCCCAGCGTTGCTGTTTGCTTGGGGCCAGCAAGAGCTCCCCATACTGTGGCCATGAGCTGCAGGGTCTGTCCAAACAGGTAGGACAGAGGAAACCTGAGACATCACAAGCTATGGCATGGCCTTTTGTTTCTTGGGGTTTTTTTCCTGTAGAATGGTCATGATACGGTCATAAAGTGCAGCAAAATGTAATTATAGCAATACTTAAATATTTATAGGTTTTTTCTCTGTTTTTTCTTTTCTGCCACACAGAAAGTGTCCTTTCCAGGAGAACAAACAATGGAAATTTGTGTAGCATGGAGAGCAAATCATGAGGTGCCAACTGCCCTCAGACCCCGATCATACAAGGAATTCTGTTTTATTGAAATACCTTCCTGACTCCAGGCTCTGACCTGTGAGCACTTCAGCAGATGGCATCCGGGCAATTACAGCCGAAACTCTCCAGCAGAACTGGTAAATATTGTACTGCTAATTCCTTTCAAAATGTGCCAGGGCACAGGAGGCAAAAAATTAATGACATATTGCAAATTTCCAGCGTAATCTTTTTATGCTATGTGTAATGTTTTACTGAAGTCTTAGCTTTCTGCTGTACTAACAAAAGGAAAACACGTGATGAGGTGTAACCTCATGATAACATTAGAATATAGGGCTGGCGTAAAATTGTCAGCTGAAATTTCAGTTCCAGGCCCATAATGATACTTATACTACCATGACTTCCATTCATCTCTGGAAAGTGTTACCAAATGCTGCCCGACAGACATGTTACTTATTGATGGAAATCAGTACTTATTGCTAATCTGAAAAAACAAAGGCCAAAAGAAAGTGGATTACATTTTTTTCCCCGTTTACCTTCCTCTGTTTCACTAGAGGTTCAAAAAGTCTATTTATAATGTAAAATAATTTACAGCTGGTGGATCTGAACTTGCACTTCATACTCAGGCCAATGAGCTTCCAGAAGATAAATCTGTTTTCTCAGTCAGAGAAAACAAGGGGTGAAATTTTGGTCCATCAAAAGCTAATGCAAAAGTCACATTGACTTCTCTGGAGCTAGGATTTCATCCAATATATAGCTGTAGCTCCATTTTAAACTATGATCAATAGAGATGCAATGGTCTTACTCGCAGCCACTGAATATCCTCACAACATGGGAAATAGATTAGTTACATATTTCATAGCCTTGGTACAGAATACTTAGCTTGCAATTTGTGGTGCGTAGTTCATACCTAGTGGAAACTGCTCTAGGTTGAGGAATCAGAGCCCTTCTCCAGAAAAAAATATACACATTGGTTCCAAATATGGACTCTGAGAGCTTAGGTGGAAATTTTTTGTTGTGTAGCCATTAATAACCTTGTGCATTGATCAGTTCTTCTCATTTGGGTGCTTTCTTGTGGAGGAAAAAGCACTCATGAATATTCATAGCAATCCTAGCTGAAATGGTTTGTAGATACTATCAAAGGAATGGTTTGCTGTTTTATCTCAAATGAAAACATGAAAATATGGGGTTTGGCAGTATTTATCTAGTTGTCATGAAAAGACAGCTTTTTCTTTTTGCCATTTTCCTTTTTTTTCAGACTGAAGCAATCTATAACACTATAAATCCTACTGATAAGGAATTTAAAATAGAGATTTTTCTTTCTAAATCCCGAAAGTATTTCTTACAAATGAATGATAAAAAATCATCACTGTTTTGTAGCATGTCCCCAAGTGAGGATTTTCTCCTGTTTCTTAACACTCTTCCTTTGCTACTCTGCTACAACCAGACCTATCAGCTGGCACACTTCATTCTTCTTAAGCAATTGATTGAAGACAGGAAGTTACTTTGTTTATAGAAATGATGAGTTAGACCTCTAGAAGTGCTATAAAACAACAGATAGTGAGGTGATCATGTTAAAAATATTTTAACATTTTTCAAGGGTCAAGTTTCAAATAAGAAGTGGTGTTTTCCTTGGGGAACTTTAGCTCGACCAAATCACTCAAATTATTTGAAGTTCTCCCTGAGATCCATGTGCTTGTCTACACCGTTAATCTCCAGTCTACTTTGATGTTTCACCATGACTAAGCTATATGAGGTCTCCAAGCATTTTTTAGATGAGTCTGAATGCTAATAAAAGATGGGAACATAAAATGATGCTTTCAACTGGTAACTTGTTCAGAAAATGTGCTGACAGTATAAGTGAACACAGTATACAGTATTAGTGTATTTACACAAGTCTTACCTAAGACTGTCATTTTCTGTCAGAGGCATGTGTAGCCTCTGTAACTCTCCTGTATGTCCCCACATTGTTTGTCCATATTGTTTTATAGATATTTTTCCAAGACATTAAAAAAAGAAATTCAGAATGTTTCAGTTTAACTGTTAAAGCTTATAGACTATGTAATGCATGACAAAATGCATGTCAAATTCTGCCTCTGAGAAATGGAGGGGATGTTCATATGCTTACTAAATGCTTCTGCTAAGATTAACCAGCACCCGTTTTGGGGGCATAGTGCTGCCTACTGAGGTGAAAGACAGAGAAAGCTCTATTGCAGATGTCTCTTTACCAGTTTATCACATCCGTACCTCTATGGAAAAAAAAGCAGAGGATGGTAGAGGATTTATCCCCCCTCAGTGGGGCATGTGAAGGCAGACTACAGAGAAGTCAAAGAACCTCCAATGATTTATTATTGTGAAGCGATGAGGGAGAGGTGAGATGTGCTGGTTTCCTGTAAAGGGGCTGTGACTGCCTGCCTTTCCATAGATCAGACTGGTCGGAAAGGTGGCACTTGCACAGGCTTAGCACAAAACCCTGCTACCAGCCCTGTTACCTGCTTGGTGCTTACTCATTTTGTCACCTGCAGCTCTGAAGAAAACGCCTTCAACAACACTGGTTTTCTGGACTGTGAGAAATGATGACAGAGAATATGGAGTCCTTCCTAAAGGTTTGGCTTCCAAAAAAAAATGTGTTAAAAGATGGTGTATTGACTTAGCAGAATGCAAAAATGGCAGTGAAAGTTACCACTCACCCACCAACAGCTCAAGACAGCCAAAACATCTCGCTTGAGAACTCTAAATAAGTTTATATTTTGGAATATAACAAATATTTCCTGAAGGACAACACAGATGTTATGAATTATCACTTATATCATTTTAGCACTGAATAATTCCAGTGATCAGCTGGGACCTCACTGCTCCACATGTGTGTACTGACAAGGGAGATCCCCTGTCCCAGGCTCTAGCTAACTTGTAATCCATAGTTTAAAAGAAATACTAGGAAGAAAAGGAATAGAAATACATTTACGAAAACATTTCATGATTAGCTCCCACTTTGTCTCCGACGACAGAATTTCTGGGCTGACCCTTGTATCAAAGGGGTGGCATTAGTTTGAGTATCCTTGGTTATGACCCCAGTGTTAGTCCAAAGTAAAATGAGGATACTCCAGTTGGGTGCCATATATCTGATTGACTGTTAGCAGTAAAATTAGTAAGCTCGGAATTATTTCTGAAAGCAACCCTTGACCAACTGGCTCACAGTATTTCCAACTGCTGTTCCAAGATATTTTTAATTGGCTTTTCCACTGTGTTTCAAAGTGTTAAGCTATCTGTTACGATTTATTGGCAGCTTCTAAAAGTACTCCACGTACATAGGCAAAGCTTACAGCATAAGATAATATTTCTTATGCGTTTACTATGCTGTTTAAATGGTACAATCTTTATGTCAGCCAGACTATTTATGAAGTACTTTCCTCAAAATGGTTTAGGGATAATAGCTTATATTCCTATGTCATGAGTTAAGGAAGTAAAAACTGACTGAAACAGCAACTAGACTCTTCAGTTCTTTAGATTGCAGACATGGTGATCTCATGATCTTCCCCATGAAGCAGAAGGTTTTGAATATCTGGATAAAAGCTAAAATATTTGAAAAGTTGAAGTAAGCATAGGGGAAGAAATCCGGAAGATAATGTATAAATTTAACATCTGGAGTCCTCGTTTGGAATAATGCTTTCTGATGCAGTGGTGGATAGAGTAATCTTTCCTGGAACCACTGGCAGCATGAGTGCCAAGAGGCAATTCCCCTGTGTTTAATTTTTTAGTACAGTCATTCATTTTTAAAAAACACACGCTGATCAATTGCCTAAAATTAAGTGTGAAGACTCAAATCCAGAGCATCTAAGCAGGAGCACTCGTTTCACATCAAATAGGAGTCTTGCAAAACGGCTGTTAGGGCAGTGGGGTCCTCCTGGAGCTCAGCATCAGCGTGGTTATGCAGCGCAGACTGCGCCGGTCCAAGTCTTGCTCTGGGCTGCCCTGGCTGGAGCTGCAGTGGCTTGTTCTCACCGTTAGAGTTCACCTGAGAGTAAGGATGCCTCCAGCTGCAGACGTGTGCGTGAGTTCCTAGCTTTAACATTTCTTTGCCCAAATTCTCATCTGGTTTTGGGGTGGAGGTTTGGGTTTATTTGGGAGGGAGAGGGAAGGAGATGGATTTTAGGGCATTTATGCAAAGCTGTTTGAGCATAGTCAAAAATCTGGCCGTTCTTGCCCAAGTAAGTGTAGGTATCTCTGAGCCAAAACTCCACTGAGCGTACATAAGGAGCAGTGCAAGTCTTTATTTCTGGTACTCATTCCAGAAAAGATGGGATAATTGTATTTTCTTTATAAACTGCAGCAAGATTGTTTCAAATGCAGTGTTTTCATTTATTCAGCAACATTCAGAATGGTGACGTTGTGGCACTCTTGTTGCAATGCCTAGTTAACTCTTTCATCATTTGAGGCTCAATAATCCAGTTGCACTCATTCACTTTGCGTGTACTCCCTCTCACATGCCTATTTAAAATACCTCCCAAATCCTCTTCTGGTAAGATACAAGATTAGGTGCACTAGAGTTTTTTTAAAGACTCATAACTGTATCTATGGCCCAGGGATCATAGGAAAAAGTGTTATGTACAATTCTATGCACTGCCATTTATCTACACGTAGCCCAAAGATTTTACAAGTCAAAATGCAAGTTTTCACGTGTTTTCTTTCTGTAAAGCACAAGTTCTTGAACAAGAGAAGAATTGCATGTTCTTGCATTTTCAGCAAAACATATAGGAGATATTTAGTCCAGGACAAAATTTTATTTTGCTTTTATTTTGTATATTTCTGCACCTCTGTCTGCCTTGCATTCCCAGCACTCTCTAAGAAATAGAAGAAATTTGTTACAAAAAAATCAAAAGGTTTAATATCTGCACTGTGCCACAGGACAGCCAGACAAATCCAAGCCACCATCACTATGCCAGACTTCTAAAACAGCAGTGCAAAAGTTCTCAGATGATGGGACGAAATAGCCATGCACTGCATTAAAGAGGAAGAACAAGGCTCTTAACTAATTGGTTTTTCCTTGGTGTTGATCGTGCCATACACCCTCTCCTAGAGGTACTCACCCACACTGTGCCTATGTGCTGAGCTCTGCTGCTGCCCTGGAACACTGTTGCATCCACTGGAGTGAATGGCAGGATTGGTACCAAAGATCCTGCTGACCCAGGAGTGGGTATACAGAAAGGACCATAAGCAGTCAAAGAGGGAAGAGAAACTCTTCCAGACAAATGTTTTCAGCTCAGGGGATTTTCTAAGGGTGATTCAGTTTGTCTTTCTGGAATTCCCCCACGCATCCAAACCTTACGAAGATGTCTGAGCTCCTTGTTGCTTGTGGATACAGCAGTAAAATACACTGCAAATTCCGATGTCAATGTTAAGACAATGTCTCCCTTAGAAATTCTGCTGGGGTAAAATAAAGTGAAGACAACTGTAGAAAACACAGTTTAAAGGCACCTTTGAAGGTCCTGTACTCCATTTTCCCATCTTACAGCAACTGTCTGGAATCCAGTGCTCCTCCTGACAGTAGTCTGTAGCCATAAAGCCACTGAAATAGCAGATGAGCGTGGTTTCTGAATCATATTGGGTAAAATAATAAATCTAAGTCTGTACCAAAACTCAGGAAAAATTGTGATGTGAAATAAAGAATGTTTGAAAAACTGGAACCAGTTCTTCATTTTCTGTATCTGAGACCAGTAACACTGGAACATCATCTAAAATATGACACATGTGGATGAGACCTATTGTTGGGATTCTTGTGAAAGAATCTCATCCCATAAAACCATAAGTAAAAAGTAATCATAACAATGGTACCTGAACAGGGATTTACTGTGGGAAGGAATAACTGAGCTGGCTACTGGAATTCCCCTATGACATTTGGCTTTCTAGACCTGCACTTGGGTCAGCTATGTGGATATTTGTCTTCAACGTTTCTAGGTATTAATCTTCCAAACTTTTTGAGACTTGTCCAGTTTGGTGTTTCATTTTAATTATAGTGAATGAAATTTCTCTCAACAAACTACATTTGGCTCCTTAATAACAGTGGTTGACCAAGTTAATATTTGAGGTGACACTCTGCATCGTGGCTCCAACAGCCACCTTTCATGCACTCTCCACTGGGCTGCTTACAATGCTGAAGACTCCAACCTAACCTTGGCCTACCAGCCTATCTCCATTACAGTAATGTTTCTGAGGCACTGTGATACTTTGCATGGCAAGACCATGCACTGCCTCCACAAAGGTTTATAGGAGTGCTCCTTGAAAAGCAACCTCCTGTCTTATTTCCTGTGGTGGTGGGAATGTGGACCAATCTAAAACAGACTTTCTTTTAATAGGTTGAAATGGGCTGAAGAGAAGGCAAGGAGCTCCTCTTCTTGGCTGAGGTAATCTGTCCATCATCTGAGGGGTTTGTAAAGAAGTGTGGTGGATTCATCATTTCAAGAATAACTGCAGTTTATAATTGCTTAGTGATGTTGTCACCTATGAGAACTGAATCTCTCTCACATTGGTGTGAGAAGATCAAGATATTAAAAGGACGGTACATAGCTTATATTATTTCTTTCAAGAAATAAAAAGCACTGTGATGTCAACTTTCACTCTGGATCTTCCTGAATCTTGGTAATCTCTGCCTATTTATTTCAGATAGTTAACTGAGATGAATGGAGTTAAGAGTTTACAGGTGATTTTAATAACCATTTTTGCACAACTTAAACTACAATGGAGAGACATTTCGTAGCATTTTTCTGACAATTAAACCAAGAAAAAATACAGTTTCCCTCTGCAATAAAGAGTCTTGGAGGTTATGGAGACCAATGACTGTAGTGCTACAAGATCAGAACATATTAAAGGATTATAAAAATGTCAGTTTAACTTGTATCAACCTTGGCTCAGTGTATTTCTGCTTTCCACCACTGACATTTTGATTGCCTACAGTATACTTATATGTATGTCCTTTTATCAAACTTTTTTCTATTACATTAAATTCAAATACATTTGTATTTGTTCAAAAAAACATCAGCATAGTGCGTGTTTTTAAATTATACATGCTTCCAACCCACCTTCCATGCTCCATCATGGTGCTGATATATATTTAAGACAAATATTACTAACAGTTTGATTTTGGTTACACAAACACTTCACTTGTTTAGATTTTACAACATTTTATAAAGTGTTTTCCTGCCTAAAATATTGAGCTCTTTCATTCTTCCAGCTTGTGGCCATCCCTGTTTGATTGCTTTTAAACAAATCACATTTCTGAATGAAGCTTCATTTGTTCTGCCATTACACTATTCTTCCTGAAGCTTAAACTAAGCAAAGGGATCTCTGCTTTTCCATGCACATTTTACCCCTGACGCTTTCAGTCATGTTGAGATTTTCTGGAAGTCTTCCATAATTACAGTTTCAAAATATGCCAAGTGTAGTAACAAAGTGTCTGTAGGCTGTTGAAACACCTCTTAAACTCTTTGAAACCGATACATTTGTGATTCTCCATCTGTGTTCATCTGGAGGGAAGAAACAGTAAGAGGGAAATTCCCATTTACTGGAATGGGCTTCCCTTATGTCCTTGTGGATCCATCCATCCACAGCATGACAGGCTTGTGAATGGGGGTGACCTGTGCCTACCTTTGAATTCCTGCAAAGTTACGTTGGCTGCATTGTCAAAGTTTTAAAAATAGTCAACAGTGCATGCGTAAAATCATGATGGCACTTCACAAGGTAAAGCAAAGCAAGATAAAATAGGCTTGAGATGGATAAATATGGTGATAAAACCTCTGCTACCACAGAGAAAAGTAACTGCTTTTTGTCTGTTAAACGCATAGTGCGTTTAACATCTAAGCATATCTATGCTGCCAAGAAGAACAGCCTTGCTGACGGAGTGGACTGCAGTGGCAGCTTATAGAGCACCTCAGTGTCCCCCACCTAAAGGGACCATGGCACGAGCAAGCAGGGCTCAGTCACAGAGCCCAGTGCTTCATTAATTCAGCCAAGTATGAAGCTGATAATATTGAAAATATGCTCAGTAATCATAACAATAATAGTTATTTATGTGTCTTTCTGTAGTCCACACAAACCTTCTACTTCTTAAAGAAGAAAGACCTCAATCATATTATATGACCATATTCATCAGCCTTTTTTTTTCTCTTTTTTTGAGATAGATCATTTCCTTCAGATCCAATTGCCAAAAAAAATCTGTAGGCATACAGCAGAACTGTTGCTGTTTTAAATCTCCTGTATTTTTTCAACTGCTAAATGTAAGACTTTATGCTTTAGATTTTCATACAGAAAATATACAAGAGCTTTGTGGAAAATGTGTCGGGCATGCAGTAAAGTACGCCATGCCAAAAGTATGGTATGTTTCTTCAGATAGTCTTCCTCAGGGATTTTATTTGCGTTGGTTCTGGGCTGTATTAACATTGCTTTGTTAAAATATTTCCTTTTCCACTGTCATTTGACCACTTGTAGAAATGCTTCTTATTGGCTAACTTTTTTTTATTATCAACTTCACTTGAAGGTCCCATTCCAGCTAACATAATAATAGGATATAGTGTCAGGAGATTCATAAACCATAAGACCACTAATTCTAACGCACTGCAGGCAAGTTATATGTATGGCAACATAAAACAGTGTGACATGCGGTATTACAAAAGGTGTCATAGAACTGTGGAACGTGTATATCATGCTATTCACTAATTGTCCAGATATGACAAAAATCATCCTGGGAGATGTATATGCAGTATGAAAAACCGGCTTACAGCACCATCAGAAATGAAACCTGGCCCCAGTGCAATTGTTTAATTTAACATTCTGAAGATGTGATATCATTTTTACCTAACTGTAAAAGAGTGAGCTTTGAAGTAAGACTTCAGAAAATACTGAGTCATTTCCTGATTCAAATATAAATTGACTTCCAAAGTTCTCATTGCCTAAATCAGCTTTGGGTGCCACTAATCTGCAAGAGAAATTCCTTATTTTAATAGATTCACAGTGGAAACAAATACAGCTATAAGGACAAAGTATTTATTTTCCATCCTAGTATTTTTCATGATCTTTGACATCAAAGCAAGAAAGTGTTAATGCTTTTTTGGTTGAGTTGCCTTGACACAGTGCAAATTTCTTTACACCAGCTTAATCATTTGGAGCAACATGTAGAAATTTTTACTTAACAATAATAATACTACTTTGCCATTTTATAATACCTTTTGCTTAATGAACACTAGGTACTTTACACACATAATATGTACAAATGCATAATGTCTTACACACATTGAAGGACAGTGCTTTTGTCCTACAGCTTCTCCATTTTAAGGGAGGAAAAAACAGACATGCAAGAGCAGCCCTACAACACTATTTCCTCCTGCAGAAGTGCGATGCTACCTGCCCAAAAGGTATAAAATATCAACAGAAGACAAAGGTGAAAACTTTCCTGCACCGTGACATTCACAAAGACACTGTTTAATGTTAACAGAAATCATTAAGAAGAATGTGTTAATGCTGTGGTTGTATGGGCAAATGTACTTGAATACACTTACTGATAAAATATTTTTGTGGCTACAGTAACAGTCTGTGCACCAATTCTGCCAAGCTTATGGTGCTTTGGCTAAAGCAAGCACTTGTCCTATTTCATCAGCATTCCTTACTCAATCTAAGAAATGCAACAGTCACTATTATCTTATTGACATCCTTTCCCTTTCCTTGTCCTTGTTTTATTTTCACTTTTGCTTTTCTGAAATAGCCATTGAATTACGTAGCTCAGACCTAGGAAGTCCCCAAAAGCTGACGGCAGGAGGAGTATGCCAGGGAAGAAGCATGACACGGCTGTCATGCCCTTACACCCTTCCCCGTGTTTCTGCCCTTGGCCACTGTCAGAAGCAGGATACTGGTTGGGATGGACCTTTGTTCTGCCCCCAAATGGTTATTTTTAAGAATTGCTCCGCTACTAAGCTGGCAGTATTCTTAATTCTCTGTGCTATTTACTATCTGAAGGTAAACATATGTACAATTATTTTAAGAGAAGTGTGGACAACTTCCATGATTTTTTCTTCAGTCTCATAAAATGTGGTGCTTACACTAACCCCAGTATCTTGAGTCAGATTATGTGAGAGTTTTGGCTGGAATTTAAAAGAAGAAGAAAAGAAAACTTCTTGCTCACAAGACTGTGAAGGAAAGTTTGAAAGTAGGGATCCCCAGGGTTCAAACAGGGAAGTCAAGTCACAAGACTAGCCCACATTTCTTAGTATTTTTCAAATTCTTCTGTGTTTTTTCAGTCAGTCTTATGATTTTGGCAATTTCATTTATTGGACTGATTTTAAATACAGAAAGACCAAAACACTGTCTGCAGCTCCAGATGGCAAATTTTCATTGAACCAGTTGGTATTTTCTCATTCTGGGAGGACCTCTGGATTAATGGGTTCCCAAACTGTAGAGGTTTGTGGGGCCACAGTAAGTGACCCAGTGTTAACGTTCCACAACATTTTAGGCAGAGTTTTCAATGAAATTCTTGACAGTAGATGTGCTCGGTGTGACATGACAAACCGGGCACTTTGAGAATCAGCACTTCAGATATTTTAAGCCAGTCTTTATGTTTGCTGTTGACAACAACTGGCAGAAGGATTACAATATTATCCTAAAACAGTGCTACATTCTCTGCTATAATCTCTTTTAAGGGTTTGCTCTAACATCTTTCATCATGGTAAAATCCCTGATTCCTGCCTCTTGCAGTTTGTCGGGTTATATATAAATAGCATCTCTCCGTAGAGATCAGGAACTTACAGCATTGTGCTTTGTCTTATCTCTTAGGATAGCAAAAAGAAAAGGGGAAAAAGGCAGGAAATAAAAACCCAATTATATGCTGATTTGCTAATGTTATTTTTCAGATTAAATGCCACTTTCTGTTACAAAAAATGCAGCAGTTGAAGCTGTCAGTTTTCTGAATGCTTTCACATGAAGCCCTGTCATAGCAAACAGAACGCTGGATAGTCAGGCTCCTTAGGGGGCCAGAAAAACTTTGACAGAGGTTTAACAGCCCTTGAAATTATATCCCCAAACCTTGGAAAGCCTGCTGGTTCAGTGGGAAAAGACATAAGCTGACCAAGTTATAAATAAACTCTTTTATCACAGGCAATGGTGTCTTGGTGACTTCAAAGGCCAAGTAAGAAGACTGATTTCTCTGAAGTCTCATAGACAGTAAGAACTTTATTGTGCTGGACAGGCGAATCCCGGTCCAGAGCTGCAATCTGATAATACTAAACTTTTTTCTTTATTTCCTCTCTCTTGTCCTGTTTTGATATCATCATCTGAATTTCTGGTAAACTGAGATCAGAAAACTTTCAATATACATTTGATGTCATGTTGAGACGTGTGTATTTAACGCTTTGATTTCCTGTGCAGGCTTTCTCTAATCTTGGAGCCAACACTATAAACATTTTAAATGTAACAAAAAACAAATCTACAATTACATACAGAGCTAATCACTGTCACCACTCCTTCTGCAGGTGAAAATGAAAGGATGATCCTGAGTGCATTGTAAACGTTGTCTTTTGCCATCTGTTCCAATGTAGATCAGTGTTATAAGTTAAAGCAAAGAAAATGAAAAGCTGAAGTATATTTTAATGCCAAGTTTATATAAAAAAAAATAATCTGAAAACATGAGTTAGTCTTTGAAACTATCCTGGACCTCTTATTTTAAATATTACCTAACATGTGATCCAAGCAGGATGAAAACTGGAGTGCTTCAGAGTGACAAAATATCAGAGGACCCAAAACCACATAACTTTTTATAAATCTTATCTCTACGAACAGTGGACTGCTTGTGCTAAAAATATGCCACTGTGGACATTAGTCTTTTAAAGACCTAAAGATACATTTGTTTTTTTCTTTCCAAGAGATTCTACTCCTAGTCATAAGCAACCTGTTCATGAGACACAACAGTAGGAATGGAAAATGTCCGTCCAGTTTCAGTGTGCATATACATTGCCTTGTTTGGAGAGGAACTGGTGCTTGGTAACTGGGTGGGGAGGGGAGAAGTGGACAGATAAAGTAGGACAAACAGGACAGCATCAGCATTGGAAGGGATTTGCATTGTGGTTAGTGATGCACATGTGGTTTTGACATAAATGTCTAAACAGAATGGGAGCGTCTCAGCCTTTTTCTTCCTTTCTTCCCCCCAGAATCAAAGGTCCAGCTACCAGGATAAGGTAAGGATAAGGTCCATATTTTTATCAGTCGGTTTCAGAGCAAATTTTATATTTAAACTCATTTGTGGACTTCTTCTCACTATTACACATTGCAAAATTCATTTGTGTAAAGTCTGCAGGCAACTTGTTTTAGTTACACTGTTCAAACCAAAATACTGTATACTTCTTTCTGTATGCAAGGAAAATCATGTCAGACACAGATACACAAAGGAAACACTGAAGCACAGAATATTGTCATTGGCAAAGCCAAGGAAAGAAGTTGACCAGCTGCCAATATTTGAGGAGAACCAGCGGAAGGGGCATTACTCCAAAGGACACATGCCTTAAAGTTCAGAGATGCAACAATCTTTCATGTCGGACAAAGACAAAGAAGAAATGTTCCACCTGTTTCATGTGCCAAAGAAGCAGCCTCAATTTTGTTTTTGTTTTGTATCTTGATGGTAGATAAGTATTAAAGAGGCTAGACAGTATGATATTTTCTTTAGGAAACATCCCTGCCAATTGAGAAAAAACTAGAAGTACAGAAGTCTCCTAGCAGAAAGTAGCTCGGTGACAGACTTCCACGTAATATCTAAAACTACACAATAACTTCTATACTTTTTATTTTAAAGATATGTTGCTTTTACTACCTGACCTCTTCTTTCTGCTCCTGATGTTTGAATTTTCTGCATATGGTACCACAAAGTGTTACAGAGAAAGATTGCACTAAATTGGGATGTCCCAGCCCGATGTGTCATTGGTACCACAGAACCGTGCAGGAGAATTTGTTAAAAAACAAAGCTGTCAAACTGTTAAGAAGCAACCAGTGAATTTAAAAATTTTTTGAGACACATTAGAAAGTGATGATTTTCTGAAAACCTGTCCCCTCATATTGGATACCCGGAAGCACCAACCACAGAATCACAGAATGGTCAGGGTTGGAAGGGACCTCTGGAGATCATCTAGTCCAACCCCCCTGCCAGAGCAGGGTCACCTACAGCAGGTTGCACAGGACAGCGTCCAGGCGGGTTTTGAATGTCTCCAGAGTGGGAGACTCCGCAACCTCTCTGGGCAGCCTGTGCCAGTGCTCTGCCACCTTCAAAGTAAAGAAGTTCCTCCTCATGTTTAGATGGAACTTCCTATGTTCAAGTTTGTGCCTGTTACCTTTTGTCCTATCACTGGGCACCAATGAAAAATTACTGTTCCCATCCACCTGGCACCCTCCCTTTATGCATTTACTTCTTACATACATAGTAAGAAAAGTATTTACTTACTTATTTACTTCTTCAATTACTTCTGACAATCAGAATCAAATGGATTGAATTAGGAAAATGGTGTTCAGAGAATACCTCACAAGTGGTAAAATGCATACTTGAATTTTGCATCAGTATGATATATTAGTGACAATTTTATTCACAATACAAACCATCTGATTGAAAAATTCTGTGTGTTTTCAGTACAAGTTCTTTTTTAATTTTGTGTGCAGCTTTTGGATGGAGCAGAAAATAATTTCTTTGAACACTTTTCTCTTCTTGTTCTCTTCTTGACAAGGATATCCCATGATCGTCCTTTTGTCATTCCATCACCATCTTGACAGTCCCTGAGCCACAGTACACATTTGCTTCTTTCATCGCCCTGCTAACTTTTTGTTTTCCTTCAAGATATGGTGACTTATTTTTCCTCACACACCCTCAAAAATCATACAAGCCAAAATCTGCTTGGGATCAGATTAGTACATTTCTCAGCCACATTGCTGTAGATGAACATCGCTGATCTGTGTGTGACCATGTTCAGGATACGGACTCTGACCATGCATCATCCATCATGTGTTCTTGCTGTTGAACATGATATTCCATGGTTAGACCACAGATATTAAATTACTCAAAGATAGCTCAGGGACAGTCCATATGAGGTTATTTCATGGAGTCAGTCAACAGATGGTAGTATCCTAAACCTGATCACTACGCAGTTATAATAAAAATATATTTAGGGAGTATTTCAGGAGTATAGCTTTTTATTCAAAGACTGTTGTGCTGAATTCCAGTTCTGGATTCTGACTTCTTACCCTGCAGTACACTAAGATCTTCTCATCTTAACCTAACATGCTTTGGAGCTTGCTTTGGTCACGATGGCTTTTAATATTTTACAATTTTAATGTTATTTTATACCCCTCAACCAAACATTTTTCAGTGATCCTTTCTTACCTGATATAACTGACCTGTGTGTATATATATATATTTATATAACTATATAAACATATTTTATTTCCAATAAATTAATATTTTCTTCTAAAATATACAGTTATGGCAATGGCATTTCATTATTCTGTTGGTATTCCTTAATTTTACCCTAATTTAATCTCAATATAAACACAAAATCTGTAATAAAATATAAACCAAAAATTACCCTGCCTCTCCCCAAAATGTCCTGAATTACCATGCTAAGTTTCAAATTCTCCTTCTCAGATTATAAATCCTCCTGCAGCACTAAAAAAGTATCTTAAGTATAAAGGCATATTTTTGCTGTTTCAAGCCCTTATGCTGAACTCCTGCTGACTACCTCCTGGCCTTATGCATTGAGTGTATATTAAGGAAGAAGAAAAAAGAAAAAAATACCTTTAAAATTCAGCTGCTCACCTTCCAACTAGTCTTTCAGTGAAATGATACTTCACTGTCCTATCCATATTTCATCCAGCTTTATATCCTGGCTAACGGTCACATATCAGCCCACCACTTAGTATTGTTCTAACATTTTCTATGTGTTTGTCTTGAACTTAGAGGATAGCATATGATATCTGTAATACTATTAATGCCATTAATGTCTCCTCATATCATCCTGCAAAGATCTGAAAACGTATGTAATTAAATTTGTATCACTACTAATTAAAAAAAACTCTCCTGAAATATCAATGCAAGCAGCTGTCTGAAAATAAGAATGATGCTTTAGTGTGAGATTATCATAGTCTTCAAACCATCCAGCCAATGACTGGATTTCTTACTCTCAAATTTATTTTTCTGAGACTTTTTGAAAACCATTAGTTGTGTGGAACAGCCAAACTGGATAATGTCATGAACAAACTGCCCAAAGAGTCCTATGAAAGTGCTGCAGAGACATTTTTATTAGTTCGGAGTTTCAAAAAAAAGGCAGCAAATTTAGTTACTTTACCTATTAATGTACAATTGTCTTGTGGACTCTGCCACCTTAATCGCTATGTCATTGGGAATGGAAACAAATTGTAGTTACTCTAAGTGTTATTAGTACTTTATCTAAAGCAAATTAAAATTTTTAGATTTTATTATTTAGATTATTTAAATTATTTTGATGATTTAGAGTATTTAGATTATTTATTCCTCTGCACAGAGGAATAAATATGCTGGAGAAATCTTCATATTTCACTCCCTGGCAGCCTAACTTAGACTATGTCCCTCTGCTGTGAACTGGAAATGGAGAGTCTACTATGCAGTGTTATCTTTCAAGCCATGTGTTGCCAAAGACACTGGGAGTGCATTTTCACGGCACGGTTTCTATCTGTCATGAATACCTGCAAAGTCTGCATCTTTCACAGGCTTCGACATTTTCATCCTCACTGTGCGGTAGCCACTGCTGTCCTCGAACAAAGGGGTGGGGGAAAAGAGGGAGGCTTTAGGCCCAGAGAGCGTAAACAACGCGTCCAAAGCCACAGAATAGGTGTGGCAGAACGAGATCTTGAACGTAAGTCTCCTGAGGGCCAAGCAAGGGTATTAATCATCAGCTTTCCTAACCTCACCCACCCCTCTTGTTGTTTGTCGAATTATCTTTTTCTTCCTTTCCGTTTCTGTTTTCACTTAAATTTTGAGTCTGCTTGGACCTTGCTCGTTTGTTTCTAGAAAGCTACTTTATTGTTAGGGAAGTTCTTAAGAGGCTTCACTGCACAATTTCCTTCACCCCTCCCAAATTCTGCTCGGACGTTTTGTCTCTCGGGTCTTTTGGGAGATGGGGTGCACTGGCTGGAAAAAGGCCGAGGGCTGAGGCGGGGGCGCTCCTGGGCACGCGTGCAACTCTGCTTCAGGGAACACTCTGCTTCTCCGGCAATTCCTTTGATGTTTGACAATATATTTTATTCAGGGAGTCACATTTCACCTCTAATATATTTAAGTTTTGTCTGTGGTTCAAGAATCACCATTAGAGTTGTTGCTTTTTCTGTGTTTTGGTCTTGGAGACCTAACAAAGCTGCAGCCAATAAAAACTCATTTTTTCTGTTGTATGCCCAAAAAATATCATCATGTAACTAACAAATATCATATTTTGGTTACAATATCAGATGGGCAGAGCTTGTTACCTCCCAGCAGATTAACCTTTGAATCTTTACCGATTCATTAACTGTGCACATCAGTCACCAGATTTCAGTAAAATTTATTGCAATTAAGTATTGCAGTGCTGTGGAGGCTGAATAGGATTCTCCGTTATCAGTACCATTAATGGCTTTCTGAACTGTTGCCAGTTCATTCACCCCACCCAGCTTTCAATAATAAAATAATTTTGACAGAGGGCCCATGTTTCAACATTTTTAATAAAAACAAAATAAAAAAACCATCAGTAACAGAGCAGTAAAGTTTTCCCTCTCTTTCCTCCTTGCCAAAACTAACAGAAAGGAAAATGTCAGCCTGGCTTGGCTCCAAAAAAGGAGGAAATTGAATGGTCTTAGTTCTTATTCTTTGACTAGTAGCATTGTGTACATAGAAGACTTGACTCTTGGGCTCATTTTGACGGATCTGAAACACAGATAAGAATGTAGAAGACTAGATTCTGTAATTTATAGCCAATGATTCTGTTTAAGATCTTTCAGTACCACATAACAAATCAATGTGATTTAGAAAATAACATGGTTTCTGCCATTGACATAAGCCATATGTGAACTGCTAAGCTACTATGTAAGCCACAGCTATAAATTTTAGTCAGTAGGAGGAGATTCTTTATGCTTTTCTGCTCAAAACTATTTAATCCATTATCAACATTTTGAATGAGTCCTTGCTAAATTGCAGTCTGGTAATGCGCTGGAATGTCTCTCTTACGCTAAGGGAAGATAGAAGGCTGTCGTCCACTCAGTTTTCTATGTAGCTCACTCACTTGAACTTTCTAAAACAGGACAAAATTGTATCTTACAATCCTGTTAGTATGCTGCAGTCATGTACTGATAACAGATTAAAACCTCACTGATTCTATTGCATATGATCTGTCCAAATAATAATAGTCAGCAGTGCAAACCCCAGTGAGCAGAAGAGCTAAGTAGCTGTAACAAGACTGAAACAGCACATAAGCGGCCAGAGTCTTCCCTAAAAAAAGTTTGAGGTTTCAGATTCAGTCTGAACTTTTTTGTGAACTTCATGCTTGCTTGTTTTTCCCTTGCACATCTGAGATTTCCGACAGTTTGATGACATAAAATGAAAGAGTAAACATTCATATAACACAAGTGTATGCCACCCATTTCTAAGGTAGGCTTCTTTGGGCCAGAATAGTCCCATCTGACATGTGAGGCCAAGTCTTCAAGTACGTCATAACCCACCAAAAGGCAAAATCCTGCACTTCCACACAAGCTCATTTGCACGTGCAGGTGTTCAGCTCTTGTATGGAAACATAACAGGCAAGTGAGGTTTTTCTCCCACTCAGACCAGAGAATGAGGGAACTCTGTGAGACTTCCCAGCAGAAGGAGACAATGTGGGATGGGCTCCTCCCACCCAATCTTGGACACTTACCTGGGTTGCTTCACTCAGCTTCTGATGCTATTGACAAGTATACTCTCGGAGAGTGATTTGGGTCTTAGTTTGCTTGAATACTACCTGGAAACACCTCTCAGGGCAAAGATTTTCCCTGCTGAAGCTGCCTCAGGTAACTATGTTTTGTGGGGTAGGATAAATCTGTGCCTACAAATCTCTGCACTGTTCCTCTAAACTGCAAGCATCTGAAACAGCACAGCTAGTCAAGGTGGGAAGGAGAGAATGAGTTTTATCGCCCCTAAGCTTATCATCAAATGCTGTGGAATGGGTCTCTCCCAAGGGACGCTCTTTACTCCCTACTGGCTAGACACAACTGCAAGTAAATCCTACCCAAGGCTTCGGAGCACAATACTCAATGGACACACGTCATTCAAATAGTGCTTGAGTGGGAAGTAGGTGGAATAATCAGTTTATTTGTCCCAGAGGCACTGAGTTCCTGTAGCTATGATTGCTCTTTACCTCCTGCGTGTTGGTGCACCTCCTCACTGCACTGTGTTTTCATGCCAGAGAAAAATGAGGCAAAATCCATTCCCCTTTCTGCCATGCCCTAGTTTCTAAAAAACAAAATCCAGGCACATGAGGTGGAGGGAGCTATGACACACTCTGCCCTGGTCTCCTGTCTGGATGAAAGGTGTTCTCCAGCTCTGCTGTTTAAAGGCAATTCGTGCACTTTAACCACAAAGTTGACTGCCTTATCAGGGTGATGTGTTGCTTCTCATGCAGAATCACCATAGCACCCTGTCTTGAAATAGGAGAGCCCAAGGGAATTACAGTACAAGCTAAGCCACGATTTCTTGAATCTTAGCTCAGCAGTCACTCAGCCTGGTTTCTACACTCCTGGTGTAGAAATCCAGCTGCATGCAGCTTTGAAAAGGTGATCTGCAAATCTCTTTGTGATGTGAATAAAATAAATAGCTAGCACAAACCCAGAGTGTTTCTGGTGTGTACATTTGTTTTGTTTATTAAAAAATCCTGTGCTCTTGTAACAAAGCACAACTTTTGGAAGCAGATCTGGTGTAAGGAAATGAGAACAGATTTCCGAAGGTGAAGGGATGCTAGGAGAGGACCCGTTATAACTCTTAAACAAACAATACCAGAGGTTGAACATTTCTTTCTCATCACTGGTCCATGACATAATTTTAGGAAATGTACTGATTGGGAAAGTATTTGGTCTGGCCCTGTAAAAGTGTTGCTGACCCTGGCCGTTAGCAGAATACTGGCTCTTACAATGTGAATGTCACTTTGGCTATTAAAATATTGGTATGAGCTATTGAGTGTTAATGCTGTGCAACTTCAATAGCTTGTGAAGATTAAAGGAAAATTAATATTTGTGTCACTTCTATGGTCTAGGCTTTCATGAGAAGCCATTCCAGCCACATGGCATAATCAGCTCCTGGTTTTGTGCACCCCAAAAAAAGGAGGAGAGAGATCTCAATAGATTAATTAAGTGAAGAAAATATCAATCTCTCAAAGCAATTAATTTCAGAACATCTAATGTCCTGTGAAAATCCCTTACACATTTAGGAAAAGATATCAGGAGGCTTAAAGCTGCAATCAGGCCTGTAGTGAGATTTTAAAAAATGGCTAGCCTGGCTAAGAACTTCTGAAAAGCTCACTAGGTGCTTATTTACATAGATCTAATTCCCATTAATTTCAGCAGAATTTAGGCACTGACCAGTTAGAGGTCCAAGTCACGATAGATTATTGGAATTACACCTGGAGGAAGAAGAAAAAGAAAATGAAGGAAAGAAATACTTTTGTGCATTGCAGGGGTTTATGTATGATTTTTTAGAACACAACACAGAACTAAAGAAAAGAAAAAAATCAGATACTTGGTATTTCTAGTTTACCCTCTTGTGCCCTTGCGACTCAGAATGAACATGGGAACTGCTTATGAAGACAGCAGTACTATAAACAGTATCTCAGCCTTAGCTGGGAAGTCAGGGGACAGAGAATAAAACTATTTCTTGTATTGTGAAACTATTCATTTTTACAATAACATAGTGATACCTAGGCTTTTAAAATAATAAAATCAGGCATTAGGGTTTTAGATATTTTTCTATGGTAGTATAGCCTCCAAACATTCATGAAGCTGTTCTAGATGCTTGTAGAGGAGTAGAAGCAAACAGGACTTTTCTCTAGTATGACATTGCACACAGTTGAAATAGAAGAATGCTCTTTTCCCCCACTGTTCTGGTGGCTCTCTCTTCACCACCAAAAGAAAAAAAATACATCAAGCTTTCTAAATATACTTAAGCACTTTCTATGCAATTAGATACCTGAGAGGATTTTCAAATTTGCTCAGTTTAAGTCATCTAGACTTTAGTAAAGGTTTTGAAACTGTTTCCCACAGCATTCGCCTGGAGAAATTGGCTGCTCACGTCTCAGATGGGTATATGCTTTGCTGGGTAAAAAACTGGCTGGATGGCCAAGCCCAAAATGTGCTGGTGAATGGAGTTAAATCTAGTTGGCAGCCAGTCACAAGTGGTGTTCCCCAGGGCTTGGTATTGGGGTCTGTTTTTTAATATCCTTATCAACAATCTGGACAAGGGAATTGAGTACACCCTCAGTAAGTTCACAGACAACAACAAGTTGGGTGGGCGTGTTGACCTGCTGGAGGGTAGGAAGCTTCTACAGACGGATCTGGACAGTCTGGATTCATGGGCTGAGGCCAGGTCCTGCACTTGGGTCACAACACGCCCATGAAGCCCTACAGGCTTGGGGAAGAGTGGCTGGAAAGCTGCCTGGCAGAAAAGGACCTGGGGGTGTTGGCTGACAGCTGGCTGAATAGGAGCCAGCAGTGTGCCCAGGTGGCCAAGAAGGCCAACAGCATCCTCGTCTGTATCAGGAATAGTGTGGCCAGCAGGACTAGGGAAGTGATCGTACCTCTACTCAGCGCTGGTGAGGCCATACCTCAAGTACTTTGTTCAGTTTTGGGCCCCTCACTACATTGAGGTGCTGAACATGTCCAAGGAAGGGTAACAAAGCTGGTGAGGGGTCTGGAGCACAAGCCTTATGAGGAGTGGCTGAGGGAACTGGGGTTGTTTATCCTGGAGAAAAGGAGGCTGAGGGGAGACCTTATTGCTCTCTACAGCTACCTGAAAGGAGGCTGTGGTGAGGTGGGGGTCAGTCTGTTCTCCCAAGTAACAAGTGACAGGACAAGAGGAAACTGCCGCAAGTTGCACCAGGGGAGGTTTATTCCCCTGGATTATTAGGAAAGATTTCTTGACTGAAAGGGTTATCAAGCATTGGAACAGGCTGCCCAGGGAAGTGGTTGAGTCACCATCCCTGCAGGTATTTAAAAGATGGGTAGATGTACTGCTGAGGGACATGGTTTCATGGTAACTTGGCAGTGTTAGGTTGATATTTGGACTTGATGATCTTAAATGTCTCTTCCAACCGAAAGGATTCTATGATCTATTTTTCAAAGTCCTGCTCAGCCCTGGATTCATCATATCTAACTTTAACCTATTACCTGAGGTGCTTAACTTCAGTGCCCAGTCTCTTTATATATTCTTCACATCCAACAAGCATATTCAGACACCTACAACTAGATCATAGGAGAGCTCTCTCACCCTTGGGTGTTAGGGTGTCTAAGGCAAAATAACTTAGATGTGTCAAACTCTGTCGAACAGTAAGGAGGTGAATTGTGGTCTACAACTGCAAAAGAACCTCAACACCTTTAAAAATATGGCCTTGGACCATACCTCTACATCTATGTCTGAAAGAAGGCGGTCTTTGTTTCATATCAGGGAGAAGTTACACACATTGTTAGGCAGTGAGCTCTTTTTAAAAATACACAGTCTCCTCAGTTCCACCTGAGCAAGCTCCTCTCCTATGGGCAGCAGGAGTTAATTCTGGCTTAAGCAAAAGCAGAGTTTTTGCCTTTGTGAGTTGTAACTCCTACTGAACATAATCAAAAAAGTGGTAGGAGGTAGGTAAAATTTCCCATTTAAATCAGTAAGGGATATATGTTTTCTATAATAGTTCAATAGATTTTCTTAAATAAAGTTTACCCTGCTGGAGCTTTAGTTGCAAACACAGAACACCCCCTCTGTAATAAGAGCCAAACATTCAAGTACAGACCAGTTCATATCTCAAAGCTCTGACTCCTCCAAACTGTTTGAATCTTTACCCTCTACATGGTATTTACTGCAAGTTTTGGTTCAGAGCAAAGCAGATAAATGGTTCCTCTTATTGAGTATTCCACGGTCTTTGTGTGATGTAACATCTGTCAGAAAGTTATAGATTGATGTTTCAGTTTTATGCAGTACTGTGGTCTTTGGCCTCAGAACGAAAACCAAAATAAATGTGAGCATTTTTGGACCTTTTGCTAAAACTACGCTATGCATTCCTTTAATCTTTCTTTCTAGAGACACTGTACAATAGTTTCCTTGTTTTAGACTTTCAGCATTGCTGACATTAATGCAATTATTTTTGACAAGTTGAAAATCTTCCTGTAATTGAGTTTCTATTTGACTTTAATGTTTGCCCCATTTGGAAGGCCCTGTTAACAGATTTCAAGCTGTGATAATAATATTTCCTTCCTCTATTATCAAACGTTCTAATCTGTTTTCTTTCCAGATCACCACTGCTCAAAACGGCCATGAGATATTTTTCAAAAGGTGGAAAAGGTCCTCTTTTCAAAAGCTTAGGGTTTGGGGACTTTTTTTTTTTTAACATATATCCAAATGACACACTGAGTCTCAAACAAAACATGTCAGTGAGACTGGAAGCACAAAGTTTGAATTTAACACAACAATGTTTTCTTAGCACCTTTCATAAAGCAGTACCATTTTTTCAAAGTAGCTTGTATAATTTATGTCATGTATTAACTGATATAGGTACAATGAAATATAGGCTTGCTGAAAATATTTTTCTCAGCTGTAGGTGTTATAAAAGCCATATAACAGTTAAATTTAAAATAACTTTCCCCTCTAAGTTCTCTTCCTTGAAATATTTTCCTTTGCTTGTATGATGTTTCTTATTTCTACACTCAAGGACACATTAAAGAATGCAAAAATTAAAGACTTCAATCTTTACCAGTACAAATTTCCTGAACTGTCACTCACAAAAGTTATTGCCACAAACTTTCTCTCTTAAGGCACACTGACAATGAAGTTATCGTTTTGATTTCAACATGATTTTCCTTTTTTCCTGGCAGGATTACTTCAAGTCATTTATTCTGAGTTATCCATGCCAGAGTATAGCTGCGTTACTCTAACAAATAGACTCTGGGGTCTTTGTGACTATCTGATAGTTTGAGTTTAAAAGAAAAATGTCAGCCTTCAACTCTGGCTGTAACCCTCTGCTTTTGGAAAGTGCAGCTAGGGAAAGAGGGTATTCATATTAGAGGCAACATTGTTTTCCCCTCTATTCACTATTCCAACTGTTATTTAAGGGATAAAAGATAAAGCAAGGTTTTAATAGAAATCCCTGCGAAATCAGCAAAACAAAGGGCAGTTTCATAGACAAAGAAGATAGTTTTTAAGTACTGCCTACTCCAAACTCTTGTTCCTGGGCTACATCAGCTGGTGGTCACCAAGACCATAAGGTTTGGCAAGGGTCTATACTACCCAAGTATAAGCATCACCCAAGATGTGCATACCAGCACTCATTTAAAGTATTAGTCAGATTTATTATGAATTTTAAGGGTGTATGGAAGTTGGAATCAGATGAGAGAGGCAGTATGGTATGACCTCAGCTATTCTTGCATTGATGCAAATATTGGCAATTGCTCTGACGCCCCTTCGCTCTCATCGCCAACGTAGAAAACCAGAGACATAACTGTAAGGACACAATTATTTTGTTCATATTCTGTGGGAAAATGGCTACATTATGCTTAGCCCCTGTATATTTCCTTTGCCTTGTATACAAAGCATTTAACAGGAAGGGGAAAGATTCTCTTGGAAGAGGGCTGGCCCAGACTTCAGCCATGGATATATAGGAGCAGCAATGAA